>SJYV01049734.1:277160-436711 GCA_006410875.1 Neotragus pygmaeus | reverse complement strand
AAAAGGAGCACATCAAGGCTGTATATTGTCACCCTGCTTATTTAACTTATATGCAGAGTACATCATGAGAAACACTGGGCTGGAAGAAGCACAAGCTGGAATCAAGATTTTGGGGAGAAATATCAATAACCTCAGATATGCAGATGACACCACCCTCATGGCAGAAAGTGAAGAAGAATTAAAGAGCGTCTTGATGAAAATGAAAGAGGAGAGTGAAAAAGTTGGCTTAAAGCTCAACACTCAGAAAACTAAGATCATGGCATCTGGTTCCATCATGTCATGGCAAATAGATGGAGAAACAGTGGAAAGAGTAACTGACTTTATTTTGGGGGGCTCCAAAATCACTGTAGATGGTGACTGCAGCCATGAAATTAAAAGACACTTACTCCTTGGAAGGAAAGTTATGACCAACCTAGACATCATATTAAAAAGCAGAGATATTACTTTGCCAACAGAGGTCCATTTAGTCAAGGCTACAGTTTTTCCAGTAGTCATATGTGGATGTGAGAGTTGGAGTATAAAGAAAGCTGAGCACCAAAGAATTGATGCTTTTGAAGTGTGGTGTTGGAGAAGACTCATGAGAGTCCCTTGGACTGCAAGGAGATCCACCAGTCCATCCTAAAGGAAATCAGTCCTGAATGTTCATTGGAAGCACTGATGTTGAAGCTGAAGTTTTAACACTTTGGCCACCTGATGCGAAGAACTGACTCATTTGAAAAGACTCTGATGCTGGGAAAGATTGCAGGCGAGAGGAGAAGGGGACGACGGAGGACGAGATGGTCGGACATCACTGACTCAAGACGTGAGTGTGAGTGAGCTCCGGGAGTTGGTGCTGGACAGGGAGGCCTGGCGTGTGCAGTCGATGGGTCGCAAAGAACTGGACACGACTGAGTAACTGAGCTGACTGACTGAGGTCCATCAGATGCATTGATCTTGAGCATAAGTTTAAGTTTTCATAGTCTTATTAACAAGGGAACCAGAAAAGATGAAAAGAATGAGCTGATTTGCACTTCTTAGGGCAATGTGTCTACATGGACAAGGATACACAGGGAGGTTTTTATGGGCCAGACTTAGAAGGTCCTTAGCTGACTTTCTCTTACATTCAAATTGGTTAGAATTCAGTCTCACGACCATCCCTAAACTCAAGGGAGCTGGGAAATTCAGTCCAGCTGTACACCCTGGAAGAAGAGTTCTGTGGTCAGTTAGAAGCTACAGGCCCAGGAGGAGCCGAATTTTAATACTCGGAAAATTCAGCATTAAGTATGGAAATATAGAAAGGAATCAAACCCTTTGTATTAAAATATTTGTGTCTTGAAATAAGTTGTATCTATATACTTGTGATATTTAAGAAAACATGGCTTTGTGGAATCCTGAATGAACTTTTCTATTCTGATGTAAAATGCTTAACTGAGCAATTGATTTAGAATTCTGATTTTAAGTTGAAAGCTTACTCAGTTTAAATAAGTACTGGAACCTATAAAAGAAAATAGTCTTTACCATATTTATAAGTTTAATGAATTGGATTAATAGCTGTTACTTGATTATTTGAGAAGGTTTGGTATACAATTGAAGTACTTAAAAGATTCAAATATATTAAATCTATAAATGCAGTTTACAATGTTTAGAACAATTTAATTAAACACATTTGTAAATGAGAAGAAATATTTCTCAAAGGTCCCCTTAAAAAGTGATTGTTAAAATTTGCTAGACTTATAAATAAATAATAAAATTGGTAAACTTTAAAGCTTATGGAAGAACCTGAATCTATATGAATTTGTAACTTTATTAAATTGAATATTAATTTTAAAAACCAGCCTTTGAGTACTATATTCAATACCCAAAAGCTTCCTTTGAGGGGATTAAATTAATAGATTTTTATTATTAAAAAAACAGCTATAATTAAAAACTCAATCTATATAGAAGGAAGAGGTGAAGTTCCTAGGCTCATCCCCCAGGTAACCATCTTTACTGGTTTCTTGTGTATCCTCCCAGAAATGTCCTTTGCATACTCATATAATCCTCCCTCCTCCACCACTGTTTTTACACAGAGGTTTATTCTGCTGATATCTTGCATTGCTTTTCCAGTTAATGATATATCTTCGAAACATGTTTGTGCCTCTCATAAAAACAAAGATAACTTTGCCTTTTCATCTCTCTCCTCCAGGTCATGGACAAATTCCTCTCCAGAGTCAGTTTTCTAATTGTCTCCACTCCTCTCCTACTCATGCCACAAAGCCCCTCGTTGCACAAAAATGGTACTTAGCCAGAATACGGATGGCTTCTGTGCTACCAAACCCACTCAGTTCTGCTTTGTCCTGATCTGCAGCTTTTGAGGCTTTTCTCTCTTTCTTTTCCCTTCCTGGGCTTTCTAAATTCTCCCACCTTCTCCTGATGCTCCATCACCTTCTATCCTTATATCCTCTCCTACCTAGACATTATATCTAAGAGAACTTTAAAAACCTGGACCTTACATATCCTCTTGTTATCCTAGATCTGTTCATGAAGTGACCATGTCCCTGCCCAGAGCTTCCTTTCCCACCTATATGCAAATGATCCATACATTTATATGTCCAGCCCAGAAGCCTCCTTCACGTTCTCAATGTTCTTAACAGATGGGCAACTGCTTAAACAGCACGTGGTCCTAGATGGTTCAAAGGCAGGTCTGGCTACATAATTTGTTGGACCAGTGCAAAATGAAAATTCAGGTCCCCTGATCTTAAAAAATTCTTAAAGATTTCAAGATGGTCATTATTTAGGAGGGGAGGGTGCTACACAGGTTGCGGGATCTTAGTTCCCAGACCAGGAATTCAAGCTGGCCATGGCAGTGAAAGTGTGAGCCCTAACCAGTGGACTGCCAGGGAATTCTGTCAGAATGCTGATGGAAGAGCATTAAAGCGAGGGTGGGCCCCTATGCGACTGCACAAGCCGTGCAGCCGTGAAGCTGCCCCTGCTCAAAGGTATCTCAGACTCAGGTTTAAAAAATCACACCCCACTCCCCCACCAAATTCACCTTTTCTTGTCTTTGCTATATTAATAGATGGCACCACTGCCACCATCCAGCTATTTGAGCCCAGAAACCAAGAGTTACCTTTGACCCTCCCTCTCCTGCACAACCACATTATCCAGGGCACCACCAACCCCTCACACAGGTCTCCACACTTCTTGGGCTAGCCCAAGGGCCATCGCCTCTTAGCTGGCCTAGTACAATGGGTTTCTCTCTGATCCCCCCACCACCTTCCTCTCCACATCATTCTAGGATCTCCAATATGACCAGAGAGATTTTTTTCCCCAAAATATAAAGCTAAGCTGACTCATCGGAAAAGACCTAGATGCTGGGGAAGACTGAGGGCAGGAGGAGAAGGAGGTGACAGAGAATGAGATGGTTGGATGGCATCACCGAATTAATGAACATGAGTTTAAGCAAGCTCCAGGAGACAGGGAAAGACAGGGAAGCTTGGCGTGCTGCAGTCCATGGGATCACAGAGTCAGACACGACTGTGTGACTCAACAACCACGACGCAGCCAACCATGACAACTCGTGCTTCATCCCATGACCATCCTTTGCTTTAACTGCTGTCCGCTAAACTCTCCCTCAGAATGTTTCTTCCTTTGACTCTTTGCATGTTGCTTTTGACAAATAAAAGCTTTTATATTTTTGTAGTCAAGCTGGTCAGTCTTTTCCTTTGTGGCATTGGAGACTGGTGTTCTTCTCAGAATGATTCCATAAAAATACTGTCCATGTTTTCTTTGCTTATTTTGTTGTCTCACTTCTTTATACGTAAGTGCGTGAGCATTGTTTGGCTCCAGCTTTGCTTTATTCCAAACCCCTTGTTAGCAACCCCTGGCTGAGCCATCTTCTCCTCTGAATCACAAATTGACCTTGATCTGGCTCTGAATTCCCATTTGTGTCGAGTTTATTTCTGGCCTTTCCATTTTGTTCCATTGATCTCTCTTGCCTTGGGTACAAGTTTTCTGATAGCCTGACTTGATTCAAGGATAAAACCTGGACTCTTTTCAGGGTTTGAATGTCTTTCCCTCAATCCCCCATAAATAACAGTTCCTTCCACAGAGCTCTTCTCTTTAGTACTTAATAAGAGATGAGGACAATAGAAGTTCAAGACTCTATGTTCTGATGAAGTCTGGGATGCCATTACTCTGGGCTATTGATTGAGGCCAGAGTTTTCAGCCAAGATGCGGTGGGGTTGATATCCTTGTATTGAAACTGAAGAGCCCAGCAGAGATGAATTCTCCCCTTCACAGAACAAGCTGGAAGTCTTTGGATTCCCGGTGCTGTGCACACCCCTGGGATTTCATTTGGCCTGTCTCCTTTCTTCTTCTAAATAGTCCAAGCCCTCACAACTCAACTCAGTTGTGCCTTTACCCAGAGAACCTCTGGTGAGGCTCCTCTCTGTGCTGCTCGCCTGGGTTCAGCTCTGCCTTAGCTCCCAGCACGTGCACACAGTAAATAAAACCCCATCTTGCCTCTAAACCAGCCCCCGAGACCACTGTGGGCTTCCCCAGGACAGGATCCAGGTCTGGGTTGACTTGTGCCATTTACTTTGCACTGACCTCCAGCCTGGCACTCTGGGATGTATGTGGGTTGGAGGTATGTATTGATTTTTTGCATAAAAGCAATATATGCTAATTGTAGAAGATCCAGATAACAGAATTGCTCTAAACAATCCCATCCCCCAGGCCCAATGCCTTTTCCAGAAGAAACCACACAGTGTGGCATCTTGGTAAACATCTACGGAAGAGTTGGCCTGCTTTCTCACACTGGCTAGCTGTTTACCCCCGTTCAGAGATGAAAGTAGTTCACTCATATTCTGGTTTTATTTTGTCACATGGTGTCACTTCTGCTGAACTCTACTGGTCAAACACTCAAGTGCTGCCCAGATTTCAGGANGGAGAAGGGGACGACCGAGGATGAGATGGCTGGATGGCATCACGGACTTGATGGACGTGAGTCTGAGTGAATTCCAAGAGATGGTGATGAACAGTGAGGCCTGGCGTGCTGTGATTCATGGGGTCGCAAAGAGTCGGACACGACTGAGCAACTGAACTGAACTGAATATTACCTTCAGTAGAAGAATCATAATTGATAGTGTTGGAAGAGAGCATGGGTCAGGGCAGACCTGTGCCCTGGACAGATGACCTCACATCTCCCAGCCTCAGTTACCTGGTCTGTGAAATGGAGTGATGACTATGACCACGTGACATGGTCATTGGTGAGATTAAGTGACGTGATGCGCATCGAAAGTTGCACTCTCTGCCTGGCCCATAGAGGAGCTGCCCTGCTGCCCCCACTGCCTGCAGGAGGAGACTGACCCTAGGGGACCTGGTGGGAGAACTGAGTCCAGGCCTCTCTCCTCCTTGGTAGCTCAATTCCCCCACCACTCCCTGCACCACCAAGCACCACCGCATCACTGAACCATGAGATTCATCCCACTATTTTTCCCATGGTCAGCTGTCATTTCATATAATTTCTAGCAACAGGAACCAACCTCATGGGACTCCCCACATGCTCTTGGTGGTTTACGATCCCTACAGATGGAATGATAGCTTTATGATGTAAAATTGGCCATATATAAGCCCACATTTTATTTTTATTTATCATTATTGCTAATTATATGAGCAAACTCTTGTCACTTAGGGAAGCATATAAATTATATCTCAATCATTTGTGCAGGACTAATTTCCAAAGAAAAGAGAGTCAGTGGGCCCATCTAATATATAGATTTTATATATCTAAATTATGCAGACACAGACATACATTTATACATACGTACATGCTCACATAAATACATATATGTATGTGTGTATACATATATAGATACACATATTTATATTTTTTTGACACCACTTTCAATCTCCCAGAATTTAAGAGCACATTTTCAAAGACTGTCAAGGGCAGGCAGTTTGCTGTGTCAGCTTGGCTAGGCTACCGTCCCCAGTGATTCAGTCAAGCAGTGATTTAGGTGTTGCTGATAAGGTACTTTGCAGATGTGGTCTTGGCCCATAGTTAGTTGTCTTGAAGCAAGGGGGATTGTCCCAGATGACCTGGGGGGCCTGGTCCCATCAGTTGAAAGGTCTTAAGAGCAGGACTGGGGTTCCCTGGGAAGAGGAAATCCTGCCCGTGAAAAGCAGCCTGAGTCGGTGCCTGGGAGTTCCGGCCCTTCCTGAAGACACGTCCCATGATTCCAGGCCAGCCCAGCCAACCCCACAGGCACCTAAGCCAGCTCCCCTTCCTGGCATTCATCTGCAGCTGGTTCACTCTCTGGTTGAACTCTGACTGAGACAAGGACCTGGAGAATGACAACTCACAGGCCAGGCCGGGTGCCCCTGAGCTGGCATCAGGTGTAAACACGTCACATGGAAGTGTTTTTTGATACACCTGCTCAAAGAACCCAAGAAGGTATAACCTGTCACAGCCGGGCCCCAGACTGGGGCAGTGTCACGGTCATCTCATCCTGCCAGTCAGAGCAGACCAGGGCCAGCCCTGTTCAAGGGCTGGAAAGCACCCCCCCGTGGATGGGAGGAGGGGTGTGTGCACGGAAGGGGTGGGCAGGAGGAGCTGTGGGCAGCTCTGGGGCTGCAGGATGGCCCCCAAAGAGGGAAGCTCCTAGTCCCAGAACCTGTGTCTCTGCACCCTTAGCGGACAAAAGGGATTGTGTGTGTGATTAAATTAAGAATCTTAAAATGGGGAAATGATCCTGGATTATCAAACTGGACCCTATATGGGGAGGGGGAGGGGCCTANGAGCTCCTGCCACCCAGATCCTCCTTGCACAACAGGGAAGCTCCCAGCCCTCCCTCTGGCTCACACTGGGGCCCAGTGACTCCACTGGGATCCTAGGTGGTCACAGGCAACAAGGCCACGACCCCCCTTCCTGCCTCCCACAAATTTTCCACTTTGTATGCTAAACTGATGACTCTTCCCCAATTCCTGCCTGACACTCACTCCCTCCCCTCCCTCCCAAACATAATGCCTTAGCTTTCAGTACAATTTCAGTCATGTTAATGGAAAAAAAATATCCTGAACAAATGCTTCTAATAACCGGCCATGCATTTCTGCTCACCAGCCCATAGGGGAATGGATCTTGCTCATCTGCTGTCCCCAGTGAGATCTGGGGTAATGTGTGCTGAACCTAATTCTCAGACTATAATGGTAGGGAGAACCCATTTGGGGGCCACATTTTGAGTTAATGATATATACTCATTTAGTGGATGGATAGCTAAAAGCAAAAATGCAGCAGCTAGAAGATTACTATCAAACTCTACTTTTTTTTTTTTTGCTTTAGTTTTAAGTTCCACGTATCACAAGAGCTCTGAAAGTTCTCAAAGTTACATAAAATCCACACACAAAGTTTGATTTCTAAACAAGGTTAATCTAGGGAAAAAAGAGGATGTTGCCTTTGTTTAATTATCAAAGAATATATTGAATAGAAAAATGTATTCTTTCTGCTCAACATTCTCTGTTTCAGCAAACGGCATCTCCTTCTCCTGCCATCTGTCAGTCCACAATCGAGTGTCAGTCATGGTACCCCACCCCCAACAGATGTACTGAGCCGTGAATCAGGCTGGCCAATGAGAAGGCTCCATTCTACTGGGCATGTGACCCAAACAGACCAATCAGGGTCTTCCCTGGGACTTTATGCTAAGGGAGGAAAATTCTTTCTCAAGCCATGAAGACCACATAAGCTAGAGCTTCCTGGTACCATTGTCCTGTGATGCACGGAGGGACCCAACTGGAAGAAAAGAGAGGGACATGTGAGAAAAAAAAGCAGAGTTTAGTGGAGATGTGAGAGGAAGAGAGAGAACCTGGTGGGATCATTTGATCCCTGGAGCCCCTCAACCCAGTGGTTGAGCCCACTGGGTTTCATGAGCCCAACAATGTCCAACTTAGGGTATGCAGTTTGGGTTGATTTTCTATCCTTTACACCCAAAAATGTCCTGAGTGATACAGAGAATTTCTGCCATTCAATCATTCATTGACTCACTCAACCAAACACAAAAGACACTGCCCCAATCTTGAGAGCTGAGCAGAGACAGCAGCTGGTCCTTGAGAGAGTTGGTCCCTGACAGGGTTTTGAGGGCCACGAAGGAGAAACTGGGCTTTTCAGGGCATGTGCCAAGGCGGGCCCCCCCAGTGGGGAACTTGGGTACCCTCCCCCAGAAATGACCCAGAAATGACCACAGCTCCTGAACTCTCTGCTATTGTTTCAGAGGGTTTCTTTTTTGAGTTCTAAAGTCATCACGGATACCAGATCCTCTGGGGAAAATAAACATTGTCACTCACGTCTCTGGAGGGAAGCCTCTGCTTCCTCCTGTGCAGAGATAAACACGTTCCTCGCTGCACAGAGGCCGGGGTGGAGGGGGTGCAGACAACTCCCTGAAACAATGTGTGGAGGCAGCCACGTTCTCCTCACCCCACCCCACCCCTCAAGGCCTGACTGCTCAGCATCTCCCAGGAGGATGCATGGGAAGCTTGCAGACCGGAGGCCCAGGACCAGTGGGGTCCAAGATTCCCCCCATATTATGCAGGGTCACACACAGAAAACCTCCCTGGCAGGGTGTATCACCAGCCCCACTGCAGTCTCACCGGAGGTAACAAACACAGACATGTGCCCACAGACACTCACACACCCACAGGTAAACACACGTGCACATACCGACATGCACACACATGGAGACACAAATACACACACACACATGCACACAGGTGTGCACACACAGTACACTCAGACACACATAGACGCAGGCATGCACAGACACCTGCAATCATACACATGCACGTGTGGACATGTGCACACACACACAGACTCACAGATACACACACACACACCCAGAGACACGTGCCTGCACATACATTCACACACAGACACACAGCAGAGGGGTGTGGAGGATGAGAAGGTGTGAGGAGAAAGCAGGCTGGAACTGAAGAAAGTGTCTGAGGGTCCCCTCGGCCCAGCAAGTGTGTGAGGGGACTGGGGCCCTGGGTGGATGGGATCAGGCTTCAGCACTCTGGGTGTGCTAGACACACAGAGTCCAGACCCCAGCTCCTCCCCTGGCCCCCGAGCTTCCTTGTACCCAGTGGAGATGGCAGTGCTGCCCTTGTCGGGGACGGGGCATGAGCCCTGCGTGAAGTGTTGGACTAGACGCATAGCACAGCATGTGGTCCGGAGCGAGGAGGGGTCCCGAACTGCTGGAATAATGAGAAAGGAACACCATGTCTGAGTCAGAGAAAGGAGCCAGGGAGCTGTACAGTCATAGCAGAAATGGGGAGACGTGGGGCCCATCAGCACCGATGGGGACCCCCATCCCCTCTCCAGGCCCAACAGCATCGCAGGAGTCAGGGTCTTGTCCCTCCCCCGCAGCCCAGACCTGCTGGCGCCGTGGCAGCGCCCAGGGACACCAGCAGAGGGCAGTGATGAGCCACAGACAGAGGAGCTCAGGAGTACTTGGGTATCAACCTGGAGTCCCCTGGAAACTCGGAGGTGGAGGGCACAGGGGCTTTCCCAGGAAGATGCCTGAACGGCTGACAGTAGAATTCAATGCCCCGCAAGCAAGAGCGCTCCGCAGCCGGGAAGAGTGACCCTTGCCACGCCGTGGGGAAAGGCTTCAACACCCTACCCCCAGCTCCTCTCTCCGCCTCCCTCCCCAGCCTGCTTCTTCGAGTCTCTCCTTGGCCCTTTCCTCCTCAACCTCCAGGTTCCCTTCAGGATTTTCTAAGGTCCCCAGATCCCCAGGCCTTGGAGACCCCACGTGGGTGCTACCTCCCCCATGTCCTTCTGGCCTGAGACTCAGCGGATCCACAAGGCGCTCAGCTCCTCACCTTCCCACACCACCCACCACGCCCGACATGCCCATCGCATCATCAACACCCATTCACCCATCACCAGCGTCCTCCTCTCGCCTCCTCCTCCCTCCTGCCAGGTCAGCAGATGAGTGAGGACACAGCCAGGCCTGGATCCCCTCTCCAGCCCATCAACTCGTTGTCCTAGATGCCCACAGATTAAGTCGACTGCTTTTCTGCAGAAGAGACTCTCTGCTTCTCTTGAACTTCACAAACTTTCATCTGTTAAATATCTGCTGGGTGCCTTAAAAATATACAGCTTCATTCAGCAGAAACTAACAGCGCTGTAAAGCAACCACACTCCAAAAAAAATGGTTTTAAAAAATTTACAGCTTCATTGAGATAAATTCATATACCATGAAGATCACCCATAGAAAGTACACAGTTCGATAATTTTGAGTCTGTACAGAATTACCCATCGCAACCATCATCTCATCCTAGAATATTTTCATCACCCCAAAAGGAAACTCCATTTATAGCCAGCCTTCATTCTTCATGGCCCTAAGCCTCCAGGACTCTGTCTTCTGTAGACTGGTCTAGGCTGGACATTTCGTGTCAGTGGACTCCTACAGGACGTGACTCTTGGGGACCATGTTTCACACAGCAACATGTTTTTGAGGCTCTGCCTTTCAGACCATCTACAAGGACTTGGTGTTAAGCTAAACAAGCTCTGGTCTCTGCCCTCAGGCAGCTCCCCTTTGTGAAAGAAGCAGAGACAGAACAGAAACGATGGCCCAGATCATTCATTACCATGTTGATGAGGAGAGCTCAGGGGTGCTCCAAGGAATGTGAGCTCCGGGCCAGTGAGCAGGAATAGGCCAGGGACAAAGCAATGAGGCTGCGGAACAGCAGGGTGGGTGGGATTAGCCAGGCGAGCAGTGGCCAGAAAAGCACCTCAGGCCAGGTGGCGCTAGTGTTGAGGAACACTCCAGGAGACATAAGAGATGCAGATTCGATCCCTGAGTTGGGAAAATTCCCTGCAAGAGGACATGACAACCCACTCCAGAATTCTCACCTGGAGAATCCCCCATGGACAGAGGAGCCTGGCAGGCTACAGTCCATGGGGTCACAAAGAGTCGGACACAACTGAAGTGANAGATGCAGATTCGATCCCTGAGTTGGGAAAATTCCCTGCAAGAGGACATGACAACCCACTCCAGAATTCTCACCTGGAGAATCCCCCATGGACAGAGGAGCCTGGCAGGCTACAGTCCATGGGGTCACAAAGAGTCGGACACAACTGAAGTGACTTAGCATGTGCAAAGGCCCTGCTCCAGGAAGGAAATAATAGAAAGCCACGTGCCTGGAGACCCACAGGAAAGAATATGTCCTACAGTGAGATACACATGAAGTCATAAGGAGTGGGGAGCCTCGAAACCTCCGGTCAGGGGCTTTAACTTTATCTGAAGGGCAATGGGAACCCATTGAAAGTTCCAAGCAGAGGAGAGACGTCATCACACTTTTGATTTGCAAGTTGGTTCTGAAGGTAGGGATAGGTGAGGCTCTGCGGTGGAAGAGGGGGATGATTTGCCATAGACCTCAGAGGCAGGCTGGACACAGGGGTGGGAGAGAGGAAGGGGTGCCTGGGGCTCCATCCTGAGTTGGGGCAGGTGGAGCTGCAGCAACTGGTGGGGCATCCAGGGCTGGGCACCATTGGATCACTATCCCACATAATTCTTGGCCAAAGTAGCCAGTGAATTTCAGGCCCCAAACTCACTATCTAACACAGCTTGGCAATAAATTTTCATAGGCTGTTCACCAGCCCCTCTGCACTGCCAGGTAATTGAAAATGCATCCAGCCCACTCCTCCAGGCAGCAGTCACCTGGCCATTTCATGTCCTCAGCAAATGGGTACCACTGTGAAATGATGCTCTGCTCTCAGCCCATGTGTCAAACCTCCATGTTTTCTGCAACCAGCACGTCTTGTGCCTGCTTTAATTCCCAAATGATCTTCTACCCAAATGTATTACCAGGGCTTGATTCAATCAATACAGGTGGGGATCAGCCCTCAGGGATGTTTGGTATATGCACGCAGCCACTCCTGCTCCTACACCACGGTGCAACCCAAACCCCAAACAGATGGGCCTGCCCCCACAGGGCAAACCAGCATGAACATCCAAATAACCAACATGAGACCCATCAGACCCCCAGATGCCACAGACACCCTCTCCCTGCCCAAAAGGCCCTGCAGTCCTGCTTCCTAACTGCCCTGGGCAGGCCCTGACCTCAGGACTCCCTGGGGGGGAAGTGTATCACAAACTACGAAGGCTTTGCGTTAATCTGGGCAGAAACAGACTCTGGGAATGGGAGAGCATACGTGCTCTGCATGAATTGGGTCTTATTGAGATAGGATCAGGGTTTAAATTAGATCCTTATCTTTCACTCTGGACATATAACAACAGGATGTTGGGGTTTCTAGTTCCCAAGGATTTAGCAAAACTTTTGCTCAAAAAAAAATGGAAAAAGATGCCAGAAGGACTTTTTCCCTTCCGAAAGGAGGGTCATGGGGTCTGAAACCAAATATATGAGGTCAAGTTCTCCCCTCTTGAACTTACTCTGGCAAAAGTTCAATAGAATCATATCCTCTGGTTCTAATTCTAAACTTCCTGGAGAGGGGCAGCAGGAGGGCTCGCTCAACCTATAGCCTTTCTCAGAATAAATCACTGGCAGGTCACGACAGCTGTACTTATTGAAATATGAAGTTATTTGACATGTTCACATTTTTCACTTCCCCTCTGTTTAAGCTGACTGGGAAAGAAAGGGCTATAATCAGGGAGAAGCGTTCATTCAGTACTAAATGCCTCTAGGGGCCTGGCGATCGTGTAAATGGGTGGCACTGCTAGGTGGCAGAGGCAGCAGGGAGTGATAGGCACCGGGGTAAAGTCAGGAAGGTGGCAGCTGCCATGCCAAGCCCATCAGTCACTGCCCAGGAATAGAAGCTGCAGACACCAGGGTTCCTGGCCTTGCCCCACAAATAGGTATATACATCCTTCACCACTGGGCCATGGAAGGACCAAGTGTCCTAGAATCAATGACTATAATCCCACCCCCGAGAGCGGCAGAACCCATAAGACTGACCAAAGCTCAATTTACCACCAGCGCCAAAGGGACAAAGCCCTGGGTCCCAATTAAATTTGCATAAAATCATATTTGTCCCTCTTCTTGCTCTCTCATGACCCTTTTCCCAGTGTAGGAAGCAAGCATTTGGTGCCACTTCCTTTGAGCAAGAAGGATGCTCCAGGAAACAGAGGAAAAACACAAAAACTCTGCTTTTATTTCAAAAGTCTCATCCACAGAGCAGGGCGAGAACTCGGGGAGAATGAAGCTGCGAGCAGGAAGAAGGAGAGAAAAGCTTCTTAGAAAACGTGCCCTCCCACCTCATCCATCCCTGAGACAGGCAGAGTCTCTCTCCAAGGTGGTATGTGGGAGGGGGGATCTTTCCAGGAAGAGCCCCCGTGGAGGGGACAAGCTCCCCCTGAGGCTACGGCTGCCTAGGGTACCCGGGTAGAGAGGACGTGCTGCTGGGGCAAAAGGGACAGCAGAGGGGACCTGGAACCCCAAGATGTCAGGAGAGTATCAGGATGGGCCCCCAAGTCACCCCCAGTGCTGCGAGAGCAGCTCCCTGCACCCTCTGTCCCTGAGAATAGAAGAAAGTGGCTGAGGGAGAGCAGGGGCAGGCACGACCCTGCAGATATCTATCACAAGGAAGGATTGGACACACACCAGAGTCTGAGGGTCAGGCAGGACCAAACGTCCCAGCAGGGGCCAGACGCCCAGCCCTGACGCTCAGGCACACCACAAATGCCCTAGGGCAGAAATGCAAAAGAAAGTTACTTCTCTGTCCCAGGGAGCTGGAGGGCTTGGACCAGACACCCATCCTCTGTGCTGAGGCTTTCTGAGGGTGGGGCTACCTTGGTGCCAACATGATGGAGACCTCCAGAAGAAGACCCTGCAAACTTCCCAGGCCCTCGTTAATATGCACATGCTGATCCGATTGGTGTGGAGTGGAGACCGAGTTCTGCATTCCTAACAAACTCCAAGCGAGGCTATCGTCCAGGGACTGTGCTATCAAATAGAATAGGGAAGTTCTAGATGATGCCAAAGGGGACTTCCTTGGTGGTCCAGTGGTTAAGACTCTGTGCTTCCATTGCTGGGGCACCAGTTTAATCCCTGGTCCAGGAACTAAGATCACACATGCCAGGTAGCATAGCCAAAACAACAACAACAACAACAACAACAACAACAACAGTGCTTCCTAGAAGGTGCTGAAGACCCGGAATCCACTGGCCGAATCACAGGGATTTGTCCACAAGCCTGAGTGCTGGTCAGCGAGTTAAGGCCAACTCACGGGGCGCTTCCCATACATTCACCAGAACTGCACACCTTGGAACTGAAGGTAACTGAAAACGCACAAAAATCACCATGTTAAAATGTAAGTCTCCGGCCATTAAAAAGGAATGAAATAATGCTATGTGTAGCCACGTGGATGGACCCAGACTTTGTGAAATAAGTCAGAAAGAGAAAGACAAATACCACATGATACCACTTACATGTGGAATCTAAAAGATGACGTAATGAACCTATTTAGAAGACAGAGACAGACTTACAGACGCAAAGATCAGTTGCCAAAGGGGATGGATTAGGAGTTTGGGATTAACAGATGCACTGCATATAGGCTGGATTCAGAACAAGGTCCTCCTGTACAGCACAGAGAGCTACATGGATGAACCTTAGCAACTAAGGTCATGCTAAGAAGCCAGACACAAAGAGCCATGTATTGATTCCATGAATATGAAGTGTCCAGAACAGACAAATCCGTAGCAACAGAAAGATTAGCGGTTGTCAGGGCCTGGGGCGACCGGGGATGGGAAGTGAGTATTTCATGGACATGGGGTCTCCCTTGGGAGTAATGATGATGCTTTGGAACTACACAGAGAAGGTGGTTATATACTGAATAATAGCATACTAAAGATCGTTGAATTGCATCCTTCCTATACATAGGTGAAGTGTACAGGTTGTGAATTAAAACTCAGTCTCAGTAAAGCTGCTTTTTGAAAAGGCAGCTGGGAGGACAAATTTGGGATGATTCCACTCACCTGAGAGACAGAAGTCAAGTTCATAGCAACAGGAAAAGGAACGGCGGTTGCTAGCAGCTGGGGAGTTTCTTGGGGACAGAGTTCCAGTCTGGGAAGATGAAAAAGTTGTGGAGTTGGATGAGGCTGATGGTTACAGTGTGATTGTGCTTAATTCCACTGAACTACACACTTGAAAATAGTCCAAATGGTAACTTCCATGTTACGCTTGCTTTACCATTAAAAAAAAAAAAAAGAGGGAGCCAGGGACTGGGTGCTTACAGGGTGAGAAGGGATCATCTCAAAATTACTTACTAGTCCAAAGAAGGAAACAGAACTAACTTCCCAGTGAGGGGCAGCCAGCAGGACCTCAACCCAGGCTTGAATCTCTCCTCCTGATGGTGGGACCAGCCTGAAGCTGACCCCTCTGGAGGTCACAGTTCACAGGAAGGCAGGGGACAGGAGACAAGTGAAAAGACACCACTAGACTGGTCTCTCCTCCCCCAGCCGGCTGACTGCTCAGCAGCTTCCAGCGCTCATAGGCACGCCCTCCACCCCCTCGGCATTTCCCTCCTCCCTCCACCCCTGCGCCCCTTCTCTCCTGATCTGCCAGACCCCCTTGACCTGAACTCTAAATACAGGCAAGCCTCAGGGCTCAGTCCTGGCCGCCTCCTCTGTTCCACCCTCCCCTCCCCCTCCTGGCGCCCTCTCGATTCCACCTGCTTGCTGACAATGCCAAACTCACCGTGTGTCGGGTAAGTCCCTNACCTGAACTCTAAATACAGGCAAGCCTCAGGGCTCAGTCCTGGCCGCCTCCTCTGTTCCACCCTCCCCTCCCCCTCCTGGCGCCCTCTCGATTCCACCTGCTTGCTGACAATGCCAAACTCACCGTGTGTCGGGTAAGTCCCTCTCCTGTGAACCCATTCCACTCAGGTGTGTGGACACCTCGAACATAACCACTGGAGAGGTGAAACGGTGCGTGGGAAAAGACGTGTCCACCTGGGTGGGGCCTGGGAACGTGACCTTACTTGGGGAAAGGGTCTCCACACCCCTTCTCCCTTCCCCGCATCTCACATCCCGGCGGTCAGCGTGGGGCCCGGCCACCAGCCATGCCTCCGGTGATCAGATGGTCCCATTCCTGCCCCCACAGGACAAGGGCGAGGACCCTCTTCCCGCAGGCCAAGGGGACATGCGGAAGGCAGGCCAGGAGGCGGGCGAGGTGGTGTACAGGTACAGTCTCCTCATCCCCAAGAGCACAGAGGCCAGGGAGCAGGTTTGCCACTGTGAGAGGTCACGTGGGGGTCCCCCAAACCCACAGTGCCTGGCTTCCCCCGATGGAGGGTCTTTGGGAGCCAGGGGGCCATGCAGCCCTTCTCACTCCCCCGAGCATCCTGGGCCCACCCCGGAGACACAGGAACAGCTGGGCAAGTGCCAAGCCATGGGGGGCAGAAGGTAGGGGCTGGAGCCACGGGACCACCAGCCAGCCTGGGCCAGCCCTGAGCTAGGGGAGCGACAGTGGAGGAGATGGCGTTTCTACTGGGGCCAGGCTGGACTTCTTAAGATTTGGAAAAGACGGCTGAAGAGTCTAGTAACTCCCTGAGGCAAGAAGAGGAAGCCAAAAGGGTGGGCGTGCAGGGCGACTGTGGAGCATCCATGAGACCATTCCCAACAGCCCCCAGTCTGAGGAGCTGGGAGCCTGGCGGAGCTCTGTCACCTGTGAGGCTCAGTCCCAGCATCCGTGGGACGCAGGGTGGGTAGCAGCTCTGACCCCTCAGCTCATCGTCAGTACGTCCATCCATCTTAAAGTCCAAGGCTCCAAGCTTCAGGAGACCCATTCATTTCTTTTCAAAGGAAGTGGCTTTGCTCCCCAAGCCTCTGTCACTGTGAGCCAGGAATAAGACATGAAGTCTTTACAAGATGCGAATAAGATACTTGATAGCGCTGGCAAATGCAGATCATATACATTTTTTTCATCATTTAAATAAAATCCCTAAACCATGCATGGGAAGAACCAGGTGTGAAATGTACTGCAGTCTGCTGAAAGGTGGGGATAAATCATAAAGTTGTTTGAAGGTGTAACTTGGTTGAAAAAAGATAGCAATTCTAATGAGTGCTCATTTTTAATCTCAGCCCTTCTCCATGTGCTATATCAATACTTTGCTTGGGAAAAATATGTAGGATCTACCTAATTTAGCAAAATTCTTTCCTTTTTTTGTTGCAGACCTTCCCGGGTGATAAGACATTAATTTAAACCTTCATGAGAGTTGCAAGGAAGGTCCTAGACTTTTCCTCCCTTTGGGGCAGGGGGTTTAAATAAAGTTTATTTCTGAAGCTGGCTGGCTTTTATTTCTCACCCTAAGACCATTGGTGATCCCCTGGAGGAAGAATCTTTGGATGGCCATATTTCTTTTTACAAGTCTTGTCCCATTAATTTTATGTGAAAAGAACCACATAAAGTTAGATAGCTTTTTTTTAATAAGTATTCATCACATATTTTATTGACAATCCACAAAAACTGCCAATGTAATAATGATTTTAAATAAATGTTGCTTATTTCTTTTTTTTTTTTTTTACTTTATTTTACTTTACAATACTGTACTGGTTTTGCCATACATCAACATGAATCCGCCACGGGTGTACACGTGTTCCCAATCCTGAACCCCTCTCCTACCTCCCTCCCCATACCATCTCTCTGGGTCATCCCAGTGCACCAGCCCCAAGCATCATGTATCCTGCACTGAACCTAGACTGGCGATTTGTTTCTTATATGATATTATACATGTTTCAATGCCATTCTCCCAAATCACCCCACCCTCTCCCTCTCCCACAGAGTCCAAAAGACTGTTCTATACATCTGTGTCTCTTTTGCTGTCTCGCATACANGGATTTCTGAGTGTTGATTTTATATCCTGCAACTTTACTATATTCATTGATTAGCTCTAGTAGTTTTCTGGTGGAGTCTTTAGGATTTTCTATGTAGAGGATCATGTCATCTGCAAACAGTGAGAGTTTTACTTCTTCTTTTCCAATTTGGATTCCTTTGATTTCTTTTTCTGCCCTGATTGCTGTGGCCAAAACTTCCAGAACTATATTGAATAGTAGTGGTGAGAGTGGGCACCCTTGTCTTGTTCCTGACTTTAGGGGAAATGCTTTCAACTTTTCACCATTGAGGATAATGTTTGCTGTGGGTTTCTCATATATAGCTTTTATTATGTTGAGATATGTTCCTTCTATTCCTGCTTTCTGGAGAGTTTTTATCATAAATGGATGTTGGACACTGCACTTTCTTGCATGAAGAGGTTCTTTTATGGTTGGCAATAATTCTATTGATAGGAACACAAGAAAATACCCTATTTATAGCTCTGTAGGTGGAACTTGGTTGACATAAGGTGTTCTGATTAGTTTGTATGCAGCTTCCAATAGGATGCAAAGTTGAAATATTAATTGTACAATTCTATTGCTTTTGAGCAGATGAGCAAAAAGGAATAGTTCATAGGATCAAATAATTTCCAGAAGTCCTTTTGGTGTGACCAGGGCTTAAAATACGTGTCAAGATGAACAAAAACATCATTCCATAAATATGGACTATGACCAGAGTCAAAATGATGGAGCAAGATGTCCCTACTGGGCCCCCATCACTGGCATTCCCTTCCCTCTGCTGTCCCAGCCCAGTGGCCCCAGGCACCCCAGGGACTTCACCTTGGCCAAGGCTGTCATCCCCCATAGGGCCAGCATGGCTTGAGCACCAGTCTCCTACTGAAGTATACCTGCCTGGAGTCCTACTAAACGTCCTAATGTGCTGCCCCTTCTGCCAACAACACTTTACTTTTCAGCAGAGATCTTCCATATTTTAGCCTGAATAACTGATAACTGGCTGTATCCAGTGATGAGGGATGAGAAACCAAGAACAAAGAGATGCTACCTCTTCCCCCTCTTTGGTCTGCATGCTATTGGCATGCTTCGAGTAGGTCACAGCAAGGCAGGCAGGGGTATCCTTAGGGTCTACAGGTGCATGATTTAATACGTACCTGGCAACACCATGTGAGCTTTGGAGGCTTTAAAACAAATGATACGAGGTCTCTGTTCCCAAGTGACAAGGTGACAAACATGTGAGCCAAGAGACAGCAGCCCCAGCAGAGCAGTGTGGCAAGCAGTGCTGCAGAGGCAGGGACAAATGTGGCAGGACGCTTAAATCACTAACTTGACTTCTCAGAAGTCAAGCAGAGAAGGGGGCATTTGATGTGGGTTTTGATGGCTAAATAGGAGTTTTCTAAGGATCCAGGGAAGGAAAGAGTGGGCAGGAAAGTAATAAGGAATGCCAGAATATTATGTCACAGTGGCAGGTGGTCAGCATGGTTGGTAAGAGGGGCTGGGCAGTGCCTGGCTTGTATTGAGACTGGCTGGGCAGTTCAGTCACTCAGTTGTGTCCAACTCTTGATGACCCCATGAATCACCACACACCAGGCCTTCCTGTCCATCACCAACTCCCGAAGTTCACTCAAACTCATGTCCATCGAGTTGGTGATACCATGCAGCCATCTCATCTCTGTCATCCCCTTCTCCTCCTGGCCCCAATTCCTCTCAGCATCAGGGTCTCTTCCAATGGCTGGGCAGTTGGGGTCAAATTAAGAATGGTCTTTTTTTTTTTTTTTTTTAACCAATGGTCTTTTAATGTGGGCATGCACCTGGCTGGAAGCAAGCACTATTTTCAATCAAAGGCCTGATTAATTAGGTAAGATTCTTCCAACAGTGGAGCTCAAGGGGAAGCCAAGCATTGAGTGGTTGTAAACACCAGCTAGAGATGTGGAGGCCTCGACTGGGGTGGAATCAAGAGACGAGTGTAGGCAACATGGATGAACCTGGAGGTTATCATAGTATGTGGACTAATTCAGACAAAAACAAATATTATATGATATCACTTATATATGGAATCAAAAATATGACAAATGAATTTATTTACAAAACAGAAACAGACTCACAAGACTTAGAAAACAAACATAATTAACCAAGAGTAAAGGAAGGTGAGGATAAATTAGGAGTCTGATATTAACATACGATGGTGATGGTTTAGTTAATTATGTCCAACTCTTTGTGACCCCTGAACTGTGGTCTAGCAGATCCCTCTATCCATGGGGTTTTCCAGACAAGAATACTGGAGTAGATTGGTGTTTTCTTCTTCAAGGGATCTTCCCAATCCAGGGATCAAAACTGAGTCTCCTGCATGGCAGATGGTCTCCTGCATTGCAGGTGGATTCTTATCAACTGAGCCATTAGGGAAGGCCATTAACACACAAATACTACTATAAAATAGATAACTAATAAGGACTTACTGTACAGAACAGGGAACTTTACTCTGTAATAACCTACATGATAAAAGAATCTGAAAAAGAATGGATATATGTATATATATAACTTAATCACTTTGCTGTACATCTGAAACTAACACAAGAGTGCAAATCAACTATATTCCAGTATGAAATAAAAATTAAATAAAAAAATTAAAAAGGAGGAAAATGACCAGCTTAAGGAAAATGGATTGGATTTTGTGAGTGTGAGAGGAGGGGCCTCAGGCATCCCACTGAGGTGTTGGGCTGGATGATGACACTGTACATCCAGGAAGGAGGTCGCAGGTGCTGGTGGCTGGTGGGGAAGTTTGTGAGCTCTGTAATGACATCTGCTTTGATGGGTCCTTCCCTCTCAGATGGAAAGGCTCTCAAAGGTATTGGTCTACCCTCTGCCTCTCACCCCTGCTGTGTCTGCTTCATAGTTCCGAGAGCCTGGGCAATTGTCACAGAAGAGAGAGATGGTAGAACCTTATGGAGAGATGGAGCCAGGGTCCCAGCCCTTCCCAGCATGCTCGATGTCTAAAGAGACATGGCAGAGGGAAGTACACTATGGCTGGGAGGAGCCTGCCCACAGATGTCTGTTGGTGGCATGATTTTGGCTTGAGTTGGCGTTTTCATGCCTGGGCATTCTATAATGGGAGCGGGTCCTTTGAGGGACTGGGTCTCATCCAAATGGGTGGGTTTGGAGCTTCCTACTTGATCACTTGCTTTTTTTCTAGGACAAAGCATACAGGATCTCCATATGTCCTTGGTTGCACTGGAGGTGGGGGGAGGCAAGGCAGAAAGTGCTGAGAAAAGCATGTTCTTCTGGTCCCACAGAGAGAAGGATCCAATACTTGGGAAAAACTTATACACCCACTTGGCTTACATAATACTCAACAACCCTGTTTCCAAGAGTAGCTACTGTTTTCTGCCCCGTGGACTTTGGGGAAAGTGCCATCCATGCATGAGTGTCAAAAACCAAGTTCATGTCTCAAGTGCCTCAACAAGCTTCCTTTCATCTGTGTTCATGAACTTAGATGTCATGTTACCAAATGGATATCAGGTAATAGCAGAAATAACAGGTGTATCACACCATTATTCATTTCTTTTGATTTTTTTTGCTTTAGAATATCATTCTCCAAAGTGAGGACCTTGAGACAACAATCCTACAGTATGTTCTTTGAAAAGTGGGTTGTGTGTGTGTGTGTGTTAGTTGCTCAGCCATGTCTGACTCTTTGTGATCCTATGGATTGTAGCTTGACAGGCTCTATCCATGAAATTCTCCAGGTAAGAACACTGGAGTGGGTTGCCTTTCCTTTCTCCAGGGCATCTTCCCAACCCAGAGATTGAACCTGGGTCTTCTGCATTGCAGACAGATTCTTCACCATCAGAGCCACTAGGTTACATTATTGGACATGTTTGGAAAAGACTGTCCTCACGCCCCTTTTGATCTTTCATAATACAGGCTCTGAGACGGCCTGCACTAAAAAAACCATATGGACTAGATCTCCCAAAGTTGTTAGTACCTGAGACTCCAGACACTGTTTTAAATATGTTTAAATGCATTTTTAATGCCCATGGGACAGACTTGGGCAAATGCTGCCCTCTCATACACAAACCAAAAAAACTCTAAATGCCATGTTCTTAAGTTAAAAAAAAAAAAAAAGAAGAGTTGAAAAACCATGGGTAATGGACTTCAGGGCTGATCCTGGACCTCTAAAGGTGATCTTACTTTTTTCTACTCTGTGGAAGGGAGCTGGCACACCACTGATTGACACTGGTTTTCCTTGACCCATCCCAGCACACCCACCAGGGGCTAAAGGGAAGAAGTGTTTGAAAGGTCAGAGCTGGAGGGGAAGCAGAGGGCTACAGCTTTGGAAGCAAGCGGTGCCCTCAATTCCTTAACCCCCTCCCTGTTCTGTACATCACTTCCCTAACCAACACGATGGTTAGAATTGGAAGGAAACGTCCCTATGTTCAGGTCTAGAGAACCTGAGGGCTTGGTCAAAGTCCTAGGGGTGTAAGATGAGCTCTCTGGGACAATGGAAGGAAGGAAGGGGTGTTGAGTGGGCTGGGGGCCCCACAACCTCCTACAGAACAACTTCTTACTTTGCTCGTTTTGGGGTATTAGAGGTCCACACATACTCCATTTGTAAAGGGAGTGTCTAATGTTAAAGTGTTAGTCGCTCATTCATGTTCAGCTCTTTTCGATACCATAGTCTGTAGCCCACAAGCCACCTCTGCTGATGGGATTCTCCAGGCAAGAATACTGGAGTGGGGTACCATGGCCTCCTCCAGGGGATCTTCCTGATCAAGAGATTGAATGTGGGCCTCCTGCATTGCAGGCAGATTCTTTATCATCTGGGCCACCAGGGAAGCCCCTTCTAATGTTAAAAAAAAGATGGAAAACAATGATGAAGTCTTGGCTCTCAGTGGTGAATGATGTTGGGTGACTGTTGTGAGTTTACTAGCTGTCCATATACCTTCTCCGGGGAAGCGACTGTTTAAGTTTTTGTACATATTTATGTTCAGGTGTTTGTTTTCTTACTGTTGAGTTTTGAAAGTTCTTTGTTTTTTAAAACTTCACCTTTTATTGTATGCAATTCAATTTTCAGTATATTCATGGAATTCTGCATCCATTACCACTAACTGTATAACATTTTTGTCATTTCCAAAGAAATCATACATGCAGTAACTGATGGGTTTCCCTGGTGGCTCAGCTGGTACAGAACCTACCTGCAAGGCAGGAGACTCTGGTTTGATTCCTGGGTTGGGAAGATCCCATGGAGAAGGAATAGGCTAGCCACTACAATATTCTTGCCTGGAGAATCCCCATTGACAGAGCCTGGTGGACTATAGCCCATGGGGTCGCAAAGAGTCAGACGTGGCTTAGCGACTCAGCACGGCATAGCACATGTAGTAACAGACATTCTCCGTTTAGTTTTTTTTTTTTTTTAATATTTATTTATTTTTGGCTGTGCTGGGTCTTCCTTGCTGATGGGCTTTTCTCTAATTGCAGAGAGTAGGGGCTACTCTTCTAGTTGTGGGGCATGGGTTTCTCACTGTGGTGGCTTTTCTTATCGCAGAGCATGGACTCTAGGCACGCAGGCTTCAGTAGTTGCAGTGAGTGGGATCAGTATTTGGGGCTCCCAGGCTCCAAAGTGTGGGCTCAGGAGTTGTGGTGCACTGGCTTATTTGCTCTGCAGCATGTAGAATCTTCCCAAACTAGGGATAGAACCTGTGTCCCCTGCATTAGCAGGTGGATTCTTTACCACTGAGCCGCCAGGGAAGCCCTCTTTTGAGTTAAGTTCTTCACATGTACTGGATGCAAGTTCTTCCTCTTCCCCCGACTTAGAATGAAGTAATTCTTCCTCATCCTCCCATCACATTCTGTTAAATTTTATTCACATCCAGATTCAACTCTTGAAATGAACAGTTACTGATAAGTTGGTCTCTCTTCTGCCACTGGGGCTCCTGCAGGAGAAATATAATGACTTTTATCTTCTTCTGTGCCCTCCTCAAAGGATAAGCAATGTGTGAAGACAACGCTCCAGAGTTTATACTTTTGAAATGAAAGTCTGCTCTTGCAAATGGTCCTCAGGAGGTGATTCTCTACAATGACCCTCTAGGAGCAAAACTCAGGACATGTATAAGTATCCATTGTAAAAGAATATTTGAGTGTGAAGTTGATTTCAACACCCCCCAAAATAGTTTCGAGGTATGTAGACAGCATCTCTGACAATGATGTGCATACCTCCAAAGAATGGCTTTCTAGAGAGGAGGGCAAATTCTTCTGAAGGCAATACTGACCTAAGTGTTGGGGACTCTCATGTAACCCTCCATCTTGTTGCCCACTGTTCAGATGAGGATACTGGAGGAGCCGACTTCCAAAGACAGCATCTTGCAGAATCAGAATGACTGGACTCTCAGTGACCCCACCTTTCTGTCACCTCCATGACTTGGAATTTCTATCCTTAAGATGCAAGGCGAACATCTGTTTGTAGACTTCAGAATCTGGTTAGGTTTAGATGTTCCAGCATTCATTGGAGATGTCAAGGGAAGCAAGGCAAATGCCTGTTTGTATACTTCAGAATCTGGTTAGGTTTATTTATTAATTTTTCACTTTATTTATTTATTTTTTTGGAGGCTAATTACTCTACAATATTGTATTGGTTTTGTCATACATTGATATGAATCTGCCACGGGTATACATGTGCTCCCCATCCTGAACCCCTCTCCCACCTCCCTCCCCATCTCATCCCTCTGGGTCATCCCAGTGCACCAGCCCTGAGCACCCTGTATCATGCATCGAACCTGGACTGGTGATCCATTTCACATATGATAATATACATGTTTCAATGCCATTCTCTCAGATCATCCCACCCTCTCCCTCTCCCACAGAGTCCAAAAGACTGTTCTATACATCTGTGTCTCTTTTGCTGTCTCGCATACAGGGTTATCGTTACCATCTTTCTAAATTCCATATATATGCATTAGTATATTGTATTGGTGTTTTTCTTTCTGGCTTACTTCACTCTGTATANCTGTTCTATACATCTGTGTCTCTTTTGCTGTCTCGCATACAGGGTTATCGTTACCATCTTTCTAAATTCCATATATATGCGTTAGTATATTGTATTGATGTTTTTCTTTCTGGCTTACTTCACTCTGTATAATCAGCTCCAGTTTCATCCACCTCATTAGAACCGATTCAAATGTCTTCTTTCTAATGGCTGGGTAATACTCCATTGTGTATATGTACTACAGCTTTCTTATCCATTCTTCTGCTGATGGACATATCTAGGTTGCTTCCATGTCCTGGCTATTATAAACAGTGCTGCGATGAACATTGGGTCTCTTTCAATTCTGGTTTCCTCGGTGTGTATGCCCAGTAGTGGGATTGCTGGGTCATAAAGCAGTTCTATTTCCAGTTTTTTAAGGAATCAAAGTTAGATAGTTTAAAAGATATTCTATACTATGCAATTCCCTCCTCCAGGGGATTTTCCTGACCAATGGATGGAACCTGGGTCTCTTACATTGCAGGCAGATTCTTTACCATCTGAGCCACCAGGGAAGCCCCTAATCTATGCAAAGATCAAAACAGCATGAAATAATAGAATGGAAAGTCCTTGGGGGTATAACGTCTGAAGGGAGAGGAGAGGGCAGCAGTGAAGACATAGACACAGGGAACAGACTTGTGGACACAGAGTGGGGAAGGAGAGAGTGAGGCAAATTGAAAGAGTACACTGAAAATGTATACATTACCATATGCGAGACAGCCAGTGGGAATTCGCTGAACAACGCAGGGAGCTCAACCTAGTGCTCTGGGACAACCTAGAGGGGTGGGATGGGGTGGGAGGTGGGAGGANTTTTTTTGGATGATGGTCATTCTGTCTGGTGTGAAGTGATACCACATTGTTAGTTTTTATCTGTATTTCTCTAATATTTAGTGATGTGGAACATCTTTTTATGTGTTTATTGGCCATCTGTATGTCTTCTTTGGAGAAATATCTGTTTAGGTCTTCTGCCCATTTCTGGTTGGTCTTTTTGTTTTCCTAATATTGAGCTGTATGAGCTATTCGTACGTCCTGTAGATAATCCTTTGTCAGTTGTTTCATTCTGTAAGGATCTTTCTGTACATGGATTTTATTATATTTATAGCAACAAAAAATAATAATAATCAGTGCAGAGTTATTTAGNCTTCTGCCCATTTCTGGTTGGTCTTTTTGTTTTCCTAATATTGAGCTGTATGAGCTATTCGTACGTCCTGTAGATAATCCTTTGTCAGTTGTTTCATTCTGTAAGGATCTTTCTGTACATGGATTTTATTATATTTATAGCAACAAAAAATAATAATAATCAGTGCAGAGTTATTTAGTAATTATATCAAATTTGAATTAGATGCATATTAATTTAATGAGAAAAAAAGGCCATTCTATTTTTAAATTCAGGAATTTATATGTTATAAAAATGCATTAATATGTATAACAGCTAACAGACTTTATTGTAAACAACTATACCAGTAAACCATGCATTCATAATGTGTAGATTTTTATGTATATCCATACAAGAATTCATGAAAGCATGAAAAAATACACCTCATGCTGTTATTGGTCAATTCAATATGGTGGAAGTAGATTAAGAACATGTGCTTTATACTTTGAATTGATTTGCTAGCTTAAATAAGCATTTTACTTTCATAATTTATATAGGTAATAGATTTTTAGGAATAAAACATAAAATTTTAATGGAATGAAAGGAATGGTCAACGTTTACAAAAAAATATTTTGAAATTCTTTTCTGTATTTTCTGGCTTCAGACTAAATTTCCAATGCTGCTTTTTCATATTCACTTTCATAGTAAATTGTTTATTTGAATATTTCTCAGATCTATGGTATCACAATTCCAATTAAAAGTTAAAAAAACTGAAGTGCAGTTTGTGCTCCACAGAGCCCTAATATGGCTTAAAATATGTAGCAATTTGGCAGACAAAACAAACACAAGCCCACTTTCTTTTTAAGAAATGAGAATGGTATCACTTCAGTAGAAGACATTTTTCTTTCAAGTTTCTCTGCTTTTTCTGAATATTACAAAACATTGCAACATAATCAAATAACCAAACAGTGCTTATTTATCTTTTTAATACAGCAGTGCTCTGCCAGCCAGTGTACCAAGGAAATTAAGCAGCAATTATCACTTTATCCCTGCTGCTCAGAAACTAATAAAAACACATTAATAATGAAGTATAGTTAAATATAAAGAGTCATGTAACAAGATGAAGCAATACAAAAGTAAACACTATACAATTAAATACAGACCTTCATAGATTCCCATCACTGAGACTGGTCTGGCTGCAAGAAGAGCCAGAATTATAATTAGGGAAAAAAGAATGAGTGAGGTTAAAATAGAGCAAAGATATCTAGACTGCAGAGAGATGTATAAGGATTTATATAAATTGATTCTTATATGAGGAATAGGCTGATGATGTCAATTCTAAAATATAAATCAAGATCAGTTCAGTTGCTCAGTCATGTCCAATTTTTTGCCAACCCAGGGACTGCAGCACGCTAGTCCTCCCCATCCATCACCAACTCCCNTGCCGACCCTCCCAGCCTGGCTCCTGGCCTGTCGTGAGGGGCTGCTGCCATCAGGGAACCCACGGGGCTGTTGCGAGCTGCCCCTGCGCAGGGCTGCGGCCCACAGAGCGTGCCTCGGAAGTTCAGAGGCGGCTCCCCAGTGCCGGCAGCAGCCAGGACCCGGGGGGCACCTCCCCAGGCAGCGGGCTCTGCGGCCCGACCTCTTCCAGCCGCGGCCGGCCTCCCACGCAGGGCTCTCGGGCTCCCGCAGGTTCCGTGCCCTCCCTGGCGTCTTCCCAACCATTGCCTCTGGTCACTTGAACCCGCGCCCCGCTGCCTCCGTCCTCACTCTGCCACCCCGGATTCTCCCCCCGCAAGCCCCCCACGCAGGGCTGCTCCCTGCAACCTTGGCCCTCGGGCGCCCCCGGCCCCTGAGTCTCCTGAGAGCTCAGCGCTGTCACCACGGCACATGTCGGCGGGGCGCGGGCTGTCCCGGGATACTCACCTGCCTGCCCGACGTCCCGACCGCGACGTCACAGAGACACATCACCCTGTCCAAAGCCACCCCACCACCCCGAACTCCGCGCGTTCGGCTCGCCCTGCTTGCCTGACTCGGGTCTTCACTGGGCACCACGCTGGTCTCTCTGACCTCCACCCAGGAGGTCACCAAGTCCTGCCAACCCCACCTCCGCAAGTGCTGGTTCTGTTTAAGACAGTTAGCCTGTCTCTTCCTCTCTAGTCCCAGCAGGTACCCTATTTCAAGACCTCCTCACTGGTGTAAACATAAGGCACACAGTTATCTCCCTACATCACCCAGCTGGTCAGCGTGCACACCCTCCCCTCCAACCACGTGCCGCAGGAGCCCGGGGCGGGGTGGGGTCAACCCTCCCGTGCTGCAGAGCTGCCAGCGGGGGGCGCGCCGAGTCCCCAGGATGCAACTACCAGACAGGACGGGCGCCCACCGCCCTGGGAAGAGGACACACGTGGACTCCTGGGTCCTGACCAAGGTCTGCCTTTCCAGGACCTCAGATGCCACTGGTCCACTCTGCATCTGGGCCAAGGGGCCTCCTGGAGGCAAAGCAGAGAGGCCCTCGTCCCTCATGTTGGAAGTTCTCGGGGAGCCTACTGCACAGGTCAGCCCGCAGAAGACACCTCAAGCCCCCACGAGGAGGACACCGTCGGGGGCTCAACACCATGGCCGGCGTCAAGAAGGGGGCTGGTTTCAGCACGACTTGGACTGAAGACCAGAAGATTGGAGACCCAGCGGCCCCGCCACTCAGCTGTGTGCGGGGAGGGCCAGCTGCGTGTTCGGTGGCCCCAGACCGCGCCCCCTCCGGCTCCCGGCCCGGCTGCGGGACGCGCCCGGGGTCCAGCAGGGCCATCCTGAAGGGGACGCGGGACTTCCTCGTGCTCGGGCGTGGGAAGGCTGGGGCGATCTGCGGGCAGAACAAGGGCGTGCCATCACTGACGGTTCTTCCCCACCAACCCGGCACAGGGGCCAGAGCCTCCAGGGAGCCGCGCGGCACCGCGCCTCTGGTCCTGGCGGTGGTTCCAGCCTCTCCCCCGCCCGGCCCCGAGGCTCAGCGCGCTTCCCTGCCGTCGGGGGCATGTGTCCCCCTGGCAGGAGGGCCGCCCGCTCGTTCCCCCAGGCTCAGGCACCACTCGTTCCACGGGTCGGCCCTGGTCCCTGTGGCCAGAACCGCTCACCCCCAAGGCCAGGCCCCCCGCGGCAGGGCCTCTGGCGCTTGTCCTGGGCTCCGGGTGCCCCCACCGAGGCCCCCCCTCTCCTCCTCACACATGGTGGTCTCCACCACGTAGGAAAGCCACCAAAAGCTAAGACGCCACACCACAGCGCTATGTCTACACTGATCTTCATCTCGTCTGCACCAAGTCTCCCAAGTCGGCCGACCTGCAGGACGGCAAGAGTGGAAACCCTCTCAGCCACGAGACTTAGCCACGCGCACGGCTGTGTCTGCTCCCATCTCCGGAACGCGGCCCGCACCCCGGCCGGCCGCGACGCTGAGCCAGGACAGCGTCACCATGGCCTTCCCTCACTGTGAAAATACATGTTAAATACCTCGGACAATACCTTCCGACCCTATGAGTCTCCTCTGCCGACAGTTATCACTCAAAATGACTACACAGCTTGTACCAACCAGAAGAAGAATAAACTATTAACATTCTAGGAACCAGCTGTATTTTTTTGAATCTTTTTTTTTTAAAGGAATTGCTTTTTAAGTTCAGGTCCATTAAAAAAAAAACAAAACTGAATCCTAAATATGTATTTTATTGCTTCATCTGTCACCAAAAGGAAGCAAGGGCCCTCGGGCCGCCGTTCAGGCACAGATCCCCCGCAGGTAACTGTTTGAACAGTTCCCACCGAAAGAACTTCTTCACTTCGCTTTTAGAATGAATAAAAGGGCTGAGGGGAAAATAGCGAAAGATTAAAGAAACGACTGCTCGTGAACAAGATGGAGTTCAACAAAGACTAGGCAGAGTCGTGTGCTTCGTAAAGAAAACACAAAGCGCGGCGCAATGTAAACAGCCTGCAGTGTGGGCGAGCGCACTGAGAAGCAGGAGGAAACTCTCGCTGGAAGCCTTCTGTGCAGCGGCTGCGCGGGACGCAGGATGGACACAGGCACCAGACTTGCACCCAGACCCACAGGGCGCCCCGCGCCAGAGCGGCCCGAGGCGCCCTGAGCCCGACCACTCCCGGAGGCGCTGCCTGCGGCAGGGGCGGAGAGGCAGCGGGCACAGGCAAGCCTCTGAAATCTCTGCTCAGTTTTGCTCTGACCCTAAAACTGTCTAAAAATAAAGTCTACTTAAGACGAGGGGAAAACAAGAAGCGCGCCCGCCAGCCCTGCCCGCCCGGGCTCCACGGTCTCTGCCCATCATCGCCCACAAGTCGTCACCGTTTTGTCTCCAGCTTTGTCCCCATTCCCCACTGCACTTGCTCCCAATGTCTTCGGTTAATGACTTGCAAATATGACTCCCAGCACTATTATCTGTCTCCTCAGCTTCAAACCCACACCTCCTCCTCCTTATGGAGGCCTCACTAGCATCTCAAAACGCACAGTTTCAAAACAGGACTCCGGGCCAGTGCAAATGGACAAGAGACTAAAATCACAGGAATAAAATCTGGAGAGCAGATAAAATGATCACTCGCCAAAGAAATAACTGTGGAAGTAGAGAATCTAAGAGAACCAACCAAAACTCCACATGTCTAGAAAACGGTAACTCAGGAGGCGAGTGAGACACAAAGTTAATACACAGAAATCAACAGCTTACCTGAATCCCAACAATAACTAATTAGATAAGAAAATGGAAAGAACACCTCAACTGGGAGAGCAATAAAACATCAAGCATCCAGAAATAAATTTAATAAATGTATAAAACTTGTGTGTAAGTGGAATGAAAACTTTTAACACCTTCTTGCGTGACCTTACAGACTTAAATGAGAAGACGCAGCATGTTTCTGGATATAAAGATACAACATCAGAAACATGTCATACTCTCCAAGGTAATCTATAAATCTAATGCCATCTCAAAGTGGTAGCTGTTTATTTTCTGCTGTAGACAAGCAGATTGTAAAGATCATAAGAAAAAAAGAAAAGAAAAGAAAAATGAAAAGGGGAAGAAACAACCCTGAACAATGGTAAANACTCTCCAAGGTAATCTATAAATCTAATGCCATCTCAAAGTGGTAGCTGTTTATTTTCTGCTGTAGACAAGCAGATTGTAAAGATCATAAGAAAAAAAGAAAAGAAAAGAAAAATGAAAAGGGGAAGAAACAACCCTGAACAATGGTAAACCACCATGGCCGATGAGGAAGGAGCATCGGGCAGCACTGACGTGACAGACCGACCAAGGGAACAGGACCTAATTAAGTCTGGAAGGACTCAGATCAGATGGCAACTTAGCTTATGACAAGGCAGCAAGGTGAAGACGAACTTTTTAATAAATGGGGACCAAACAGTCCTCTGGGGGGGCGGAGGTGGGGGGAGCTGTATGTACACTTCACATCATACACCAAAAGCAATGCCAAGCAGTTCAAAGACTTAAATGTAGAAAGGGAAACTATAAAATTCAGATACACTCTTTGTAAAAACCTTTGAATGGGTAAGTCATTTCTAAGTATGACTCAAAATTAAGAAGCAGCAAAAGGAAAAATAAAATTTGGCTACACGAAAAAATAAGATTTTCTTCACGACAGCAACACAAGCCAACAAAATGTCATAAGTAGAGTCAAAACACAATCAGCAAATTGGGAGACAACATTTGCAGATCATGAGAATGAATGGCCCGAACAAAGACAAGACCTTCTAGAAGCTGAAAAGGAAACGGTCAATAGCTCAGCGGACAAACGGGCACTCAATGAGAGGCAAGCAAAGGAAAACTAAACTAAGGTTCCCTTTCTGACCGTTGGGCGGCGCAGACCCACAGGCTAGCTGGCATTCTCTGTGGATGAGGCTGCAGGGGCTCTTAAGGTCTCCCACGTGGTTGGTGGGAGTTAAAAATAGCAAACAGGTGTGGAAGCAAGTCTGGTAACCTCTACCAGCCTCTCAGATCCATTTTCCCTTTGGATCCAGAATCCCACTTGTGGAAATTTCTCTCTCAGATCAATTTGCAAAACTTGAGGACCCCTAGGAGGAGGCTGAGCTGGGGATGCACGTGGTTTGGGTTCCTGGGATACTTGACGTGGCTCTTGGCCACGCCTGCGGACCACGTGACAGGACACGTGATCCGAGGGCTGACAGACACCTGCGGCTCCTTACCTGATGGAACAGCGCACAGCAGGCAGAGGGGTCTTTACTACAGCCAGGCCTCTCGGTGCCCGAGAGGGGGAGGGCAGTGGAGGAGAAATGAGGTGGGAACTGTACCGAGTCAGAGGCAGTCTGTGGAAAATGGTTCCCATCACTGGATACGTACCTTCTTTTGGCCTTGCCCTGCATCTTAGGAGATTTTAGTTGCCCGACCAGGGACAGAGCAAAGCCCGGCCCTCAGCAGTGAGTGGGGGAGTCCCAACCTGTGGGCCACCGGGGACATCCCGAGGACGCTGCAGATAAAGCAGACTTGATTCTAACACTGGCGTCTAATTAAATGGAAACGCTATCCTGTTAGGAATACACTTGACGATTGCCACATGTCACAAGTACATTTTTTTCTTCTTTGGTGTTTACCATGAAAAACAGAATCTGTGGGAATTCCGATGCGTACAGGTTTCTACACCTGCGGTCCGGAACTAGCAGGTTAAGTCTGTGCTGAACGTGCATGCCTGATGCAGCCCAGCGAACCACAGTCAATCTGGTGCATCCTGGCAGTGTCAGACTCCACAGATAAAGCAGCACACAGGCTAAGTGACAAAACAGCCTGAAGAAACATGGTTTCAGGGGACAAAATTCTAAACCCGCTCATGATTCAACTATGTGACGTAACACAACTTGGCAGGAACGGTTCCATGCATTCCGACTGCATTTGTACCTGCATTACCTTTAGAATAATTTGGTATGTTTTTCAGAACATTTCATCAATCAAAAACTCAAATATATGAAAAAGTATCCTGATAAAATTCAAAACCAGAAACTGAAAGAAAGAAAAGACTGGAAAAAGCTTTGAAATGTCAAAAGAAAATTCTTGTATTACAATGAAAACTTAAAAACTTTCAATGGTCAAAATCTTAAAAGAAACCTTCCTAAATTATCAGTAATTTAAATTTTTCATTCAACCATCCTAGGGGGAAAGACTGAATGATCTTGCTATTCCTTTTTTCAGTAAATACAACATAATTATGTGCAGAACTTATCAATTAGCTAGAGTAGGCAACCAAAAATGCAGGGCAAAGTATGAAGTTGTGGCAAGCACAGAAAAGAACTGTGGGATCTGTCTGAGTTTTGACTTGTTTGTGGTTTTCTAAGCTTTCTAAAATTTCTAAGTTATGACTTCTTTCTCATTGTAAACAATTTCGCTTTGATACGCAATTCTGTGCTATGCTTCTTGAAGAGGGTGTTCCAAATGATGAGTTTCATGTCCCACAAAAGCCGGCTCCTCCCCAGCTGGCCAAGGACGTTCGGATGAGGCAGTTCACTGGGCTGTCTCTACTTCTCCTCATGGCCCTCGCCACCCTCGGAAGGCGCACCTTTGGGAGGCCGCGTCTAGAGGGAGCCACTGCCACACCAGACCCGCCTCCCCACCTCCGATCACACCACCCTTCTTCCCCAGTCCTTTCTGCCTCAAAGGCCTTCCTAAAGATCTGTCCAAAAACATCTCAAAATAGCCCGGGGATGAGTCACGGAGCATCTAAATTTCTAAACAAATGCATTCCACAGAATGGATAATCTCCCACTAACCCCTACCCCCCAAAAGGCACTTCTTAAACACTTTCCCGCATGTGGGCAGAAGAAAAGCAGGTAATTCTCTTCTAAATAAATTTAAAAAGCCAGTGACAAAAACAAAACTCGACGGGGAATTCCTTGGCAGTCCAGTGGTTAAGACTGCACCGTCACTGCAGAGGGCACAGGTTCAATCCCCAGTCAGGGAACTGCTGTGGCTAAGTCGCTTCAGTCGTGTCCAAGTCTGGGCAACCCCATAGACGGCAGCCCACCAGGCTCCCCCGTCCCTGGATCCCACAGAACCCGACCCTACCCCGTGAATTAATTTACCCATATTTTTCTCCCTCTAGTGATGTGGAATGTATATATCCTACTTCAAATATTCTAGATGTTACTTGAAGCTATTTTTTTTTAATCATACTACTAACTGTATTTTTCTATTTTTCGAGATCAAAAATAAAACAGGAAGAGGAAAAGGCAGGACTTTTACTTTGCCACAACCTCCCTGACTCCCCCATCACCTACTTCTTGGCTTCTGTTAAGAGTTCAATCCACCTTTATTATTGCTGCCATTATTACTGAATTACTGTGGAGATTTTTTTCATTACATTATCTTCTCTGGCAAGACTTATGACAATTGAATTTTGATTTGTAATCAGATCTATAATTACATACACTTACACTTATGTTTACCTGATTTCAATTCCATGTCCATTTTATTATAAACTAAATCACATTATAAATCATATTATAAATATAAATCCGGAGAAGGCAATGGCACCCCACTCCAGTACTCTTGCCTGGAAAATCCCATGGATGGAGGAGCCTGGTAGGGTGCAGTCCATGGGGTCGCTAAGAGACGGACACGACTGAGCGACTTCACTTTGNTGGGGGGGCGGCGGGGGGGCGGGGGGGGGGTAGTCAGGTTGATGAGGACGGCGTGATATACAGGGCATGGCAGCCTGATCTTCAAGAGGAGGCAACTTCCATTTACGTGATAGACACTGAGCTGGGCACCTGAAAACCTCAAAAAGACACAGTCAAACCCAATTGCTATCTTGGTATGTCAGGAGCAGAGCCCAGACTCAAAGAAGTTTGGGGAGTCGTCCAAGGTCAGGGAGCTGGGAAACCACAAACGGGAGGACACACTGGTGTCTGCCCTGAATGTAAAGCCCTAACACACTCTTAGCCACCACCCACATCTCTCCTGAGTTTCTGTAACATAGGACCTACACGCAGGAAACCTGCAAAGCTTGGGAGTCTTGGAATCCTAATGCCCAGAGAGTCCCCCTGGAATGGTCTCCATCTCAGCCCTACCTCCCTGTGGGGACCTCCTTCAGCCCCCAAAAGGATGTGTCCCCCTTGTCCCCCATTCCTGGAAGCATCTCCCAGTGGGCTGTCTCCATTCTGTCCCTGTCCCACCGGCATGGTGGGCTTTCCCAGGTGGTCAGGAGGCAAGTCCCAGGGCGCCCATCTTCGGATCACCTCTGCTGCCCCCTGTGTGCCCATGAGTGCCCCAGACACATGTTCCATCCACACTGGCGATTCTTGTGGCAGCTTTTATTTTCTCGGGCTCTGCAGACGGTGAGTACAGTCATGAAAGTAAAAGACTCTTGTTCCTTGGAAGAAAAGCTATGACAAACCTAGACAGTATATTAAAAAGCTGAGACACTACTTTGCCAACAAAGGTCTGCATAGTCAAAGCTATGGTTCTTCCAGTGGTCATGGATGGACGTGAGAGGTGGACCATAAAGAAAGCTGAGTGCCGAAGAACAGATGCTCTCAAATTGCGGTGTTAGAGAAGACTCTTGAGAGTCCCTTAGGCAGCAAGGAAATCAAACCAGTCAGTTGTAAAGGAAATCAGGCCTGAATATTCATTGGAAGGACTGATGCTGAAGCTGAAGCTCCAATGCTTTGGCCACCTGATGCAAAGAGCCAACTCACTGGAAAAGATCCTGATGCTGGGAAAGACTGAAGGCAAAAGGAGAAGGGGATGAAAGAAGATGAGATGGTTGGTTGACATCACTGACTCAATGGACGTGAGTTTGAGCAAACTCAGGGAGATAGTGGAGGACAGGGAAGTCTGGCGTGCTGCAGTCCATGGGGTTGCAGAGTCGGACATGACTGAGTGACTGAACAGCAACAACAGTCTATCAGGTAATGAGCATCAGGGGAGAAAATTCATTGATATGACTGTCTTGGTGAAAGAGATCCAGACAGCACTAGACCGTGAGTTGCAGAGGGTGAGGATGGGGCAGAGGGCAACGTTTATTGGACGTCATGTGTGCGCAGGCACATAGTCGCGCCCCATGGGTGCACGTCTCACATCACCATCCCCTAGCAGCCCAGGGGGCAGGGAGTGTGAGCTGGGAGAAATATGGACACAAGGCCTCAGGGAGGTGAAATAATAGGCCCCAGGTCACATGGGTGATAAGAGGCTGAGACCGGACTGAAAAGAAATTCTTCCAACTTCTATTAGAGCACTCTTCAAGAGCTATGACCCGAAGTTACTTTTAGAGCTTTTAAAAAGCAAACCGGAACCAGGAATGTGGCTCCCTTCCTGTCTAACAACGTCCGGAAGTGTACCTGCTGTGGGTGAGGGGACGGGAGCCCGGATATCCGCAAACCGCCTTCTGCAATCCTTTAACTCGAGTCTAGGATCTTGAAAGACATAACAAAGACAATTAGATTGAAATAGGGGCCATTTCCTCTAATACAGTAACTTTCCTTTAAACTTAAATTGAGAAACTAAGTGACTGGGCGATATCCTTTTAATAGCTGCTCAGTGTAAATGCATTTTGAGAGCAAGTGTTCCTTCAGAAAAGATCATTTCTAATGTTCTTTCAAATTGTCAGTTTGGAGGATGAAGGGGAATGTGATTAGAAGACCAAAATAACAAAGAATTTTGAGACCAGCAAAAGCGTTGCCTGCACGAATGTATAATTTAAACTGCCGAAGTGCTCTCACAGATTTGATGCCAAATATACTTAATCAGTAATAATCCTGTCCCTCAAGAAGGCTCCTAATTTGCTTTATTGCCTTTTTAGATTTGTCCCCTTTCATTTTCTAAAATATAATCATAGTTCAGCGACTCCATCTGTGAGCGATTCAGCGATGAATTCTGGGTGGTAATGATGTACAACCAGCGTATAACAATTCCTTAATCACGCTGTTTCCTCTATTGTCGCCTCATTTGAATTCATGGTTTCCAGAAAATTCAATTATATTTGCAATTTCATCAAGAAATTACTCAGATAAATAACTGACAGAGTAACAGTTCACTTATTTGTCAGGAATGAAGCAAAAGGAAGGGGGTGCAGAGAGAAGAAATGAGAGAAGACAGATTTGGTAAAAAGCAGCATCAAGAAGTTGAGTTTTCCTGAGAGGCAGACAGGAAGGGTGGTGATATGACAGCTGTGGACGCCAGCTTGGCCAGCAGACAAGGGTGTGACAGGAAATCCCTAAATGAAGGGGCTTCCCTTGTGACTCAGACGGTAGAGAATCTGCCTGCAAAGCAGGAGACCCAGGTTCGATCCCTGAGTCAGGAAGATCCCCTGGAGAAGGGAATGCCTACCCACTTCAGTATTCTTATCTGGAGAATTCCATGGACAGAGAAGCCTAGCAGACTACAATCAATGGGGTTGCAAAGAGTAGGACTAACTGAGTGATTAATGCTTTCACTTTCAACACTTCCTAATTGAAATCTCCTCCCAGATCAGGCCTGGCTTAACTTCCCTCTCTGGAGCCATCACCTGCTTTAGCTGCATTTGTGACACCGTGGCCTTCATTCCAGGTAGAAATTGATGATGGGACACTTGTGACCCCATTGCCACCTCTCTCATCTGAGTTTCATATTGTATTTCAGCTGCCACACACCCCAGCTGCTTTCTGGTTGCTGTGCAAAGCCTTCCCCCGACTTTAATCTTACCCATCAAGAGTCTCTGAGTTTCCAAGAAGAAAATTAGTCATTGTGCACAAAGCCAACCAGCATCTGTTGGCCTCCTGCCTGTTAGGGGCACCTGGCTCATTACCCATCCACTGTTGGAAGGCCCAATCGTCACACAGTATGTATTTCATCTGCACTCAAAGCCCACATCTGTCCTAGTCTCAGTCCTAGGTGCTACCAAACATGCATCCCTCTAGATGCGCCCATGGGAAATAGGACTGGGGGACAGAAAGAGAGCGGCCGTTGTGTCCTCTGTAGCGATAGCACAAGGGGTCTTCACTGAGGTGTATGGATTTTTCTAGTTGTGGTACACAGGGGCTGCTACAGGTGTGTTGTACGGGCTCTAGAGTGTGCAGGCTCAGTAGTTGCATGGACTCAGTAGTTACATGGACTGACTCTGTTGTGACTTGTGGGCTTAGCTGCCCTGGGGCATGTAGGATCTTAGTTCCGTGACCAGGGATCAAACCCTCATCCCTGCATTGGAAGGCAGATTCTTAACCACTGGAACACCAGGGAAGTCCCCAGCACTAGGTATTATGGAGGCTGGACTTACAGACAATTACCACTAAGCCATGACAACAGCCACCAGCTCAGGTCCTACTCAGGGCAGCTGCTGGGACAGACAACATGTGCTCTGCACTCTCCCAGAAGCAGATATAATCACCAGTGATAGCCTTCTTTTTTTTTTTTTTTTTCAGTGAATGTTAGCTGATGTTCTTCCAGGTCACAGACGCCCAGGACAGTAAAGCTTCCTTCCTTCTCCCCTCCACATACACAGGGGAGGGGAAGCTGAAGCATATCTGTAGAGAACAATATTCTATTCAAGGTTCTCTACCCTGGCATGCACCTCCTATCAGAGATATAATTCTCACTATCAATTAGCTTGCCTATCTTTTAAAATGAAGTTTTGAGAAATGAATTGGCGGTGACAGAAAGTGGATGACATCGACACTCTTTACCTAAAGATGTTCAGGGACCCACCCTGGTTGTTTGAACAGTGTTGGGTTGTTTGACACGTTGCACTGTGGGAGAATGCCCACCAGTGAGCTGCCTGGGTAACAAGGTGCTCACGAAAGACCTAGAAAAGGATTGAGGCTTGTGTGTGGTGAGTTTAGGGAGAGTTCAGGAAAGAGGGACTTTGCTCTGATTGGATGTTCTCAGGTAGTAAGGGATCTTTATACAGCTTATCTGTAAGGCAGAAGTAATGGAGAAGGAAATCGCAACCCACTCCAGTATTCTTGCCTAGGAAATCCCAGGGAGAGAGGAGCCTGGCAGGACATGACTGAGCAGTCAGACGGCAACAACAGCAGGACATGACGCTGTTACTGGCAAACAAGCAACAAGCAGTCATTCAGATTAGCCAGAAAAGGGAGATGCTGGTCATTTCTGTGGTCAGACAAGGTTCTTGCTTTTGTCTGTGTTCATGACTGTGTTTATGGGACATGATTTTGAAGTGGTCGTATCTGTATCTTGCTCCATTCTGGTCAGTGTATCTTTACCGAACGTCCATGTTCTGGGAAATCATTTACGCTTAACAGGTAAACACCAGGACTGGGCCAGGAGTGCGAGGACAACTCCTGCCTATAAGGGTGTTTATCTCTTTCTGAATGATATGCTTCTCCAAGGTCGCTCCGTTGGTAAAGAATCTGCCTGCAATGCAGAAGACCTGGGTTCGATTCCTGGGTTAGGAAGATGCCCATGGACAGAGGAGCCTGGCAGGCTTCAGTCCAGGAGGGTCACAAGAGTCAGACACGACTTAGCGAGTAATCGCCACCAAGGGCGTGGATACTTTCTTCATACCTGTGTTCTCAGTTATTCCACACAGTCCTCTAAACATTATCAAAGCGTGCCAGGACCGTAGGAACACACAAGTCAGCCACAACCGAGCCCTCCCTGGTCCTGCAGAGGTGACAGTGATAGTGGGGTAGGAGAGTAACCTGCCTGAGGTTCACAAGGATGTTGAGTGCTAAGTCGCTTCACTCGTGTCCTACTCTTTGCAACCCTAAGGACCACAGCCCGCCAGGCTTCTCTGTCCATGGGGTTCTCCAGGCAAGAACACTGGAGTGGATTGCCTTGCCCTCCTCCAGGAGATCTTCCCGACCCAGGGATCGAACCTGGGTCCCTCATGTCTCCTGTATCGGCAGGCGGTTCTTTACCACTAGCACCACCTGGGAAGCCCCTCGCAAGGATGTTATTAGCCACAAAATGGGAGGCACACTGCATGGCCAGGAGATTCTTCGTGCTAGAGCCAAGACTTAGAGGCGCCTTAAAGACAAATAAGAGCTGGTCAGAGAAAGAGAAGGGAGAGAGTGTTTCTAGTGAGGGGAACAGCTATGTCAAAGCTGTTGAATTTAGTGGAAGAGGAAAAAGCCTGGATGATAGGCAGGCATTAGGCCAGGCACAAAAACCTTTCAGAGGAGTCCGGGTAGAAATTAGCCTATGGTGAGTGATGGGGAGTCATGGAACAGTTGTCAGCTGGGAGAGACCTGTTCTATCATGCGTTGCATGAGATGCTCAGAGTGTCCAGGAGAAAGGAAGACAGGCTTCAGTGTCCAAACTGGGCCTTTGTGAGAGGAGGCCTCTGGTCCCATACAACTGTTTCTTGCTATCGGAGCAGAAGAAGCCACATGAGGAGGTGAAGCTGAGGGCAGCGTTAGGAGCACTGACCCATGGCTGAGCACGTGGCCCCTCGGCTGGTTCTGATCCTGGCTGATGCACACTTGGCACTTACTAACCCCCAGCACTGCTCCAAGCCCCTTCTGCGGATTGTTGTATTTATCCTCACAGTGACCTGATGGGGATTGTCCATTTTTTTAGTGCTAAGTCATAGGTGATGAAACGGAAGCACCGAGAGGTGGAGCAGTTTGCTCAAGGTCATGCAACTATTAAGCGCCAGAGCAGAAGTTCCACCCTGAGCAGCGGTGTGACCAGGGCATGTGTTCCTTCCCTGCGGGCTCCACTGAGCCTCCCGAGTGCTGGGCTCTGCTCTGGGCTCTTCGCCTGTGGCGGCTCATCTGGACCTCACAGCCACAGGTGTGTGCTGCTCTCCAAGGCCAGTCAGGGCCCAGAGTACAATTTTGAAAGGGAAGCCTACTTTCAGGAGTGGAGGAAAGGGCTGGAAGTTTACTAGTTACAGAGAAGCCTTTTGATTAACAAGTGTGCCAGCTTCAAGTCCTAAGCGCCCAGTATAAGGCATGCTGGTTTGACACTAACTCTTGGAAATTCTTATGTATATTTAAATGTATGTGGAAGTGAAGTGAAGTGAAAGTCACTCAGTTGTGTCCAACTCTTTGTGACCCCATGGACTATAGTCCATGGAATTCTCCAAGCCAGAATACTGGAGTGGGTAACCCTTCCCTTCTTCAGGGGACCTTCCCAACCCAGGGATCGAACTCAGGTCTGCCACATTGCAGGTGGATTCTTTACCATCTGAGCCACTAAGGAAGCCCAAGAATACTGGAGTGGGTAGCCCTTCCCTTCTTCAGGGGATCTTCCCAACCCAGGAATCGAACCGGGGTTCTCCTGCATTGCAGGCGGATTCTTTACCAACTGAAGCATGCACAAAACGACTGACTGCCTATCTTTGTCTTTTGTTTGTTGCAAGTTTTTTTTTTTCTTTTTGATGTGGACCATTTTCTAAAGTCTTTATTGAATTTGTTACAATATTGCTTTTTCCATGTTTTGGTGTTTCAACCCCAAGGCATTCAGGATCTTAGCTCCTAGATCAGGGACAGAACCTCCACTGCCTACTTTGGAAGATGAAATCTTAACTTCTGGACCACTGGGGAAAGCCCCTGCTTACCTTTGAACTAGATGGCAATAGACTGTGGTGGAGAGAAGGCAGGAGAGGGCTGGATTCTCATTTCTGAGGAAGCTTTCTCATGGAGATGCTGTGATAACAGTAAGAGTCCAGGCCAGGGAGAATTTTCTGCTTTGAATAAAGGATGAAATGCTGCCTCTGCCCTTCCTGCCTGTGCAGCCCTCCACAGGTCACTTAAACTCTATGAGCCTCATAGAGTTTCCTCATCTGTAAATCGGGAATAATGATGCTCACTTGGTGGGTTGTTTCCAAGATTTGAAAGCACTCTTGAAATGTCTGTTAGGGTATGTGGCACCTAATGGGTGCTGGGTAAATGACAGGAAGTATTAAAACCAGTCATTTTAAACAGCGCTCTGGATCACAGAAAAGTACAGCTTTACTTCTCTGTGATGAGACTGGAGGAGGAGGAGTGAGGAACAGGCTTTGAATGGGCCCATGAGCACATGCTATTGTTTGCTTGCAGAATCTTTTCACCCGTGGCTGTGTATCTTGTCCATTCTTAAAAACTGTTGCATAGAAACAGGCTTTGAATGGGCCCTGACAAGCGAACGAGCTATTGTTTGTTTGCAAAATCTTTTCACCTATGGCTTTGTATCTTGTCCATTCTTAAAAACTGTTGCATAGAAACAGGCTTTGAATGGGCCCAGACGAGCACGTGCTATTGTTTGTTTGCAGAATCTTTTCACCCGTGGCTGTGTATCTTGTCCATTCTTAAAAACTGTTGCATAGAAACGGATGCTTCATTGGTAATCTTTCCTTTGGTGGTCACTGTTCCTCAAGCAACTCTCCATTAACGAATCACCATGACAACCCTCCCACTTAAGAGGCTGGCAGCTGGCCCACGCTTCTCCCAGCGAGTATGTGGTCACTCCTCCAAGGGCCTGGGGGCTTCCGTAACTGGACAGAGGAGGGGGGAGTGCATCTACCTGTAGGACCTAAAATGTGGGCATGAGAGGGCACAGGGTCTGGCACACAGGAGATACGAAAGAAGTGCTGGTGGAAGTAAAATGAGGTAATGGGATTTGGGAGAGGGGGCTCTGAAACAGGGCAATTACCCTGAGTCCAAAAATGTAAGGTGCCTCATGATGCTGGGAAGTGATGGTGAGGACTCTGCTAAGAATTATCCTGGCCTGGGATAGTTCTTTTCATTCATTCATTCAGCATTCAACATTATTAATAAGCTAGGCACTTATGTAATGAAATACGTTTTTCTATCCTTATTATAGCTCACAGAGTAGTTAGGGAAACACCAAAATAGACAAAATCCAGGGGGGGCAAGCGCTTCTGAGAAGAACATATGGGGTGCTATGGGAGCCCAGACTTAGGGTGATCTGGGAGGGCTTTTCAGAAAAAGAGTTGTCAAGACTAGGCACATGGATGGAGTCATGAGTCACGCAGAAGGAAAGAGGGCAGGGATGCAGATGCCTGCTCCTAGTGGAAGAGATGACATATGCACAAAGAGAGGGAGCATGATGGCTCCAGAGACTCAAGACCTTCTGTGTCAGCAGGGTCTCATTTGTAAGCAACAAGAATTAAGCCTGGATGATCTAAGCAGGAGGATTCTTTGGCTCATTGAGAAATACCAGGGGGCGTGAGTGATCAAGAACCCATCTGTCAGTGTGGGAGACTCGAGATGTAGATTTGATCCCAGGGTTGGGAAGATCCCCTGGAGTAGGAAATGGCAATCCACTCCAGTATTGTTGCCTGGAAAATCCTATGGATGAGGAGCTTCACAGGCTACAGTTGATGGGGTCACGAAGAGTCGGACATGACTGAGACACTAAACACACACACACACACACACACACACACACACACACACACAGAATCACTTTGGAGGCTATGTCTCAGAGGTAGCTCCCGATATAGCACTGATGAACTGGTCCTGGGAAGATGTCCACTGTCACCTGGCATCAATGTGGTGGCTGTCTGGCCAGCATCACTGAGGATCAGTTCTGAATGCTGCTCCTGAAAACTAGATGTGGTGAATCCCCTGCCACCTCTTTCACAAACAGGTTCTACGTGGTTCCAGATTCTTCAAGTCTTAGCTTCCAGCTCTAACCTTGGGCCATGAGGGTCTGGTTAACCGGGTAGGACATCTGTGTTCACCATAGTTATCAAAGAGGCTGGAGCAGAGGCCGTTCGGCTTTCCCAGCTTTGTGGAGGTAGTCTCTGCTCTGCGTGAGGATTTTCCAGATGCAACGTGGAGGGAATGGCAATGCTGGGGAGCTAACAAGGGAAGCTTTATCATGGGAATCTCTGGGCTCACAAAGGTGAGTAGGACATGATAATTGCCTTCAACCTAATGGAAGTGATAGTCTTCTCCATAAATAACTCAAGAGACTGGAGCAAGTGCAGGGAGAGAGCAGAGTGGAAACTGGGTAAGGCCTAGAATGAGCCCACATCAGGGTTCCGATCTATAACCTTGGGACTGTGATGTGTAGGAATCCCTGTGATGCCCCGTGTGAGTAATGCTGACCGTGAACCATTCTGTCCCCAAGGTCTAAGTCAGTGGGACAGGACTGGGTGGGGCTGTCCCGTTAGGTTTAACAGTCCTTCAAAGACAGGGCTGTCCTCCAAACCCCTGGAGGACATTAACGGAACCCTTAATTAATTCACCATTAATTGAACCCTACAGAAGTAATTTCTATTCTATATTTGTAATGACTTGTTGGACACTGGAACCTGCAGGGCTGCAGGTTCCACCCAAAAGAACCACTCAAATCTGGGTGAGTGCCTAGTGAGGGCAGAATAGCTCCCCCAAAGTTCTGGTGAATTTGGGAGGCCATCCACCCTCTGAGGATGGGAAAAGTGCTGGGAGAGGCTGAGAAGGCAAACCTTAGTACCTCAGTAGAACTGGAGCCCCACTTACAAAAGGATGAAGTGTCTTTATTCCAATCTCTCTGGACAGGATTGTTCTGCCCTAACTCTGTTCTCCAGGACTGGATAAACCAAATCTTTTTAAGTTCTTTATATCTTCACTAGGACCACTGAGCACATTTGTATTTCTTTTTGTCCAAGAAAGTTTTTGTTTCTTCTGACTTTTCTCATTTTAGATATAATTTGTGTTATTATGTGTTTCTGTGTTTCTGCTGTGTTTCTTCTGACTTGCTGATGCTTAACAGGTGTTGATGAGAAAGTCCAGATTCAACTAGAATTCTTTCAGTGCTAGTAGTCAGTGGAATAATGGCCATCCCCAATATATTCAGGGTTTCCCTGATGGCTCAGTGGTCAAGAATCCATCTGCCAATGCAAGATGCAAGTTTGATCCCTGGATCAGGTTGATCCCCTGGAGAAGGAAATGGAAACCCACTCCAGTCGCCTTGCCTGGAAAACCCCGTGGACAGAGGAGCCTGTCCAGCTACAGTCCTCGGGCTGGCAAAGAGGCAGACATGATGAGCGCCTGAGCACACTCACACACTTGTGAACACAGACTCTAGGGCACACGGGCTTCAGTAGTTGCAGCTCCTGAACTCTAGCGTGTAGACCAATTATAATAGCTGGTGCACCAGGCTCAGTTGCTCCTTGGCATGCGGGATCTTCTTGGCTCGGGGACTGAACTTGTGTCTCCTGCATTGGCAGGTGGATTCTTGACCACCGAGCCACCCGGGAAGCCCCACATTTGTGTTGTTTTGAGCCACCGAGTGTTAATTTGTTAAGAGAAGCATTAGGCCACAGATATAGTGCTTATTCTCAGGGCTTCACTATCAGGCAAGGAGCCACCAAGAAGATGTGAGAACCAAGACTCTTGAAGGGCATAGAGTTCTGAATAGGGAACAAAAGCTTTATTTGTAGACTTGCTCCTCCTACTAAACAATGACAGAACTATTTGCAGGGCAGCAGATGCAGAGAATGGATGTATGGTGAGGGGAGGGGAGGATGGGATGAACTGGGAGGCTGGAATTGAGATAGTCATACTGTTGGAGCCAGACTGGAGCCATGACAGGCTCAACAGGCTATACTAAGCCTAAGATTCAGATTCTTGTAAAACCTGAGTCATGATTCCGGGAAACCACACCCTGGGAAAGTCCCGCTCGCGCCAAACACGAGCCAATCAGAATTGGGATTTCGATTCATACTCGAGCCAATGAGATTTTGTGATTTGTGTGATTTGAAAACTGTGGGTGCGTATGGCTCAGCCAATCATTACCGTCAGCTGTACTAAGACCTGCCTGCATAAAAGTAGCTGTGATTCAGAGCTCGGGGCTCTCATTAAGACTCCACTGCCCTGAGTGAGACAGGAGCCCTAGCTCAAGCTAGTATTAAAATCCCTTCATGCTTTTGCATTGCCGTGGACGTCTTGTTCTCTCAGTTTTGGGGACTCGGACTTTGGGCATAACAATATATACACCACCACGTGTAAAACAGATGGCTAGTGGGAAGCTGCTGTCCAGCACAAAGAACTCAGCGTGGTACTCTGGGATGGCCTGGGAGTGGGAGGGGGAGTGGGAGGGGAGACATATATATAATGTAGTTTTGTCTGATTTGCATTGTTGTGAGGCAGAAACCAACAGGAGAAGAAAAATAATGATCCCAATTTTGTATCATGGGATATTCGATTGTTATGGTGATCAGAAGTTAGTATGAACTGAAAGGAGCTAATTTCATTGTGAAAGGAGATTAATCTTTAAAAGTATGCTCCTTTGAATCGGTCCTGAGATTCTGCATCTATTGGCCATCATGAAATCAAAATACCCCTGAGGTTGTCAGCCATCCGGGCTTCTGCTTTCTGTTCTGAAGGGGTCATGTCCCTGCTGGTGGTAACAGAACAGAGGGGCACTAGAAGACGGCAGTGAGTTAAGGGGGAGCCAGGACTTCCCGGCATCTTGATGGAACGCTGGAGGTGATCAGTGGCCTGGAGGGAGTGCTGAGGCTCCCGATATTAGGGGGCCCCTCTCAGCTTTAGTCCTACAGTCAGATCAGGAGAGAGCGAGACTCAAAAGGTTAAAATAGACCCAATGGGAAAACGCAGACAACTTTGGAGTAAAGAACCCATTCCCCAGCATCTGCTGACAACTGCATTGGTAGGAAATGTGGCTGCTCTAACTGAAACCCAGAGGCTGAGCAGACAGTGTTCTTGCATGACAGAAGTCCACTATTTTCCTTTCTGCTAAGAAATATTCTTCCCGTTTCCCTCTGAGAAACTATCCCTCTCCTACCTAGTCCTTTTGGTTAAGACGGGGTTAAATACACCCCTTACTCCAGGAGCCTGGAGAAGGGAATGGCAACCCACGCCAGCATTGTTGCCTGGAGAATCCTATGGACAGAGGAGCCTGGTGGGCTACAGTCCACGGGGTCACAAACAGTTGGACATGAATGAGCGACTAACTCACTCAGGTGGACTTCAAGGAGTGGAACCATCAAATAGGAGATACATCTAAAGAATAAAACTAAATCTAAACCACACCCTTGGTTAATGCGGGAACACATGTTATGCCTTGGGCACCTGGAGAAAGGAGACTAAATTCTTTCAGGACCTGGAGGGGCTCACAAGGCCTGTCGCAGGATCCCAGGGAGGGGTGTGAGGACCCGGCCAGGCCAGCTGGTAGAGTGCCAAGGGTGGGAAACAGAGATCTGGGTGCGCCACAGGCCCTGCCTCACCTGGAGAGAGGCGGGGCGTAGGGAGCCATGACGTGGCAGTCAGGTCAAAGACGGGAGCCCTGCAAACTCACAGCAAGACTTGAGCTCAGAGAGAGGACACATTGTCCAGGTACACAGCTAACCCCAAACCTGGTGCCCTGCATCACCCCACGGCTGCGGGCATCAGAATCAGACTATTCCAGCCAGTTATCCAAGCGCTATCACATGAAACAGAAGGGGAGGAGACCCCAGTTCCCACCCCTTCACTGCCAGCGCAGGCATCTACTGACGGCCTTCACTAGGAACGCTTGCTGGGCTGGCTGCAACAGCCGCTCCTGACTCAGAGCGCGCCCAGGGTAACAAGGGAAGAAGCGGGAGCTCTCCGCTCACTTGAAACTGCCAGCCTCTCTAGGTCGTGCCGCTTGCTTGCAGAAGATTGAGTGGGACAGATGGCGGGTGGCAGTTTCCCTGGTCTTGGCGCAAACGTCCGGGCAACCGCACAAATCAAGCCCTTCTACCATTGTTCGAGGGAGGCCGCCGACGGTGGCTGAGGGCCAGGTTAGGAGCGAAGGACCTCAGCCGCCTCCCCTCCCCTCCGCCCTGTCATTTTCTTCAGTCCCCAGCAGCACAGCCCGGCCTAGAGGCCTGGGTAATTCAGACGAGACGGCTGGGGAAGGGAAGGGCACAGAGGGCAGTGGAAAGGGAGGGGTTGATAGCTGCTGGTTGGGACCTGGGGGGCCACATGTGTCCCTGTGAGAGGAGGAGGCCAGCTGCTCTCCTCGGGAGAGTTCAAGTTCAATCCTAGCTCCGACTCCTACTAGTGGTGTGGCCCTCAGTAAGCTTCTTCCTAGAACCTCGGCCTCTTCATTGTAAAGTGGGAATGATAATACCTGTCAACTCATAAGGTGGCTGTGTACGTTCTAGCATAAGGTGTACGTTCTAGCAATTATTTTATAGTCAGCAGCAGGAAACCACTCCAGGACTCCTCCTTGACCCCCTCACATGTTCCCTTCTGATTCATCCGAGACCGCCCATCAGCTGTCAGATCAGGAAGGGCCATCCATCCATCTGTTCAACAGTTACTGAGCATTTTCCTCGTGTTCAAGGCTTTGGGAGAGACCACAGTTAGAAAGAGGGTCGAGCATGCTGCTCTCATAGTGGGACTCTTTCCTGGCCATCTGGTGCTCATGAAATTGATAAGAAAACTGAGGCCCAGAGGGAGGAAGGCTTCTGCCCACAGTGACAGAGCTGTGAGGATGGGACCCATGTACGCACCATGCCTGGGTCTCCAACTCCAAGGGCTAGGCCTGGCAAGACTAGATGATACAGCAATATTTGTTGAACTGGTGAGTCCATAAATCAATAACTCCCAGTCCAGTGCCCTTTCTATGGCCTGCCCCCAAATAACTGGGTGCTGGGTACATGTATGGAGGGAAAAGCGTGAGTACTTTCTCCTATGTGGTCCCTATGCCCTTCTTCCTCTGTAAAGGCTGGGCTGAGAGAGCTGGAGGGGCTTTGATCTCTATCTTGGAACACTGAATCAGGAGCCAAAGAAACATAATAATGGTATTCGAAAAGTGGAGCTCATGGCCATGCCTGAACAGCATGTCAGGTGTGTAGAACTGAGGTGTAAGGGAAATCAGATGCCAAGGAGAAAGGCTTTTTTTTTTTTTTTTTAAAGGAAAAGCAATTCTCAGGTACTAATGCTATTCTTTCAGGATTCAACAAATCATATCCCTAACTTGTGTAGGGCTTTTAACAAGAATACAAACAGGACTAGCCCTCCTTCCAAAAATGTCCACATCCTAATTCCTGGAACCTGTATGTGTGGGTACCTGAAAACACGGTATCAAGTTGCAGATGGAATTGAGGTTGCTAAGAAGCTGGCTTCAAGTGGGGAGCTTACCCTGGGTTATCTGAGTGGGCCCAAGTATCCCAAGGGGTCTTGTAAGTGGGAGACGGAGGCAGGGGAGAGAGCCAGAGAGACAGCAGTGTGAGGAAGACCTGGTGACTGTAGCTAACGTGGAGGGTGGAGGAAGGGGCCATAGGCTGTAGAAAGCAGGCCAGGAGAGGCAAGGCATCACATTCTCCCTCAGGCCTTCCAGAAAGAATGCAGCCCTACTGAAGCCTTGATTTTAGCCCAGTGAGGCCTGTTCTGGGTTTCTCACCTCTAGAACCTGAAACAAGAAATTCACACTGTTTTAAGTCACTACTGTTTTAAGCTCTGGAAGTAGCCTCAGGGCTATTTGGAGAGGGAATCTGAGGTCCTGCTACCCAGAGTGTGGTCCTGGTGGACAAAAGCCCATGGCCCTTTCTCTCTCCTCCTCTCCTCACTCTGTGGGGAGGGGCATGGCTGGAGGAGGATCAGAGCGGGTCCTCTAAAGCGGGAGCATAGCCGTATCAGAAATCTGATTGAGTCCTGGCCTCCACCCACTCCCGTGGTCTGGGTTCTCCTCTGCCATGTCTGGGCTGATGGCATCATTCTCTTTACTTCCCTCTGCCACAGCCAAAAAGACGTCCACTCAGAAGGCAATGAGGAAAGCAACCAATGATGGTGTCAGGTTGATTTGGCAGAAAGGGGACACCATCCTGAGTTCAGGATGATGCATCCTGGAGTTACTTGTTGTCCCTGCAGTCAGAGAGCCCAGGGCCAGCGAGATGGGTGTTCCCTGGAGACACTCATCATGCACAGTGAGCAAAGACCCACCTCTAGCGACCCAGGGCAGAGGCGGAAGGACCCCAGAAGGGCAGGTCCCAGCCACTTGCAGAAGAGCCAAGTGCAGCCGAGACTAGAGGAGGGACTTGATCACAGGCACGCGTCTAACTAATGCTGAGTCCTTACCACGGTTACAGGGCCCGTCAGGATCCTGCCTACCAGTCTCTCTGGCTTCACAGAGGTCCTCAACCACACAGCCTTACCTTCCTGTCCCTGTAAAGACCTCAGAGTCTTTGCAATGCTATCTCCTCCACAAGGAGCTGCCAGAAAGGGAAAGGGACTAACCAAAAGTCCTGGAGCTCATCAGGGGCCCGTTGGGGATGCGACTCCAGCATCCACCCCACTGTACGAGCCCGCAGGGGGACGACAAGGCTTAAAGAGGTTCAAGGAATGGATGACACTTGAGAGCCAACCATGGTCCCAGCTCTGCTCACTTACTTCCCTTTGTAGAGCAGCAGCTGTGCTTGCGATAGAAAATGTCACAGGCTTCATTCTTTAAAGACCTCATTTTCACCCAAGAACCAAGCACCATAATGGGTCCCAGGGATACAGCCCAAGGGCAGGACCAGAGACGACTTCGTGGCTGCAGACGCCCCGTCCCTCCTCTGCTTCTCCATCTCTCACATGAGTTTGTGGCTGGACAGAAATGGAAGTGCAGAGTGCATGCACAGATACACACACAGTCGTACGCCGAGGCACACCTGCACCCGTCCGTCATAGGCTGGGAGCCCTGCCCAGCATGCTCCCTGGCAGGTGCGGTCTCAGAGTTTCTCTCCCCTCAGGGGGCTGTTTGTTCCAAGCTCCCTGGAGCTGGCCCTGTTATCTGAATCACAAAGCCTCGCTACAAAGGTGCCCTGTTCTCTGTGCTTCCTACCAGAGAGATTTCAGGCAAGGCTGCTGCACAAAATTGGCCTCAGATGAGAAACAGTGGCTTCAAGGTCTGCTCCTGCCACTGCAAATGTCCTGCAGCCATCCAGTCCTGCAGAGATCCTGGGACGGCACCTGGAGAGATGTGCAGGCTGAAAATACAGTTTACTGACAGGATGTAGGCTCAAAGTCACACTGGTCACTCATGCTCAGACTGATTACCGAAGTGGGCAGAGAGGGGCAGCTGAGAGCAAAAGCCCTGGAAGGGGGTGCCTGGACAGGGTGCTGGGCCGGGGCAGATTCTGGGTGAGAGGGAGGGAACGTCTGCAAGGTCTAGCCGAAGTGGTGGGAGAGTGTCCTCAGTCACGGGCGTCTCTTGATCTTGTCTCCGTGACTGCCACGCCTTAACACCAGATGTTCTTGGGTTAAAGTTCCAGACACGTTTCTAAGCAGTCGAATCTCTGCCCCAACTTGGAGCAAAGCTGTTGCCACCACCCCCTACCCCATGAGTCCCCACTGAGCCCCGATACAGAAAGAAACAGATTTATAGGAGGTCTCGGGTCCTGGCTGGAGGTGGGTGGGGAGAGGACCAGGATGTCTGCTAAGCCCAGTCGCCTGACCCTCAGATGTTCTGTGCCGCCTGGGGCCGGGGCTTTGCCAGGGGCACGCTCTTCTCCTGTCCACTGTCTTAGAGTTCACATTCAGTCCTGCCAACTCTCCTCTGAGGCAGGTACTGCTAATTTCTCCACCTTGGAGGTGAGGCCCAAGGCGACAGCACAGGTCTGTGGTTGTGACGTGATTTGAACTCCAACCTCTGGCTTCTTCTGTAATATCATGTTAAGAGGGGTCAGGATCAGATTCCGGCCAGGCTTCTTCCTTGCTCAATGAGTGAACTCTCTCCAAGGCCAGGGACGGCCTCTGTGCCCTCTGTGCAGCGGGCTGATGAGGTCCTTGTTCTGTTGACCTCTCAGCTCTCGCTCACTTCCTCTTCCTCTACCCACTCTCCTCTTTCCTTGACACCACCCTTGGGCTGACTTTTCTCCATTCTCCACTCTCCTCTCCCCGATCCATTCTCTGCCTTTTCCTGCCCTGCTCTGTCCCATAAGCTGTGCCACCAGGCAGGGGTTTTTTCTGCTCCTCCCTCCCTGTCCAGCTGCAGTGCCAGAGGTGGCTGCAGCCCTGAGGTCTCAGCTCCACCCACGCTGGGCTCCAGACCACTGGGCCCTCCCCCTGCTCCCTCAGGCCCTGGGATGCTAATGACTTCCTCTGTTGCTGGCCCTGGGGCACATACACACGGGGGTTCCCTCAACACCGCCCAAGCCCACTCAGACTCTTTCCTTAGTCTCACTGGCTGTGCCAGCTCTTTTCTGCAGGCCCCCTGAACTGGTACAGCACTCTTCCAGCTCCCTTCCACTCCCCAGTTCCCTGCTCTGCCGTCTCTTCGGGCTCACATCCTTTATCTATTAAACAATGATGAGCCTCAAAGGCTAGTTCAAGCTGCTCTTCTTTTGCCAACCCATGCCCTCAACCTGGTGATTTCATCTACCCCCTGAGCTGCAATCACCACCCACCCGGATGACTCATCGAGGCCTCTCTCTAGCCTAGGTTTTTCTGAGCTCCAGCCTGGATAATCCAACCCCCTCCTTGATGTTTCCCCTTGACTTTCCCCAAGGCATCTTAAACCCAACATGCCCTAACCTAACCTTCTTTCTTAATGAAGGAGACCACCATTGATGTAGCTGTGCAAGCTGGTGACCCGGAAGTCATCCTTGACCTTGCCTTCCACTCCTCTCCCACACCCAATCCATCACCAAGTTCTGTCCACCACTCTCTGCTCCCACAGACACCTGGTCCAGGCTATCATCACCTCTTATGTTATTACTTGATCTACCAACACTCCTGTTCCTTCTCCTCACTCTCTGAGCTGCTCTTTGCCATGTAGCCAAGGAGATCTTTTCACAACGCAAATTGAGTCATACCACCCACTGCCTAGAGTCTTCAACGTGGTCTGTCCTTGCCGGCCTCTCCCGTGTCCCATCCTCACTTGCCCTTGATGTCTCCCCCTCCAGGAAGCGTGGCCTCCACCCTCCTACTCTCAGGCACCCTCCCTCCACAGCCGCGTCTGTCTGTGTCGGTCCTCGCCCTCGCCCTCTTCAATCTGACCTCTGCACCCCTGGCCCTGCCCTTGACTCCCACTCATCCTAAAGTTCTCAGCACCAGTCACAGCCTCAAACAGCTGCTCTGATCTCCCTGACCAACGACACCGTACCGCTCATTACAGTTTCAGCTTAACACTTGCTTGTAGGTTCCGTGAATACGTTTCCCCACTTACTATGTCACCCGAGAGGGTTAAGGGCCCATGTGTCTTGGATCCAGCAGTGCCTGAATTCCTCCTATCTTTGAACTTGCTAATTATGTGAACCGTTAAATTTCTGCATTACTTATGCCAATGCAGAGCTGGAGTTTACATCACTTGAATGAAACAGAATCCTCATTGAAATGACGCCTGCGTCCTCTCTGTACCCAGTTGTCCCCAGAAGCTTCCCAAGGTCAGGAAAGAGCCTCACCTGGAATTGCTTCGCTTTGGTTCCACTTTGCCTCTGGTTTGCTGTGTGACCTCAGCACATCCTCTGTTTTTTTATCTGTGAAATAACTGAGCCTCTGCTCTGGGATTCATGATGTCCTGTGCTTTTTCTGCCAGGGCCTTATGACGGTTTACTATTTAACTATCTGAGCCCGTCTGGCCTCTGGACAGCCAGGCAGAGCCCTGGCTGTAAGAAGGAAGGGATGGACCACTCCTTCAGGCTCTAAGATCTGCAGGCCAATCTGCTCTCAGGAGCTCCTAAGCTCCTTGCCCACTGCCTGCCCCTCCCCCTAATTCCCACCATCCCCTGGGGAATAAAACGTGCCACCCCACGACTGAACTGAGCCGGGGCCTGCAAAGCCTGGGGAGGGATGATGTTGCCCCAAGTCTTAAGGCTTCACCAGGCCTGGTTCTTCTGTCTCCTGAAAACACTGCAGCTGAGGCCCGGTCAGGTTAAACCAGGCCCGCCAAGGCTAGCTCCGAGGGCCCAGCAAAGAGCTGGGAGGCCTCTCACACCTTCCCTCTGCAGCATCAGGCAGACCTCCTCATGGAGAGGCAGCAGAAATTGACAGGGGACAGACGCCAAGCTCAGCCCCTCCCGCTGCCTCTCATCATTCGGGCTCTCCTGACCCATTTCGGGAATGAGTTCTAATGGCAGGTGGTGAGGGGACTTCCTGGAAGGCAGCCTGGGGCCCTGGCACTCAGCCAAGCCTGCACGCTTGTTCCTCACCTGCGTCTGCATGCCAGTTAGCCTGCGGAGCTTTATAAATGCTGCTATTTGTGGAAATAAAATTCCTTCTTATTTGCATCTGCAGCATGGCGGCAGGGAGCAGGGGAAGGGGTGATGGGGGCTAAAGGCTCCTGGTTGGGCCCCGGGCCTAAGGTAGAGACGGCTAAATGCCGTGGACCACTGCTGACCATCTGACTCCAGGGACTGGAAGCATCCACCAAGGCACGGAGGCAGGGGGATGGACTTAGGTGAGCGGAGGAGGCCCAGCACAACCACCCCCTGCAGCCGCCTCAAGGGGCCTGCGAGTTCTCTGCCCTCCCTCTGTCCTGGACTGCCTGTTATGCTCCAGATCCAAATCCCCTATAAGCGGACAGACCAACCCACCACTGGCATGCAAAAGCAAGAAGGTTTATTTTCTAACTCGAGTTAGGGCACTCCACCATCTCCAACGCAGTGGAGTTAGGCAAGAGGGCCCCGAGCCTAGGGTTGCAGGGGTATTTATAGACTTAGAACAAAGACAGCTATTTGACATAAGTTGATTGGTTATACAATGCGCGTGTGCGGACGTAAGGCTTTTTTGGCATATACTAATTGGTTAGTTTTTGCGCATGCGGGCTTGCTTAGGGACGTTTCGTGTTATCTGGGCTGGTTCTAACCAGGCTACAGGGAATATGCTGACTGTCTGAGTCTCAAGGTCGGGGGGGATGATAATCTCAGCCCCTTCTGGGCAGTGACCCAACTTTTCCCGTAATTGTAACTTTTTTTTTTTTTTTTTACTTTAGTCCTTGAAGCTTGTCATGGCTTCTGTTAGGTCTCAACACTGCCAGAGACAAATCACCCCCTCCTGTATCTGAGACCAAGTTTCTGAAGCAAGACCCTCTGTACTGGAGCTTTATCAAGTAAGCGCTTCCAGGAGAAATCAGCAAACAGAGGGAGAGGAGGGCGAGATGCCGAGCGAGGCTGCTGTTTCAGATTCAACCCCGCAGGGACTCAGGGGACCACAGGCATCCAGGCGGGTGCGGGGGTGGCGCTTCTCATCTCACCACCAGCCTGGGTGCTGGGAAAGATGGGAGAGAGTGGTGATGCCGAGTGGGGCCCTGTGGGACTCCTGAGCACCGAGGTCTTTTTGTCCCCTGTTGTTATAGCCCAGACTCCAGCCTCCATAACCTTCTCGCAGCTTCAAATGGCACAACAGTTGCTAACCGAAGGAGGAACAGCTATGAAACCACCTCTTATTGCTGTTCAGTCGCTCAGTCATGTCCGACTCTGCAGCCCCAAGGACTGCAGCATGCCAGGCCTCTCCGAGCTCGCTCAAACTCATGGGCGCTGAGTCAGTGATGCCATCCAACCGTCTCATCCTCTGTCGTCCCCTTCTCCTCCCGCCTTCAATCTTTCCCAGCATCAGGGTCCTTTCCAATGAGTCGGCTCTTCACACACATCAGGTGGCCAAAGTAAGGCAAGATCAGAGGACCAGAGAGGCTCTTTAAGATTCGGAGAGGGACTGCCTGAGACCCTGCACACACCCTCATCTTGTCAGGATCCCCAACCTTTTGAACTTTGCATAAGGAAGAATACAAGACTGTACAAGACTGTTACCACCTCCATCCTTGTCACATCCCCTGCCTAACTCCATAACCTTTCCCTCCTCACCAGGGAGACGGGCACAGTCCTTGAGGCGCTAGTTGCCTCTCTGCCTGGCAAAGCAATAAAGTCACTCTTTCCTTCTCCTCCATAACTCTGTCTCTGTTTCTGTTTCACACTGGTGCACAGAGCGGCAAGATCTTGGCAACAGTGGGACACGGACTCCAGGCTGCACTCACGGTTCCAGGCGAGTGAGAAAGCAGCGCCAGCAGCCCGGGGACACGCCTCGGAAGGCTGCGACAGCGCTGGACTCGGTGGACTCGCGAATGCCGGGGGCAGCCTTGGTCTGTTGCCAAAAAGCAGACCCAGAATTTGAACACACGAATCTCATCTCCCGTGACCAAAGAGGCTGGAAGGAAAAGCCTGGAAATGCAGAGGCTGGTGACGGAAAGGACAGCAGAGGCTTCGTGGAGGGACTGAGGCCAGGAGTGCCAGCGGTGTGAAGCTGGACCTCAGAAGGGGCTTCTTTCACTGGCAAGAGGGCAGCTCACTCACTGACTGAGCAGGGGGCCTCCAAAGACTTTGTGCAAAGGCCAGCAATGAGGGAAAATCCAGATGTTTTTAGCTCTGCCTGTGACTCCAGCTGGAGGGGCCTTCTCCCTGCCTGCTCGCCGTGGATACGTCCCGAGTGGTTGCGGGGCTGGGGCAGAGCCCAGCTTGGCGGGCAGGTTCGTTCTGCTCATCCCCCCACCCCTCCGAGCTGCACTTTCTGAGGACCCCTGGCCTGTGCTGGGCTCCCAGGGACCGGAGCGCCAGGTGCCAGGCTCTCTGTGCTTCCTCGGGCAGTCACCTCATCTCTGATCGCTCAGGTAGAGGCCAGCGCAGGTTTACAGACGGGTTTTCAGGACAGTGGCTTGCAGACAGAAAACACGTAGCCGAGCTCCTTCCTGCCTTGAGGTCTGTGACTTGGCGGTCCCCTCTGCCTGGAATAGGCAGGTAGCTCAGTGATGAAAGAATCCAGCTGCCAGTGCAGGAGACACACGAGTCGTGGGTTTGATCCTGAGTCAGGAAAATCCCCTGGAGGAGGAAGTGGCAACCCACTCCAGTATTCTTGCCTGGACAGAGGAGCCTGGTGGGCTCCAGTCCATGGGGTCGCCAAGAGTCAGATAGGACTGAACAAGCACATTTTTAACCAGCCTAGTGGGCTTGTTGTCATACAGCAGCCTTGGAGGACCCTAAGGAACTGGGTCTCCAGCTGATATTCTTTTTGGTCTAGTCTTGGCCTCTGAGGGTGGTAATGAGGCTGATGGGCAGGTTCCCCATCGGGAAGTCTGAGCTGAGACTGCAGGAAACGGGAACACACACACACACACACACACACACGGGAACTTGTCAGAAATGCATATTCCCAGGCCCCATCCCGACCTCCTGAATCAGAAGCCGTGGGGTGGACCCTGCGATCTGGGGTCCAGTGGGCTTTCCCTGGGGGTGCTGAGGCTTCCTCATGACTGGGAACCGCTGAGGAGGACGGGGCCCTTCCCAGACCTAGCGGCTATCCTTGTCACCCCGCCTGAGGCCAGTCACCCTCGAAGGGGCTGCGCAGACGCTTTTGATCATCAGGCAGAGCAGGAATCAGCCCTCTGGGAGCGGACTTCCCACTCTGCCTGTATTGCTGGCCTTCTTTACCTGACTCCACATTCTCTCCTGGAAACGAATAGCCTTGAATGGCCACGTATTTGCATAATGGCTCTCCTGTCCCTTTCACTAGCCTGAATTAATTATTTTGGAATACCATTTCCCCAATCTGTTTGCTTAGAGCTCTGGTTCTTCACTGCTAGTCTCAGAATCACTGGGGCAGCTTGTGAAAATGCAGATGCCGGCCACACTCTCTCCTAGCTCCAGAATCCTGTAGCGTAGCTGGACTGATGGACTTTACATACAATTGAGACAAGTCCAATGTCTTGGTTGACGAAGGTGTGCAGGGGTGGGGGCTGTGGGGGAGGGTGGCACGGAGTGTGTCTAATTAGATGAAGGGGAGAATGGAGGTGGAAATGGAAGAGAGAGGAATCATGGAACTGGTCCCTGAAGGAGCATCCTGGGATGGTCTCTGCAGGATGTTGCCTGAAGAATAGCAGTGCTGTTTCCTAAGCACTGTGGGAGGATCATCTAATTCTCCTGTAGCCTGCAGGATAGGGCGGGGTGGGATTTTATGTCCCATTTCACAGACACTGTGGCTCATGAGTATCACATCACTCATCTAAGTGTTAGCCGCTCAGTCTGACTCTTTGCAACGCCATGGACTGTAGCCCACCAGGTTTCTCTGTCCATGGGATTTCCAAGGCAAGACTAGAGTGGATAGCTGTTTCCTCTCCGGGGGATCTTCTCGACCCAGAGATCGAACCCAGGTCTCTGCATTGCAGGCAGACTCTTTACTGACTGAGCCACCAGGGAAGCCCCACATGACACATCAGGATTAAGCAAAGCCCTGTCCTGTGCCCTGATCATATCAAACACCCTTTTCCAACAACACAAGAGAAGACTCTACACGTGGACATCACCAGATGGCCGACACCGAAACCTGATTATATTCTTTGCAGCCCCCTCTACAGACTGAAACAGCTGAGACTCTGAGGGATGAGCTGTCTGACATACAGGCTCCGGGAGCTTATAAATTTGCTGTGAAATTTCTAAGCAGGCTAACAGAGAGATTCTGGGGCATGGGGACGAGGGAAGAAAGATGTGCCTGGCTTGTGAGGAATGTTTAGGACTTCTCTAGCTGGCAGAGAAAATCAGAGAGACGTTGGACTTCATAGTTAAACCTTGCTGGGAAAAAGCCAGGCTGGTGGGCAGGAGCTGTCAGCCTGTGGCCTCTGCTGCCCTCTGGTGGACCTCAGTGGTACTAACCACAGCTGGCCAGGGCCACTTTCCCAGGCCTGGGCACCAGGGGAGATCGTCTGAGAGCTGACCACGGCCGTTCTATCTCAACACAGGCCCCCAGCAGCGGTGCTCAAAGTCCTGAGTCCCAGGTCCCTGGCTGCGGCACCTCCTCTCCGCAGGATCTGGCAAAGGAGCCTCTACGGTACACAACCTTCCTGAGCCAGACTTGCCAGGCCCTCCTAAATTTATCCATCCTGGTTTCCTGGGGAGGGGCTTGAGAGCACCCTATCCAGGATGCCCTCTGATCTGGCAGTGGGGTAGGGAGGAAAAACCCCAGGAGCCCTCTCGTTCCAGCCCTCGGATGATATTAAAAGCACCTGACATTAACTGAGCACTGGCTATAGTCTACACTTTTCTAAATATAACAATATCTATATATTTCTCTACATCTTTCTATACCTATCTATCATCTATTGAGAGAGGCTGGGAAATGACTGTCGAGACAAGCAGGACACACCTCTGGATGAATGGAGATACAGAGATCACAGGCAAGAGTGTGTTCTCTACAGCCAGAAGTCCACAGTCTCAGCACTGCCCTTGATGAACTGAGTCCCTGGTCAAACTGGCACCCTGCTCTGGGGCTCGAGTTCCTTGTCTGTAAAATAATAATAGCATTTCTTTCTCTGAGGATTTTGGAAAATGCTAAATGGAATAATGGGCAGCATTTAGTATATGAGGCACAGTAAGCCTTCAGCAAAGGCAGGTTTCTCTCCAGCCTTTGAAATTGGACTTAGGCTACCCAGATCTCTGGAGGAGGCAGAGGTGATAATTATGATGGGGATGCTGTAGATCACACCTGCTCACAATTACTGAGTACCTACTATGTTTACCCAATAGCTATGAATGGCTATTGTCAGTGAGTGTACAACTTTTGGCTGCATCTCAGCAGTACATACATGAAGCTTTTAAAGACATTGGTACCCAGGTCCTACTAACGTAATTGGACTGGCGCAGGATCAAGTATGTCTCCCAAGTGGTTCAAGTCGTGCACCTGGTTCTGAGAGCCCGAGAATCCTTCCCTCCCCCCTGCTCTCCCATTTAGCAGCGCTCAGATCTCAGCTAGGATTGTTGCCGTCATTGTTTAGTCACTCAGTCGTGTTTGCTTCTTTGCAACCCCATGCCAGGCTTCCCTGTCCTTCACTATCTCCCGGCGTTTGCTCAGATTCATCTCCACTGGGTCAATGATGTCATTCAACCATCTCATCCTCTGCTGCCCCCTTCTCTTCCTGCCTTCAATCTTTCTCAGCATCAGGGTCTTTTCCAGTTAGTTGGCTCTTCGCATTAGATGGCCAAAGTATTTGAGTTTCAGCTTCAGCATCAGTCCTTCCAGTGAATATTTAGGGTTGATTTCCTTTACAACTGACTGTTTTGATCTCCTTGCAGTCCAAGGGACTCTCAAGCGTCTTCTCCAACACCACACTTCAAAAACATCAGTTCTTTGGTGCTCAGCCTTGTTTATGGTCCAACTTTCCCATATGTACATGCCTACTGGAAAAACCACAGCTTTCACTAGATGGACCTTTGTCAGCAAAGTAATGTCTCAGCTTTTTATCATGCTGTTTAGGTTCATTTCAGCTTTCTTTCCAAGGAGCAAGCGTCTTAATTTCATGGCTGCAGTCACCATCTGCAGTGATTTTGGAGCCCCCAAAATAAAGTCTGTCTCTGTTTCCACTGTTTCCCCATCTATTTCCCATGAAGTGATGGGACCAGATGCCATGATCTTAGTTTTTTGAATGTTGAGTTTTAAGCCAGCTTTTTCACTCTCCTCTTTCACTTTCATCAAGAGGCTCTTCAGTACCTCTTTGCTTTCTGCCATAAGGGCGGTGTCATCTGCATACCTGAGGTTATTGATATTTCTCCCGCCAATCTTGATTCCAGCTTGTGCTTCATCTAACCCAGCATTTCACAGCTTGGATATCTCCTCTTTAAAGAACTATCCCCTGACCACCAAGACCAGACCCATTTTTTGTGGGGGGTGGTTCTGCACCATTGTAAATCCCTATTCCTTTCCTTCAGAGAGAATTCACCTCATTTGTACTTATTAATGTGGCCATTTCAACATCTGTCTTCTTCCCTAGGTAGCTTTCCCATCTGTAAAATGGAGAGATTAATGTCTGCCTCCTAGGATTCTTGCAAAGAAGCAGGTGAAGAGCTTGGTGGTCTTCCAGGTAGTTCCTGTCAATCCCACAAGTCCCTTGGGGGCAACACGTTGTCATCTTCAAATGTCCTAAAACGAACACTTGCCAGCTTCCAAGCATGGTCCTGGCACCGTCCCTCTGGCTTTGGCCACAAAGGGGTCCTCATGTCATCTGAACTTCCCTGATGATACATCCTCATAATCAGAGCTGCTACGCTGTGAAAGTCCACAAACGACTGAGCCCTCCACTGCCAGTTCTGAGCTAGCATTCTTGTTTTATGTTCCCAGTTGGTCTATCGTTTTAATTATCAGATGATTTGCTCAACAAATATTTAAATAAGGCCCAGTTAGGTGGCAGGCACCATTCCAAATGCTTTACACATATCTCATATAAGCAGTTTTGCTAGTTAAATAAAGCCAGTCCTCCTGTTGCTGGTTAAAACCTAAAAAAAATGTCTGCTGGGACAGGCGTTGATATAAATGAATACAGGGAGGGTTTTTTAGGGGGGGTTAGAGGGAAAGGGGTACGGGAGATGGTCCTTTGGCTGCTGGAAGCTCAGGCCTTATTGAAGGGCCCTGCTCCTCAGTTCCACCTAATCGTTTCTGCACAAGTCCAGAACGGCCAGACTGTCCTACTTTTAAAGAGAAAGTATTGATAGCAGACTACATTTTTTCTATGAAGATCTCAGCTTTCAGAAAATGGCTCAATTTGAAAAAAATAAAACAAAACACTTGAGATGGAACCAAACTCAGCTATGAGATGTGATCTGGCCTGGAGCAGCCTGGAGCCCCAAGAAGGGAGTGTGGGATGTTCTGGACTGCAGTCCAGTGCCGGAGCGGGAGGAAGCTCGGGGGAAAGGGAGAGAAAACATGAGACTCCGTCCTCACGTACAGAAAGGTATGGGGTCTGTGGGTCCTGCCGGGCCTTGGTGGATGTGATGGTTAGTTGCAAGTGTGGCTTTGACTGAGATAAGAGATGCCCAGGAACCTGGAAAAGTATCATCTTTGGGTATGTCTGTGGGGGTGTCCCCAGAGGAGGNGAAAGGTATGGGGTCTGTGGGTCCTGCCGGGCCTTGGTGGATGTGATGGTTAGTTGCAAGTGTGGCTTTGACTGAGATAAGAGATGCCCAGGAACCTGGAAAAGTATCATCTTTGGGTATGTCTGTGGGGGTGTCCCCAGAGGAGGCTGGACTGGGTATTTCAACAGTGTGTGTAGGTATTATTCCATCCCCTAAGTGCCTGAGTAGGCAAAAAGGTGAGAGCAGGGTGAGTTTGCTCTCTCTACTTCCCCCTTCCCCCAGCCACATTTCAGTGCCTGTGTATCCTGGTTCCCCAACCAGGGATCATGGGGTCCGAATCACCGGGCCACCAGGGAAATCCATTCTTTGCTCTGCTTAAGCTGGAATGTCTACCTTTTCCTGCCTTTGGACACTAGTGCTCTTGGTTCTTGGGCTTTCACAGTCAGACTGAAACTAACCCCACTGACCCCTTGATTCTAAGACGTTAGGACTCGGGTTGAATTACACCACCAGCTTCCCTGGTTCTCCAGCTTAAGGATGGCAGATCAGGGGCCTTCTTGGCCTCCATAATCACGTGAGCCAATTTCTAGGATAAATCTCCTCTTGTATCTCTCTGCATATATTCTATTGGTTCTTTATCTCTGGAGAATCCTGACCAACCTAGCGGGAGGGCCTGGCTCCCTATGGACCAGGTTCGGGGAGCCCAGTTTCAGCAGAGACTTGGTGCCTCATGGACCCCAAATACCAGCGCCTCAGACTTTCGGGGCCCCTGGGGGTTTGGAGTGGAGCCCCTTGTTTGTTTTTCCAACCCCATCTAAACTCTCCCAGATTCTTGCCAGAGAAAGGGGAGTGCAAATAATGAGAGAGGAGGTTCCACACCTGCCCAGAAGCTGGGACTTTCAAGAACAAACAACAAACAAACGCAGAAATGGATGACAAGCAGATGGGCTATCCTTTCTCCCACTGTGGATTGTGAGGACCAGATTCAATTGTGTACACTCCTCACTCGCTCAGCAAACAGCCAGGGAGTAAATGGAGAGGCAGCAGCAAGCAGCAAGGCCGGCTGGTCTCTGTTGAGCTTGTAAACTTTAACGCTCGCTCCGATACACAACCCAATTGTCTGTAAAACGAGGCCACTTTCGGCGGCTCCCTTAATTGGAATCAGTTTCTCTAACTCAGAGGCAAGAGGCTGAAGGCACTTGGTCAGCATCTACTGATGGAGCAGATGACAGGGAAGCTGTGCTGTAGGAGTGGCTTGCGGGACCCTTTTCCTCCCCTCCACCAGGGGGTCAGGATCCTGCCTGGATGTGCTCAGCTGCAAGAGGAAGATGGTCAGTGAGCAAATCCTGGGAGCCAGGGGGCAGCTGGCCCCCTTCCTGTGGGGACTAGTGAAGGGGTCGGTTAAATCAAGGGCCGTGAAGCAATAATAACAGCTACAACAGGAGCAACTGCACCATCAACACACAGCTTCTATTTCTGGGTCACTTTTCATTAACCAGGAAAGTGCACTTCATGTCACAAATTCCCCACGACAACTCTTTTCAAGCTCCATCTTTCCCTGGTTCCCGACAGGAGGATGGTGCTCCTGGGGTGAGCACTTGCTCTTGGATGAGTGTGTGACTTAGGCAGAGGACTACAGAGGGGCTGCCCTTGTGGGACTTCATAGTCCTGGGGTGAAAGTGTTGAAAAGCCATGAAGCACCGAATAATGCCGTGTTGGGTTAGCTGCACAGGATATGACAGATGCCAAGAAGGCAACGATGTAATAATCTTCAGGAGGAATAGTGCCAGAGAGAGGTCAGATGAACTGGGCTTCGAGGGATGTGTAGGAGTTTGCCAACTGGAAGGAGAGGGAAAGAGGTGTTGGGCAAATAGAACAACTTGAACAAAAAGTCACAGAAGCATTGGGGGAATAATAATCGCTTCCATGTGCTCTTAGCTATGCTATGAGAACATGTGTATTGGAGACAGAAGAATAAGGAAGAGAGATTAGTCTGGAGCTGGACTGTGACCAACCTCTGATGCTATGCCCTGAAGTTGGATTTTATCCTCAAGACCCTGGGGGCTCACTAAAGGGTGCGCCAGGTTTTAGCCAGGACAGTGGCATGTGTCGCCCAGCTCTGTGTTTTAAAATGTTCCTCCTGGTGGCTAATGTGGAGTACGGGCTGCTGAAGAAAGATGCACGAGGCAGGATCCGAAAAGGAGGGAAGTTGCCAGGAAACCACCGTGGGATCAACGGAAGGCACTTCCTAACGCTTCAAGCTGCCGCGGGACGGGAAAGGGTGGCGTCCGGAATGCCAAGCTCCTCCTCAGTGGAGGGGCCCAGGCAGAGGGCAGTCCTGAGATGCCATAACCGAGTGGATGGTGTGAGAAGGACCTCTGCGGCTCAGGTGCAGCAGAGGATCCCTCGTGCACCCCTCCCCACCGCTCCTGCCTCGTTGCCTGAGCCCCTCGGGCCAGTCCCTGCCCCCTTGATGGCACAGTCTAGCTCCCACGGTGGTGCCAGCAAACCCCTTCCCCCAGATCACTTTCCCACACCCTTAGCAGGGGCATAGGACCAACGTCTGATGAAGCGGAAAGTAAGAAGAGGAAATAGCAGGTTGGTCAAAAAGTTGATTCGAGTTTGTCCATAAGATAGTATGGAAAAACCCAAATGAACTTTTTGGCCAACCCGGTCCTTTCCTCCTCATACGTAGGGGGCGAAGTTGAGGGTGGCGAGGTGGAGACCTGGGGGGCTGGCACAGAGGGAGCCTCGTGCACCCATCTGCCCTGGCCGGGAACTCAGGGGGCTTGGGTCCACGGTCCTGAGCTGGGCAGGCCTTCCCTTCCGGACGCCACAGGGTCAGCCGTGCTGGACTGGGGCCAGCCTTTGCCAGGTCCAGGCTGTGTGAGCCTGAGAAGTCCCTGCCCCTCGGCGCCTTTCTCGAAACTGGGGAAATAAGAACGCCCACCAACCTCACGAGGCAGTGGAGAGGATTCACTGAGGAGGTTGCTGTTAATAGTCCTCACGTCCAGGCTCAGGAAGAGGGTGGCCGGGGGCCCCCAGCGCCTGGCCTGGGCGCTCTCCCGGCCTTGGGAGGCTGCAGGAGTTCAGAGTGCAGGGGTCCTGGCTTACAGTCCTAAGGGCCCAGAAATATGTGTTCTAGAGTGACTCTCAGCCCCTCAGTAGGGACATAGCCTTGGCGAGAAAGGCGTTTTGCTTCCTCTTTGCAGGTAAACCCAGGGAAACTGTGGGGAGCCACTGCCCGCCGCTGCCCACCTCTGCAGCAGGAGGCTTGGGACCCGCTGACCGCAGTCAGCTGTCACCTTCCTCCTCTGCCCGTGGAGGTGGCCCCATGTCCCTACAAAGCTGCAGATGGGATGGCTTCTTTCCAGGTTCCTCCTCCCAGGGTCAAATCATTGCTTTCTTTTATGCAAGGCTGGCTCTGGGAGAGACCAGCTCTCAGCTCAGTCCTCTTCCCACCCTCCTGGGAGCCCGAGAGAAGATGCCTCCCACAATTCTCTCTTGGCTCCTGCAGCGGAAATGCAGACTGTGTGTGAAATGTTAGTTTGGGTAAGTCAGGCGGTGCTAACCTGAACTGCCATTTATTGAGGGTATGTGTGTGCAGATGGTGTGTTAAAAACCATGTGTGCACATTTCCCTCCATGCACAGGACGCCTCCAGGGCTAGATGGAATTCATAGCTCCATTTTACAGATTAGTAAAACTGAGCCTCAGTGGGGTAATTGACTTCGCTGTGTTCCAGCGTCAACTCCCCACAGCAGGCAAAACAAAAGAAGATGAGATTCTCTAATTGAACTGGAAAATCAGATGAATAGGACACACGGGTTATCAGCAGTTTTTCAGGGTGATGGACAGGGAGCCCTGGCGCGCTGTGATTCATGAGGTCACAAAGAGTCGGACACAACTGAGCGACTGAACTGAACTCGGGGGCAGAACAGCCCCCTCAGTGGCTGGCGTGTGTGCTGGGGTAGGTGGTGGGGATGGTGGCTTTTCATTCACAAGGCATTAACAGACCCTGGTCAAGCACGCTAGGCCCTGAGGATGAAGAGACCAGAAGCGAACAGAACAGTCCTGACTCTGGGAGAGTTCTGCGTCAGAGTCAATGCGAGAAAGAGCAACCCCCTGGATGCTTTATGGAGGAAGGGACTTACTGAAAGGAAACAAGGTACCATGAAGTTACTTAAATTCGATCCCTGGGTTGGGAAATCCCCAGGAGAAGGGAATGTTTACCCATTCCAGGATTCTTGCCTGGTGAATTCCATGGATGGAGGAGGCTGGCGAGCTATACAGTCCAAGGGGTTGCAAAGTGTCAGACACGACTGAGCGACTAACACACACTTGAACTTACTAGAGGGGCTGGAGAAGTGACCTCCGGGGTTGGCCTGCAGAGCACTGCAGAACTGAGCAGCCAGGGGCTGCGCTGGGACCGCCACTGCCGGCAGAAGCGTGCTGCTGGCGCGGCGACTCAGGCACCAGGACGCTGCCGCCCCTGCAGGCAGCAGAGCCACTTCCCCTGGTCACCAGGAGGCTCCAGGACAGACAGCAGAACAGAGCCACGGTGCACCTGTGTCTCCAGGACCTCGTCTATGGGCAGAAGGCTGACAAAAGGAGTGGGAAGACGGCTTCTACCTTCCAAATCTTGCTTGAGGATGTCTGACTAACATCCAAAGCTCCAGTTCCAAGAGGTGTGGGCTCATTGTCCAGCCTCCCCTGTAGAGGACAGGACACCTGCAGGAGGAAGGGTAGCGTTTAAACCAATTTGGGGGCCGAGGCTGAGTTTTTCTCCAGCCAGAAAGCGGTGTCGGAAGCCTTACCAGCACCAGCAAGCCCTCCTGTCCTATGTTCTCTTTAGACTCAGCCTGCAGACAAAGGAAAAAAAAAAGAAGCAAAAAGGCAAAATGGTTGTCTGAGGAGGCCTTACAAATAGCCGAGGAAAGAAGAGAATCGAAAAGCAAAGGAGAAAAGGAAAGATGTACCTATTTGAATGCAGAGTTCCAAAGAATAGCAAGGAGAGATAAGAAAGCCTTCCTCGGCAAAATACAGGAAAACAATAGAATGGGAAAGACTAGAGATGTCTTAAAGAAAAATCAGAGATACCAAGGGAACATTTCATGCAAAGATGGGCTCAATAAAGGACAGAAATGGTGTGGACNGGGGAAGGTTTGATGAGACTTAGTCAAGGCTGTGAAAGACAGAGGATTTAGGTGAGTTTGCTTGGGTATTTCCTGAAGCCTTAGCACTCTGTGTATTCCCTGGGTTCTTTGTCCTTCCTAGGTGGAGCCAGAGAACGCGCCAGTCGTCCTTTGGCTGCAAGGTGGGCCAGGAGGCTCATCCATGTTTGGTCTCTTTGTGGAACACGGACCTTACATTGTCAGCAAAAACATGACTTGTAAGTATTGCTTGGACTCTGGTTTCCCATGGAGAGGTCTTCCTTTGAACCTTGTATCTGCTTTAGAAATAACTCAGTGTGAACAACGAACCCCTAGAAATAGCTTTACAGTTTCAGATTATGAAAACGCAATTTTCTGGCGGTGTCTGTCCAAGAAGGAGGAGCCAACAGGGTGAGTGTCCTGACTGGGCTGCTTTCTGCCTTGAAATTTGGGTGAAATGTTCCACACTTTGTTCTGCTAGTCTACTGCTGACTCAAGCAATCCAGACTTATGAAAACAGTTGGCATTTATTACTGTATGGGCGAGACCTTTTGCGTAGGACAAGTGGGTGGAATTATATCCCTAATCATTCATACAAACCGAATGGCGTACAGTTCAGCCACACAAATGATCAGATATCTTGGAAGCAAGGTGCTGAGGGCTGAGGGCCGCAGGAAGGAATGAAGAAGGAGCTACATCCAGCTCTAACCCAGGCTTATCTCCACCTCAGTTTTAGGGGAGGGGAGATTGTTTACTTTCCCCAGGTCAAAATCTGGAGTGTGAACGAGTTTGTGACTCAGTATACTTCTGTACACAATTCTGTCGAAGTTGTGGGTCTCTTCAGTGTTGGATGGGAGGGAAGATTCTGGAGAATCAGAGGTTAAAGAGGATTCACTCAATTGGACAGATAGGTTTATTGCATCTGTGGGTGATGGGTATTTCTGCATGAGGCAGTTGTGTGGGGTTTTGTTTCCAACGTTCATCTTAGACATAGAAATTCTCTGGTTCTGGGAAAAGTAAAGGAGAGAAGGGGAAGAGGAAAAAACAGCTGGTGCCTGTACCTGCTGCACAACAGTGACGCAGGGTCAGAGGGACACCAAGAGTTCCCCAAACTGGAGGGGACAGGTGGGAGTGCTGGCCTCCAAACTAGAGCTAGACGTTAGGTGGAATGTTTTATTAAGGACTCAGTCTCAAGCCTCTTCTCTGCTTTACTAGTGTTTGCCAGAGACTTTCCTTGGACCACTACGTTTTCCATGCTCTACGTTGATAATCCTGTAAGTACCCAGGGTCTTGTGAAATGGCAGTGTTGACCTCTCTAGTCTTTTTTTTTTTCATTAAATGCATTTATTAAATAGAAAAACACCAGGTTTTTTTCTTTTTAAAATATGATTGTGTATTTTCTTTTTAAAAACATTTTCTTGGGCTGCTCCAGGTCTTGGTTGTGGCCTCAATGGGATCTTAGTTGCCACGTGCAGGATCTAGTTCCCTGACCAGGGCTCCCACGCGGTTTCCCTGCATTGGGAGCACTAAGTCTCAACCCTTGGAGCACCAAGGAAGGCCCTATAATTGTCTATTTAAAAAACACATTGGATTCAATTTGTCCCACCCTCTCCTTCAGCACTGAAACACGTACACTGCCATATATAAAATAGATAGCTGACTAATGGAAGTTGCTGCATAACAAGGAGCTGGCACTCTGTGCTCTGGGTGGGATGGGATACAGGATGAGGGAGAGGTCCGGGGGGGACATATGCATACCCATGGCTGATTCATATTGTTGTATGGCAGAAGCCAACACAATAAAAAAGTTATCCTCCAATTAAAAATTTTTTTAAATTGAGATTTAATTTTTCTAATATGTACCATTATATCCAAGTTTGGGAGTTTTCCTTGCTGCTTTCTCTCCTTGCCTCATTTCTGGTCTTATGAAATGTCCTCTTCACTGAGTTATACCGTCCAGGAAGGGATGACTTTCTCTCTAGTGATAATATGGGTTTCTCTATAACTTGGCTTTTTTTAATAGCATGGGAACACCTAATCTTTCAAATAGAGCTCTGATATAAAAAGTCAAAACTAGCCCCTTTCACTTATCACAGTGAGCTGAATGCCTCATCTCAGGGAGAGCAAAAGGTAGAATTCTCCTTGGGAAGTTTTATGAAATCAAATCAAATAAACTACAATATAGGAGAGTAACTTAGGGTCAACTCCTGCAGATCGGGAGTATCTGTCTTCTCATCTCTCTAAATTCTTTCACTTCCCAGATGGTTCAAAGAGAAAACAGAAAAATAGGAAGGAAAAAAAATCCAACATTCTTGCCCCCCATCATGTTTAGTCAGCCATCTTCTTTTCTAGTCTATAATTCCATGTTTACATTAAAGTTGAATTAAATGTCCTGTTCCCTTGGCTGTTTGGAAAAAAAATAAAAAATATTTACAACTGGTATATATGGTGGGGGTACATTCCTTGTACATATTGTTGACCCCAAATAAGGAGTAGCTTTTGCTATTGATTTACTCAGTTGACTATGAACTTCCAGGAATAAGGAACTATTAGTTAATCACAAGTAAAGAAATGGGGAAAAGAACTGCACACACACAGAGCTAGCTTTTATCTTTGGCCAATAGAGAGTTCCTTCTTAGCAGGACAGAGCAGCGCACCTTCCAGGTTTCAGAGAGGAGACAACTTTGAGTCTTTCGATACTGTAGCAGAGGCCAGGAAAGCTGAGTTTCTCATCCTTAAATAATCATCTGGCAGGGTCCCCACTGCAGGATCAGAGAAGAGCTTTGCACTGCTAGTTTATTTGGGCTCAGCAGAGGGAAGGGGGACATGGTGACATGCAGCATCCTTCTGTGAGCATGGATGAGTGCACATGGGTGATGCCAGAAAGCTGAGGCCAAAGGCATGACCTTGGGAATAATGTTGATTTCCTTCCCGTGCGGTGTCTCTCAGCAAGATGTGTGTTTCTCTCTGTTTATACCTGCTTATTTATTTCCCCTTCAGGTGGGCACAGGTTTCAGTTTTACTGACAATGTCCACGGATATGCGATAGATGAGGATGACGTGGCTCAAAACTTATACAGGTAAAAGGCCCTGGCGCTCTTTTGACCGTCTTCAAACCAAAAGATTTTCTATTTCAATATGAAAATTCCTCCAGTAGTAGAAGTATTATTGATTGGTCATCATAGTCCAGTTCTTGAAGATCTTTTAATGCTTCTACATGAATAGTGCGTGCACACACACACACATACATACATGGCCTGTTTTCCATTTTGTTTTGTTATAATTGATAACTGTGAAGTGGCCAGCAGAGAAAGTAGCAACAAGAACCGACATCTTAAGGTGTAATTTTGTAAAAATATCCTTTGAAAAACAATAGAAACAGCAGAATTATTCAACCAAATATACTTTTCCAACCTTTCCACTAGTTGCCTGAGAGGTTTCTGCTTGCTTCCAACATTATTTGTATATTGAACTTTGGATTTGCCAAGAAACAACATCTCAGATGTTTGTTTTCTTTCCCAGGAGTCCTCCTTTTGTGGCCATCACAAAATGCAATATTTCACTCCTGTGTTTCTCCTTCATGCGTTTTCCAAGCTGAAAGCTCAGCTTGCTAGCTGGTTTCCTACTTTTCCTTTCAGATTACAAAGTTATTCTTTTACACCAAAAATTAAGGAAAATGTGAAGTTGTAAACCTGATCAAACAGTATACATATAATATCTTCCTTTCTCTTTTCTTACATTCATTATAGCTATTTTTAGTACATTTTCTTAAAGTGACCTTTCTTATTTGTTTGTTTGTTGTTTTTTTCCCAGTCTGTAAATTATTATTAGAGACCAGGTCCTGGATTCTTTCTGATCACTAGGCCTCACCCCCCCGCCTCGACCCCCCGCCCTGCATTGTAATCATTTGCTGAAACAATCCTAGTCACCAGAAAGTTAACCTCTCTGCTGCCCCCCTACTTTCACCAAACACCCTGTCTGCTAATTGGTGAGCAAACCCAACCAAACACCAAAGTGAAAGTGAATCTAATAGAAGTCAGTGCTTTTTGATCTGACAGAAGCTTTCCGTTTTATTCTTTCTCCCCAAGGCGATGGTTGGGAGGGGTGGGGGCAGGGGAGAGGAAAGAGGCTTAACTTTCAGCCTCTCTCCCAGAGATGTTTCTTCTCTGCTGCCCCAGAAAACAACATGGCTGGTGTCTGTCTTGCACACTTTTGTTTGCCACATGTCCCGTTATTTTAACACGGTCATTCAGTCTCCAGGTGAGCTGACTGGGACCCTCACTTTTGCTTTCAGATCCTATGGGTCCTTAGCCAGATCCTGGCAGCTCTGCTGCCACCAGCTCAAACACCTCGTTTTCCCCACCACAGACATAATCCTGACGGCAGTCCTTACAAGTTAACTCAAGGGTCACATCTTCCTCATTTAGTACTGACTGTGAGCTCTCATTTTTCAGGTCGGAAACATACGCCCCCCACCCCCCATACACTCCTCCTCCAACCCTCTTTTGGCTTAACTCCAAACAACCTCAGTTGTTTAATAAGCAAATACCCTGAGGGCGGAGGGTTTGTATGAAAGAAATACATCAGATCCTCTAAGCCAGAGCCTTGCACCTCTGCCCTTTCTCTTCTGGCTCTCCAGCCTCTCCCCCAAGGATGGTCACAGCTTCCAGTTGACCCTCCGAGTGGATATTTACTGCTGACATGTGGTTCATCTCCTCTTGCAAGACATGTAAAGAGAACCTATTTCAAAGCATCCATTGTTTATAGCTGTTTTAGTTCTTTTTGCTTCAGGCTCTTAGAACTGGAAAATAGCTAATCAAGGGTAGCACAGAAAACTGATTTCAGCTGTTTCCTTTATGGTTTAGACTATTTGTTTCCCTTTGTGACTGCACTCTTCTCCCCAGCTGTCCAGATGGGTGTTTGGAATAAGAAGGTCGCTTTGAAACCTATAAACAGGCTACTACAGGTTTAAAGAGTAGAACTTTCTTTTTCTCTCTTTGAAAACCATCTTTCTTTTTTTCTGAAAATCCCACTCCATTTCACTAGTATTAGTGCTCAGCTGAGAGCATGTCCAAAAAGACATTTGACATTTACATTTAGGCTGCTTTTCTTTGTTTGGAAATGAAACCTTTTCCGCAAACGAGATGCTTAGACTTTTTTTTTTTTGCTGTGTTAGTCGCTCAGTCTTGTCTGACTCTTTGTGACCCAATGGACTGTAGCCACCAGGCTCCTCTGTCCATGGAATTCTCCATACAAGAATACTGGAGTGAGTAGCCATTCCCTTCTCCACGGGAATCTTACCAACCCAGGAATTGAACTCGCATCTCCTGCATTGCAAGAAGATTCTTTACCATCCGAGCCACCAGGGAAGCCCATTGCTAAATAAAACTTCATAACAATGTGACTGTGAAACAGTTTTATATATTAAATTGAGAACTGCACTGAATGAAGGGTGCAGGTGAGATCATGGCCCGGCCACACTAGATGTGGAATGAATGAATGCTGAGGATAACTCCCCATCTGATGCAACAGAACAAAACCACTGGGATCCTTGTCGCTATGCTTCTTTCAGCCAGACTGTCAGGGACTAAAGGTATACCTTGTCTGGCTTTTGTTGGTATGGAGCTTTTGCTGAGATTATTTTCACCTCAGTTCTCCTGAATGTCTTGTATTTCTATGACCCTGACTCCACTAGAACAGACCAGAGTCCAGAGCTGTCCTTCGATGTGTAATGTGTTATCATTTACATCCACCTTCTCTGCCCTGAGCCCATCTTCTCTTTAATAAAATTATCTGAGGTGTGGTTTCTGCCAATCATTCACCCTTGCCTTCTGTGTTTCATCCTGTTGTCTCTTAATGTAACTTTCTGCCACTGAGTAGCCTTTGACTAAAATTCTACTTATTTGACAAGGCCTTGACATGATGCCAGCAAGGTTCCAAATGGAAAGACATGGAAGAGAGATATGTTTTGTGTGCCATATAGCTCCTGTGCCTGAATAAATGCATGGAGTGTGCATGTGTGCGCACACACACGTATGCTATGTATTGGGTTGATCAAAAATTTGTTCAGGTTTTTCCATAACATCTTACAGACAAACCCAAATGAACTTTTTGGCCAACCTGATATTATATGCTTTAGCAGTTGTACTTACAAAGTTTGCAGTTTAAGGTGAGGATGATTCTAGATTTTATTTTTGAACAACCCTTTACCATATAATGGTCTAATCCTTGATGACAACACAGGTCAGTGAACAAATGGCATATGTACCTCCAACTTACCAAATTTACCTTTTTCATTCCCATTTAAGAAAGACCTACTAAGGCATTGCTATGATTAGCCAAGTTTTTGTTCAGATCCTACTGTGAAATTAAAATTTTGTGATAACTTCCTTAATTGGGACCTTGCCTTGGAAACTTCCAACTAGAGGATCCTGTTTTTTCAAGCTAGAAGTAAGCTGGGAGATTATCTCGTTCAACTAAGATTACCAGATAAAATATAGAATGCCAGTTAAATTTGAATTTCAGGCTGTGCAATATTTGGGACAGACTTATACTAAAGTATTATTTGTTGTTTATCTGAAATTCAAATTTAGTTAGACATCTGATATTTTATTTGCTAAATCTGGCAACCCCAACAACTCTCCAACAAATTCTTTAAGGAAATAAGTTTTAAGCTAAAGCACAAGGCTTAATTGAGATTTACCATATTAAATTGCCTATTGCCATTCCAACTAGCAGGAAGAGAGAAAGAGAAGTAATTTTTAGCCTGAAGGTTAAAGAGACAAGGGTGGAGAATAAACTCCTATTTTTATCTCAGCTCTAAAGGCAGCGTATTGCCAGCACAAACATGGAGGCTATGTAATGCACTTTCCAGATTTAGTTGCTACAAAGATTTCAGTTACTATAAATAATAAATAAATACACTGAAACTCTACAGTAGAGTTTAATGTTGGCTTGTTTTTTTTAAGATTATTTTTATGTGGACCATTTTTAAAGTCTTTATGAATTTGTTACAGTATTGCTTCTGTTTTATGTTTTGGTTTTTTGGCTGTAAGGCATGTGGGATCATAGGTCCCTGACCAGGGATCGAACCCTCACCCCTTGCATTGGAAGGCGAGGTCCTAACCACCAGAGAGGTTCCAATGCTGGGTTCTTATTGGAGCCTTTGAAAATTAAGTTGTTGCCAGGATTGTGGTGATTGTAATGACCCAATTTTGCCTCTGTGTAACCCTTGAACTTTCTGCTCCTGGTTTTGCAGGGCCTCCTTGCCTTTTATCTTCACTGGCTAGTTCACGGCTTTTAGTCCCTCAGCAGGAAACTGGAACAAAAACCCTGCCCAGCTTCTCAGGCACTGCAATCTAGGTCAAGACATTCATAAGGCTTCAGAGTTTCACAAGGTTTTGTCTCCTTTATGAAAGATTCTGTTCAAGTAGAGAATCGTTTAATAATCCACCCTTTTCTTGCTTGTTATGAAATAATTTCTTGAGTCTGTTTAAATCTATTTCAGCATACCAAAGTGGCTGTTGGCAATTTTTAGTAAATGTGGATATTTTGAGCCCAGAGGCCACTTTGCATTTACTTCCATATCTGTGGGCATTTGGTGATTTTCCTTTAGACTATAGTCATTTTAGGGAGCTTCCCAGGTGGCTTAGCAGTAAGGAATCTACTGGGTCAGGAAGATCCCCTGGAGTAGGAAATGGAAACCCACTCCAGTATTCTTGTCTGGAAAACTTCATGGACAGAGAAGCCTGACAGGCTACACTCCATGGGGCTGCAAAGAGCCGAACACACTTGAGTGACTGAACACATACACACCTAGTCAGTTTACAGTTTTTCTGTTCTTTGGTTATTAAAACACTGAAATTCTAGGGGCCCCATTAGAATATAGAAATGTTCAGTGTTCCCCACAGAGAGAGGTTGGTAAGCAACTGAGGTTCCCATTACCTCGCCACAAACTGAGGTTTGTGGGACTATAATGTTTGTAGAGCTAACTCCACAAATTGCTAAGTGACAGGTGAAAGACTGCGGCACTTTGCTCAAGGGTCCCCTCAACAGGCAAGTGATTCAACTTGGTAACCCAGGGATTTAGAAACCTTTCCAGATTGTTGATGTTCACGTGTATGAACTTCTGAGTATCACAGAGCAAGCCTACAAGTATTTTCCTAACCATCCACAGAGTATGGAGTGTCATACACTCATGAGACTTTGAAAACAATATCTCCAGAAGCTTACAGCATAATGGTATCTTAATTCAATGCGAAACCTCTTGTCTAAGGGTGAAACTGGGTAGTATAGTATGATTCCATGTAATTTTTATTGTTGCTTTTCTTTTTGCAGTGCATTAATTCAGTTTTTCAAGTTGTTCTCTGACTATAGAGACAATGACTTTTATGTCACTGGGGAGGTAAGTTGAAATCATGTTTTCTTGTGTGCTTCCAACATCATCAGGACTGGAATATATTATGACACCTGTGGTTTATCCATTCACTGTGTACATGCACATTCATATTAATTCAATCCATGTAAAAAATTCTTAAATCATTCCCTACTATGTCTGAGGCTTTGGACAAGTATTAAAAATTCAGTGATGAATAAGATATTAATTCTGCCATAAATCTGAGCATCTAATAATAAATACAACACAGAATGAAAAGTACAATTAGAAAAGTAGCTGTAAAGACAAGTAGCTTAAGGTGAGCAAATAGCTACCTCTCAAGATGTGATCCACAGGAAAAGTCAGACAGAGGAGGCAAGAATTAAACTGGATTTTGAAGGATGAATATGGGTGTATTAGTCAAGGCTCTTCTGCTTACAAGTGACAAAAACCCTATTCATAGTGGCTTAAGTAAAACAGGGGATTGACTTGTTGGCATCAGGCATGGCTGGATCTGGGTGCTCAAACTTTATCATCAGGATTTTGTATCATATTCTCTTGATCTAGTTGTTTGGCTTTGCACGTGTCTGGTTTCATTCTCAGGTTAAGTTCTTTTCACCTGTGCCCTCGCCTCTCCAATCCACTCCAGAGGTCTAGAGATAGCCTACAGGCTAAACTTCTCCCTCGTCAGAATTCCACCACATTTCTAAATCCCACTGTCCATTTGGAGCCCATGCCCTTTCTAGGGGTCAGAGGGATGGAGCATACAAATTGGCCAGAAAGGTGCCTAAGGCTCACTGCAATGCCCTAGGAGGCAGCGAATCATCTTGAAGCCTTTACATCTGAGCCGCAAGCTTGAGAATGGGAGATGAGCGGTCTCCAGAGGAAGATCTGAGTGATGATACCAGAGGGAGGGCTGGAACGATACAAGCACAGACCACAGGTTTCCATTGTAAGGGTGTCAAAGTGGAAAACGGTCTCAGCTTTTCCAAGGGAATGGCAAGTTAATGGAACTAGGATCTTCCCTCTCTTCACCTTCTTTCTCCTTTTTCTAAACTGTCTAGAAAGGATATCCTGACTATTTAGCTTGTTACACCTAAGTCTTTTTAAAAGACCGTTACCTAGTTAGGATTTTTTAGGACCTCTACCAGTAATTCCTGCTGTTCCTTCCCTTTTAACCCATTTCAGAAGCAGCATGGGGAAGGGGGAAGGAAGCGACACTCCTGTCATTTTGGTAGCAAACTTGGAAAACACCCAGTCAGCAGAATGATCTGCTTAGAGTATAATTCCTTGTCTTGTGAATAATGTGACAATGTTGTTAACCGTAATGTTGAACTTTTCAGCAAAGCTGCCAAATTTTCAGTGAAAAACTTGACTTGTCTACTTCATGTCAGTCTGGTGGTTTCATGCATGTAATTTCTGAATGTGTGCAGGAAAGGACAGTTTTCTTTTTACATTCTCTGCTGCCAGGATGAATACTTTTAAAGAAATCCGTGCCTTCAAAGTGATGAAGGAAGATGGGAATGAGGGCGGGCAGGGGCTAGGGTGGAAATGCACTTCCCCGGCAGCAGCATCTCTGTAAGAACCATGCAGGAGATGTTAAATCAGGGGGCACACCTTTTTCTAGAAGGAAGAGCACTCAGTAGTGCCTGATGGTTTATTATTTACAGAATATGCTGTTTCTCTTTAGTTTGTTCCATCTGGTCTTCTGTTAAGGACAGGAGGAAGAATGGAGAAGTGGAAGGAATTCTGCATTAGTAATTAGGAGACCTGAGGTTCATTGCTGGCTTTGTCTCTCTCTGTATGATTCCAGACAATTTCTTTAACTTCTCTGGGCCTCTGCATTTCATCTTACTATCAGAAGCGTTGGCTTTTAAATTAGATCACTTCCAGGGATATTTTGCTTTACTGGATGTTCAACCGTAGATACCTTAGACATAACCTTAAAGCATCTGTATATAAATGCAATTTTAACATAATACCAACCCCACCCTCTCTGTGTCCACCGCCAAAAAAAAATGTAATAGATTCTCAAGAAAGGGGAATCTTTTCTCTTGTGAACTCTTAATTTCTTCATACTTTTGGGAGAGGTTGAAAATAATGCGGCTAGATTTGTAGACCTGTTCTTGGAAAAGAAATGCATAAACTAAGAAATGGTTTTCTGCTTCTCATTGCAAACGTGAAAGTGTTAGTTGCTCAGTCATGTCTCACTCTTTGCGATTCTTTGGACTGTAGCCCACCAGGCTCTTCTGTCCATGAAATTCTCCAGGCAAGAATACTGGAGTAGATATCCATTCCCTTCTCCAGGGGATCTTCCCAACCCAGGGATCAAACCTGGGTCTCCCACAGGTGGATTCTTTACCATCTGAGCCACCAGGGAAGCCTATTGCAAATAAATATCTTCCACTTTTGTGTGCTGTGAATGAGAGTAGCCTGTTGCTCTAAGCGACTTGAGCAGCTGTTCAGCGCCCTGAATTTGTTGTAAAGGAGTCTGGAAGTAATAACAGTACTTTCTGTGTAGGGTTGTTTTGAGCATTTAATTAGATAATCCTCCTCAAATATTTAACAGAGTGACTGGCTATAGAGAGTACCCAACACATGATGACTATTACTACCATTCATGTTGAAAAGTTGGATTAATATATTACTGCTCCAAAGCATATGGCCTAATGCATGTAAGCAAGGGCTGAGATGTTTAAAGAGCTCTGCTCACTTGTTTTGGGGGTGTGGCGTTGTCTCCCCTCTTATTTTGAAATCATCTGTAAAAGAAGTTGTTCACTTCATCAGAAGATGATGGTGGACCTTAGCAGCTTTGGATAGTAGCAAAATGTGTGTGGACCAACCGAGGGCCCTCACCCCTGCCGTGTGGACCATGGCGAGGCCACAACAAAGCGTGGTGTGGACCCGCATTTGAATCAGTGGAGAAGGAAGAATTGCTTTGTCTCCTTCCCTTCTCTCTGCTTCTGCCTGGAACACCAACTGGAATTAATTTTCTCTAAAGAGAGACAAATGTGTCTGTAAATCACCCTCCTCGAGGCATGAAAAAAATGTACTTCAAAAAGAGAAACAAGCTGCATTTAATTCACATAATTAACTTTCTTCATAAGTGTTATCCTTTCTGAGCCAGTAACTATTAGTGAGATTGCTCTTTTTCATGAAGTTCAGACACTCTTCAGAATCCGCTCAAATGTATGTGGGCCCAGCTAGAAATTAAAGTAAAACAGCCCTGGTGCATGAAGGCAGGGAGGTGGCAGGAGTGAGGGGTCCGTGCACTGTCCTCTGCGCCTGTGGTTTGCAGTCCACTCGTGGAAAAGATCCAGTGCTTAGGGGCAGTTGTGCCAATGGGTAGGATTGCTTGTGAATGGCATCTGAAAAACCTGAGCATCTCTTTTTGATCAGCAGAAGGGGGGCTGCTTTCCCTAGAAGCAGTTTGCAACCAGGGTTTATTTGAGGCAAAACTTTGAAGCTATTTAAAAATTAGCGAGCTTAATAGGATACTTTATCTTCATCCACATGAGCAAAATCCTGCTGGGTTCACAGAGTCTGATTTCTGCATTGAAATCATCATGGCCTAATGGGTTCAGAGGGGCAGGATCCCAGGAGTCAAGACCCAGGTTTGCCTAATTTGTTTCATACAATACTAGGCACAGTGTTTAATGGATGTTATAGAGTGGCTTCAAGCAAGGCGTTTGCCAGATAAAAACATCGGTGACACTTCTCTTTGGCTTTTTTTGGTCTCCCTTTCATGGTTCTTCCTGTACAGTGCCCTGACTCCCACTCTCAGCCTTCCTTTCCTTGGCTGTATGGTGTTCAGTCCTAGTTCTCCCATGCGTCCTCCATCCCCATCATGATTATTCTGTTTCTCTCTGCAATTCTGACTTGTTACCAACTCACTGTCCGTTAGAGAAAATTAGATTAAGCGTACTCCCAGAATGCTGCTGCTGCTGATTAGTCCCTTCAGTTGTGTCCGACTTTGTGTGATGCTATAGACTGCAACTCACCAGGCTCCTCTGTCCATGGGATTCTCGAGGCAAGAGTACTGAGGTGGATTGCCATGCGCTTCTCCAGGGGATCTTCCTGACCCAGGGATCGAACTCACGTCTCCTGCATTGTTGGCAGATTCTTTATCACAGAGCCACCAGGGAAGCCTCTTCCCAGTCTACTTGTCTTTTTTTTTTTTTTTTNCATACATGACCACAGGAAAAAACCATAGCCTTGGCTAGATGGAACTTAGTCGGCAAAGTAATGTCTCTGCTTTTGAATATGCTGTCTAGGTTGGTCATAACTTTCCTTCCAAGGAGTAAGCATCTTTTAATTTCATGGCTGCAGTTACCATCTGCAGTGATTTTGGAGCCCCCCAAAATAAAGTCTGACAGTTTCCCCATTTATTTGCCATGAAGTGATGGGACCGGATGCCATGACCTTCGTTTTCTGAATGTTGAGCTTTAAGCCAACTTTTTCTTTCTCCTCTTTCACTTTCATCAAGAGGCTTTTTAGTTCCTCTTCACTTCTGCCATAAGGGTGGTATCATCTGCATATCTGAGGTTATTGATATTTCTCCAATTAATACGTGTGTTAGAATTCATAGAACCGAATGCCCAAAAGTAAATTGTACTGTAGAATAGAAAATAAATATTGCATACTCGGTGGCTCAGTTTGATGGGAAGGGAAACTTAATGAGGGTGTGTGCATGTGTGTGAGAGAAATCTAGCTCTGGATGGAAGGCTGAGGTTTTTGGTTTTGGTCTCACTGGACTGGCTTTTTAGTAGGGAAGTAGATGGAATCTGAGCTGTATTTCAAGTATCCTTTGCCAGAAGTCACATGTAACACAGGTCAAAGGCTGAGACAGGAGGCGAGAGAGGCAGCAGGCGAGGCGACCCAGATCGAGGCCTGGAGGGACGAGGGGGCTGGGGGACTGGTGTGAAGGGGTTGTTTGGAAAAGACAATGGCTGGAGTTGATTTCCTAAGCTTTAGACTTCAGGATGTCAAAAAGAAAAGTTAGAAAGGCAAACAGAGATCCTTTTGAGGTTCGCAGTGGATCGAGATAAAAGGATGCTGCCCGTGCAAAGGAAGAGAGAACTTAGTCTGAGAATAGGTTAAGAAGTTGGATGGCAGGATGGATTTCCCGAGTTCCCTGGTTGTCCAGATGAAGTCTGGTGGGCGAGACCAGACCTCAGGGGGCAAGGTCAAGCTGGAGAGAGAGAATCAGGAGTCATGTATTGAGGGGGATCGGGATGAAGGAAGGGTGGCACTAGTGGTAAAGAATCTTCCTGCCAGGGCAGGAGACGCGAGACGCATGGGCTTGATCCCTGGGCCACAGAGACCCCCTGGAGGAAGGCGCAGCGCCCCACTCTAGTGTTCTCGCCTGCAGAGTCCCCTGGTGGGCTGCGGTCCACAGGGTCCCAAAGAGTTGGACGCAACTGAAGCGACTTAGCAAGCACACAACACAGGATGGATGAAAGGGAGAAAGTGGAATAAGGTAGGAATATCAGCCAGATTCTCAACAGGACAGATGCTTCACTAAATTTGAGTACTTTGAGGAGGGTTTATTCATGAGAGGACTAACGACAAAGGTGTCAGTGGGGTGTGGCTAAAACCCAAGGGAGGCTTCAGGACTTTACTGCCTGCACTGTGACAGGGAGGTCACCAGAACCCAGAACACGAGAGGGTGTGTGGAGCCCCCACTCTGATCACCTGAGTCGTCTTCCCATTGGCTGAGAGCAGACCCTGAAAGGCAAACGGAGGTTCTAGCAAAGCAACTCCAGCCCTTCTTGTAGGGGATGAGGTTCACTAATTCCACAGGAAAGTGTGACTTCTGTCTGTTTATTCTTTTATTCAATAACTTTTATTGGGTTTTATTACAAATGTAGCACACATTCACTGTTAGAAATTAAAAATCATTAGGAGTCTGCTGCACAGACAAAATAGCTGCTAACAAAAATGCAAAATTTTCTGGACTTTTCTGTTAAAATATAGAGTGTAGAGGTCTTTCTAGGTTGGTGCATATGAATAGATGTCATTTTGAGCAGTTTCTTTTACATGGAGACACCGCAGTTTACTTAAATAATCCCTCTTAACGGAGATATGGGTTGTGCTCTACATTCTAAATAATACTGCATCTCTGTAGCTAAATATTTATACCTCTTTAAGCTCAGTTCCTCGAAGCAGAACTGCTGAGGCAAAAAGTATATTCATTTGAAAAGATGTTGTGACATATTTTGACATTAAATTAAAAAAAGAGAACATATTATAAGGGTTAGAATGTGGATGTTTTTGGCCAAACCTGGTTTAGCATCCTTAATGAATCTGGGCAAATGACTTAACCTCTTTGGGCCTCAGTTTCCTCATCTGTAAAGTGGGGATGATGATATTAGTGTGATCCTTATGTGTTTGCTGTAAGGATTCAGTGAGTTATTCAGAGTGACATGTTTAGAATAGAGCTTAGGGCCTGGTAAGTATTCCAAACAAAGTTAGTTGTTGTTATTATTTTTAGGAGCTATTAAGTGGTTCATTAAATGCATAAATGTAGCTGTTTTATTTTTTAAATATTTATTTCTGTTAATTTATTTATTTGGCTGCAGCTGGTCTTACCTGTGGCATGGGAACTCTTAGCTGCAGCATGTGGGATCTAGTTTCTTGACCGAGAATTGAACACCAGGCCTCCTGCATTGGGAGCACGGAGTCTTAGCCTTTGGACCCCCAGGGAAGTTCAAAATGCAGTTCTTTTTCCTTAAAGACCTTCAATACTAGACCAGCCGTAGTGCTGAGGTACAAAGGCAGGCAGGCAGCTCTGACGAGATGGAACTGACATAACCCAAGAGCTCTAGGGGCTTCCCAGGTAGCTTAGTGATTAAAAAGAAAAAGAAAAAAAGTCCGCCTGCAATGTAGGAGATGCAGGAGATGTGGGTTCGAATCCCTGGGTGGGGGAAGATCTCTGCTTCAGTATTCTTGCCTGGGAAATCCTATGAACAGAGGAGCCTGGCGGGCTACAGTCCATGGGGCATAGCACTGCAAATGGATGGACCCAACTGACAGAGCGTGCTCACACACACATCACACACGTACACGTGTAGATGACTAAGGAAGGGCAGGTCCAAGCAAGTTCAAGGCCAGCTTTGACTGAGAGCAAAGTGGCCTGAGCATCTTTGCCACCCAGACAGAAGGACCCTCCTGCTGTGAGATGTGACTCAGAACCATGTTGGCTTTTGCTTCAGCCTCAAGAGTTCAGAACAGATTTAAAAGAATCCTCCCCAACCTGCTCATAGAGAGGCTGGAAGACAAAGAGAGGGGAGAAGTTGCTGCAAGGCCAGGGACAGACTTTGGGGGCAGGCAGGAGGTCTCTGAGGGTTCACTCCTCGTCCTGGCCTCCAGGGCCTCTTAGTCAGGCTACATCTGGCTCTTGGCCGCTCTCCTTCTTCTCCTTTCCATCAGCCTTCCCCACGCCAAACCCACTCCTGCCTACCAGCTTGGTAATGCCTATTCCCTCTGCCTGGAATTTCCCTCCTCTAACTTCCCATGCCTGGCAGCCTCATGCCACAGATGTCACCTCCAAAGACAATCTTCCCGGATCACTTCCTCCTTGCCTTCATCCGTTCACCACAGTTTATCAAGCGCCCACTAAGTGTCAGGCACTGCCGACACCCCTCAGTGGGATGGAGAGAAAGGCAAAAGAACAGGCTGCCAGTGGCGCTCACACTCCAGCGGGGCCAGGCAGACAGCGCACAGACGATGCCCGTGCCAGGAAACTGCAGAGAGAGACAAGGGCTCTGCAGAGAGATGAGGCCTGGTGGTGAGAAATGAGGCCTGCAGCTGGGGTGGGACCACGTGATCAGAAGCCCCTGAGAAGGTGACAGTAACACTGAAATTGCTCAGAAAGAAGAAACCAGTCATGTTCCTGAGGAGACAAAAGCAGTAGTTTCTGACTTGGGACATTTTGTCCCCCAGACGCTGGGAAAGATTTAGGGCAGGAGGAGAAGGGGGCCACAGAGGATGAGATGGCGGAATGGCATCACAGGCTCAATGCACATGCATCTGAACAAACCCAGGAGAGAGTGAAGGATAGGAAAGCCCGGTGTGCTGTAGTCCATAAGGTTGCAAAGAGTCAGACACGACTTAGTGACTGAACAATAAAGGGATCACTTGGCAATGGCTGGGAATATTTCTGGCTGTCACAATTTGGTATTGTTGCTATGGGTAGCTACCTAGTAGGTATGCATGAATGAGAGGCTAAATGTCACACAAGGCACAGGACAGGTCCTCATGAGAAAGAAGGATCTCAACCCAAAGATCACAGAGCTGGGGTTGAGAATCCTGGGCTGTAAGATTAGGGATCCAAGGATGAGGAGCATCTGAGGGGAAATATGAGAGAGACACAGATAATGAATGACCAAACAAATGCAGAAGTGGAATAATTCCCTCCATTCAGCCCATTCCCTCTCTCGGAAAACCAATTAACAGCTAACATGTCTACTTCCAGAGGAAAAAAAGTTATGACAGTAGGTAACACGTTACACCAAAACTGTGCTGAAGTGACAACGCTTGTGAATCACAGAAAAACACACAAGAGACTGAGTTCATCATTCCAAATGGATTTTACAAGTATTTGATGGGCACCTACTATGTGTCAGGCATTACACATGGGAGCAACTCCTCCCCGCTTCCGTCGCTTCTCTGTTTTGCTGTGCACAGAAGCAAGAAGCAGCCAGAGTGAGAAAGCCTGGGTGGATTCAAAATATTCACCTATATTCCAAAGAGTACTCATCAAATTTCTGGGTGAAATGCTTCAGCCAATTTTAGTACAGAAAAAATAGTGAATAATAATTTTTTTCTTTCAAAAACATACACACATTTTATTTACCTTTTATTGCTTTTATTTTAAATTTACCTTTTGTTTATTGCTGTGCGGGGTCTCTGCTGTGGTACACGCACAGCCCGTTGTGGTGGTTTCTCTTGTGCCAGGCACAGGTTCTAGGGTATGTGGGTTCAGTAGTTGCTGGTGGCACATGAGCTCAGTTGCTCTGAGGCATGTGGAATCTTCCCAGACCAGAGATCAAACCTGTGTCCCCCTGCGTAAGCAGACAGATTCTTACCCACGGGACCACCATGGGACCACAACCATGGGAAGTCGCACATTTTATATTTGTAAGTTTGAAACCTGGATCCATCCAATAATCAACATTCATGTTTAATATTTAATATGGGGTTATGGAAGGAAAACTGTCATTAGGTTGACTGCAGGTCTCACAATAGATTGGGAGACATAAGAAGGGTCTGTTATATGTGACATATATACTTCAGTTCCCCCACCCTTGCCTGGGGCAGGCATTGCTAATCTGTATCGGCAATCTTGATTCAGTTCAGTTCAGNGATGGTATCTTTGGTAGAACATTTCAAGCATTAGCTACACTTTTGTTCTCTGTGTTTCTACAAGACTGTATGACCCTGTCATGTTGGCTTTTCTAGCAAAGTAAGTAATCATTCCAATGGCAGTTAAAATTAAGGCAGATGCACAATAGAGCACGAGAAATTCAGGAGAAAAATAGTCCTTGTTACTTTCTCTTCCTGGAAAATAACAAGATGGATACAATTAATGTCTGGTATGAAAAGAAATTGTTTAATAATTACAGTCACATGTTTTATTTTAACAGTACCAATAGTTCTCTGAAGAAAAGTGAATTAAATCAGTGATAAGAACCAATAGGACTCAAATGCACATTTCTCTGAATTAATCAAATAATCAGCAGTTGCTATGGTCATAATGAGTCTAAAGATGACAGCTGCTGACTTTCAACAGGATGGAAGGAAGGGTGCAACTTTTTAGGGCTCATTTAGAAGAGTAAGAATGGGACAAGAGTGTTTGCTTTGGCAAATAAAAGTACGTACTAAAGAACTAGGACTCTGATTATTAATTAATTAAAATAACCAATTCTCCAAGAAAGGTCTTGAAATACCTACAGTGCAACCATTATAGTCAAACATCATGTATGAGATAATAAGAGAAAGAATTCTTGCTGATGGTTTTTTTAGAAATATATAGAAAATTTTATATTTTGTATCTCTGAAGTAGGGCATCTTAATATACATTATTCCTCTTCACCATTTATATCATTCCTTGACAATATGAAGTTCTCTGAATAGCTTTATATTTCTGCTTAAGTGTTACTGCCTTAAAGAGGCATTCTCTGACCTGCATTACCACCAGCCTAAACTAGGAATCTTAACATACAGGAGGAGAAGGGGGCAATAGAGGATGAGATGGTTGAGTGGCATCACCGACTCAATGGACATGAGTTTGAGCAGGCTCCAGGAGATGGTGAATACATGGAAGCCTGGCATGCTGCAGACCATGGGGGTCACAAACAGTCAGACACAAATAATGAATAACTGAACAACAATGCACTTTTTTCCCTGTATACTGTTATAACCCACTACATTTCCCCTCCACAGTCCTCGTCACAGCTTAAACTTAAACATTTGTGTGTTCGATTATCTATTAATTTTTGTTCACTCCTTCAGACTGAATTACATAAGGGCATGTATCTAGTTTCTTTTGATCCACCACTCAATAGCTAGTAACTGGCTCACTGCTTGGAGTAACTTGCACCCAATAAATATCTTTTTTCCCCCAATAAATATCTTTTGAATAGCAATATATATTGTTTTCTTTCTACATCCTGTCATTGTCATTTAGTTATAAATCGAGTTCATAAAGTAATAATGTCACAAAACTTTTAAATTAGCACTCTTTCTACTACACTAAAAATCATCTGACAGTTACAATAGTATTTAACATTTTAACCTTATAAGAACATCTGAAGAAGACAGCATGATATTTACTGGTGATTCATCTTTATTTATATTTATGTTTTCACAGCACGGGATGGCCTCATAAATAGTAAGTTTCTTCAAGAGGCTTCTATATTGTTTCTGTTCTAGAAGAAATGGATGATTTGACATTGATAATCACTGCTTTACTTCTAGAGGTTTCTAATCACCAATTGTCAACCAAGAAGAAAAGAATCACCAGGGTCAGATGAAGGGAAGCTGATTTTTGAAATATTGACGTTAAAAAAACTTCATCATAAATATAATGATAATTACCCTATTTTTCTACTTTTCCTTAATAGAGTAGAACTAAGAGCATGAGAGTAATATTTTAATGACATATTCATTATCATAATTATGCTTAGGCATCAGTATTGATGACATGGTAGGCAATGGTATTTCTGATCCTATTGTTTCCAATTTAATAAGTGTTATACTGTCTTTTGCCTTTGGTTTTTCCCCTCAGGCATCTGCAGTACATTTTTGCTGCTGAGTTGGTTACCAGGGCAACCTTCAAATATAGTTTTCTATTAACTGTATCAATACTGAAAATTCTAAAGACTTCTCTATCATTGAAATACATTCGAGCAAATGCATTTCTAAAGCAAAACAAACCAAAATTAGTTTAAAATCTCAGCTAAATGCAAAGGAGGACTATTTCAAAATTCCCAGGAAAATGTCAAATTTTTGTTTCCATTCTTTTGTAGTTGGTTGAAACTGTATTTAGTTTGGGGGTTCTAGCTGAGTGCCCACAATGTGTTTTAATTGTTCATTTAAGTAATGAGTGAAAAATAGCAAATATGTAAAATTATCAACTTAATAAAGCAATTAGAAAATACAACAATGTATGAGAAAGTTAAAAAGAGAAGAAGTTTTGATATGTCTTTAAAAGAGAATCATTGACTACAAAAAGAATTATACAAATGTTAGGCATCCAAGTCCCTGGAACTAGGCTAAATTAAAGGTGGTCTGGAGACATCAAGGATTAAATAGGAATAGATGGATTTCAACCTACTCATAACTGAGATCTCAATCATCCAGAAATCTAGAAGCATTGATTATATACACCCCTGTGTCATTCTGAGTGACATGATACAGGGGATACTGTTGTGTTTCGAGGAGGTATTGTGAAGACAGAAAACATGGTAAAGCTTATAATCTTGAGAGATTTGATGAGATGAGTAAAATTTGAACCCATTTTCTGACCCAGATTTAAATTCGGTTTACATTGATAGTTGTTGTCTCTGGGAGCCCAGTGCCAAAGGCTCTTAAAAGTTGTATTTGTTTACAATCATGTTTATTTCAAGTTTGGCTTCCAGGACACAGTGGGAGCTCCTTACCCCTCAAGGAATGGAAGACTGAGCAGTAAACGCTGACACTTTCTGCTTCCACTAATAAGATCAACAGATCCTACTGTGAGTTCACAGATGGATTGAAATTAAGCTGGCCCCTGAAATTCCTCTGCTGGGGCCATTGCCCCTTCCCTCCCTTTCTCCGTCAGAATACAGCAGGAAGGACAAGGAGCTTAGATATTCTAAGGAAGTAATTCTGTAGTCTAGAGACTCCTTTACATTGTTCAGCATTAAGAGCATCATTCTCAAATCCAGAAAAGAGTCAGTCTGGAAAATATGCAGTCACTTCTTGTTCAGAGAGTGACACTGTCTTTGGGTAGGAAGGAAAAGGGTCTAGATAAACCTTTCTTTTTCCGTGTGCCAATTCTACTTCTTTTTCCCTATAACTCCCAAAGAAAGGTTTTGAAAATACATTTAAGCATGCAAGAAATGCAAGACCTCAGAGACCAATGATAAACTGTCAATGTTTCAAATAGCAAATGGGAATTCTACACTGATTTATGATAAATGTCAGCATCCTGGCTAAACTCCTTAGGACAGAGCACCTGTACATGATTATTTTAGGAAATACTAAGAAATAACCATAATTGACATGGAATTCAGTTCCACTTTGCCAACTCATTCATTTAACCCTTGAAATTCTTTATAACCCACCAAGCTTCAGACCTGTTATAAAAATAAAATAAAATTTAAAAAAAAATAACAAGAAACAAAAAACAAACTAACCTTTAACATCAAGTGTTAGGCTTCTTAGCTGTGAGCCAACTTCATTTTTAGATTCACATTGGTATACTCCCGCATCCTCTAACTGAGCCCTGTGGATGGTATACGCACCAGCTATAGACTTTAGCACTATGTAGCCAGTCTTTGCTTTTTTCTTCAGAACTATCAAAGTTGGGGGAACATTCCCACATATACAGGAGATAATGACAGTGTCTCCTTCCTTGACACTCTCAGAAGGAAAAGCTGTAAGTTGTATATCTTTTGGAGCAACTGTGGAAAGAATTTAAAGATACCTCTGATTGAATGAAACAGAAACAAATTCCATATTAATTTAATGACAGTTACAATAGTTGTCAACATGGTATTTGTGCTTACTGTTTGCATTAAATACTTAGAGGGACAATTAAAGAAGTCAAACATTTACTGGATTCTTACAAATGATCCTATTTTTAATAAAAGAAGACATCTCATGCTTCTTTCATGTCCTTTATACAAGGGTTCCAAACCCTCAGGCCATGGACTGGTACCAATCTGTGGCTTATTAGGAACCCAGTCACAAGCAGGAGATGCGAGGCAGACAAGTGACGCTTCATCTGTATTTACGCTCCCACCCCATGGCTAGCATTACCACGTGAGCTCCACCTCCTGTCAGATCAGTGGCAACATGAGGGTCTCATAGAAGAATGAACCCTTCTGCACTTGAATCATGCTGAAATGAGCCCCCTCCCCAACCCATGGAAAACCTGTCTTCCACAAAACCAGTCCCTGGTGCCAGAAAGTTTGGGGACTGCAGCCTTAATGTAATTCTTACCCAACCTTAGCCAACGAATGGGTGTTTAAAAACAGTTGGAGATTTCAAATGTGGAAAATAACATTTCTTTTGGTCACTAAGTTATGCAACTATTTCTTGATGTATAAAAGGCTGCTGAGTTTTGAGCTAGATCATTCCAGATCAAGAAATTAAGCTGTGAAGAGATGGCTCTTACAATCCTTAACACACCAGTTATTATCCTGGACATACAACATCTCTGTTAATATGTAACATGTGGAGGGAAGTACCACATCACCATTTTATAAGTGAGGTTCCCATTAAGATTATTTGCTTTGTGACTTCATATTCTTTCTTCAACCAAAGCTACATCCTAAGAGCTTTCCTTACTTCAGTTCAGTTCAGTCGCTCAGTTGTGTCCGACTCTGCGACCCCATGAATCGCAGCACGCCAGGCCTCCCTCTCCATCACCAACTCCCAGAGTTCACTCAGACTCATGTCCATCGAGTCAGTGATGCCATCCAGCCATCTCATCCTCGGTCATCCCCTTCTCCTCCTGCCCACAATCCCTCCCAGCATCAGAGTCTTTTCCAATGAGTCAACTCTTCGCATGAGGTGGCCAAAGTACTGGAGTTTCAGCTTTAGCATCGTTCCTTCCAAAGAAATCCCAGGGTTGATCTCCTTCAGAATGGACTGGTTGGATCTCCTTGCAGTCCAAGGGACTCTCAAGAGTCTTCTCCAACACCACAGTTCAAAAGCATCAATTCTTCAGCGCTCAGCCTTCTTCACAGTCCAACTCTCACATCCATACNGTTGATCTCCTTCAGAATGGACTGGTTGGATCTCCTTGCAGTCCAAGGGACTCTCAAGAGTCTTCTCCAACACGACAGTTCAAAAGCATCAATTCTTCGGCGCTCAGCTTTCTTCACAGTCCAACTGTCACATCCATGCATGACCACAGGAAAAACCACAGCCTTGACTAGATGGACCTTAGTCGGCAAAGTGATGTCTCTGCTTTTGAATATGCTATCTAGGTTACTCATAACTTTTTTTCCAAGGAGTAAGCATCTTTTAATTGGATGTACAGAATTCTGGACCCAGCCTCACAGTTCTTCCCAGTGCAGAGCCCTAGGCACTTGGAGTCGGCAGATCTTAGTTACCGTGAGGATGAAACTTTTTTGCTTTCTGGCCCTCTTTTGCGTTAGACCATTTATTCCCCATGTTCAACTTATGCAACTGTTTTTATAAAACCTCAGTTCAGGAATAGTTGAGGATATGTTAGACAAGATTAGGAGTACATTCTGGATGCATAAATGGCTGCGGTCTATTGATTTTCCCGCAGGAGAGAGAGGCAATTGGCCCTGAGTCAGCTGGTGGCTTTTGACTCTGGGTGAGGGCAGGTCCCAGGGGCAGGCTGGGCCAAGGAGCCCTGGGGCAAAGCCAGACCATGTTTACATATTTTTATTTACAAGTCATGTTCAAAGAGCTGGGCAAGCAAAACAGCAGGACAAGGAGCCCTGGAGCTGAAGGCAGACCAGATGAGGAGTGAGTTGGGCTCTAGGAGTAACACTGAGTGCTTCTCAGATGGCACTAATGGTAAAGAATCTGCCCGCCAAGGCAGCAGTTGCAAGAGACTCGGTCCAGTCCCTGGGTCAGGGAGATGCCCTGGAGCAGGAAATGGCAACCCTCTCTAGTACTTGCCTGGAGAATTCCATGGACAGAGGAGCCTGGCGGACAGCAGTCCAAGGGGCTGAGTCAGACAACTGAGCATGCAACATTGGACACTGAAGGGCATGGAGCCTACCCACCCTTTTTAGGACCAGTTCCAGGCTCCTGCACAGTATGGTTCTCATGGCCCAAAGGCACCAAAGGAGGGCTAGAAACTCCCTTCTGCTGACCACTGCCCTGCCCCTTCCCCATCCTTTGCCGACCTCAAACTGTCACTGTCTTTGTGCTTTAAATAATTTACTTTCTTTGAAGGGGCTCAGTGCCTGTGAGACAGGCCTGGGACCCTTTGCCACAGTGCTTGCGTCTGGACATACCTCTCCGTGAGCAACAAAATACAAAGAAACTATATGGGACTAAAAATAACTGCATGCATGCACAGTTACGGCACATTCTGGACAAAAGACACAAAGAGACCAAAAAACCCAAATGCCACTTCCAAAGAGGTTGGAGCAAAAGCAGTGTGTCAATACCACCTAGCTGCTGCTGCTAAGTCGCTTCCGTCATGTCAGACTCTGTGCGACCCCATAGACAGCAGCCCACCAGGCTCCCCCGTCCCTGGGATTCTCCAGGCAAGAACACTGGAGTGGGTTGCCATTTCCTTCTCCAATGCATGACAGTGAAAAGTGAAAGTGAAGTTGTTCAGTCATGTCCGACTCAGCAACCCCATGGACTGTGGCCCACCAGGCTCCTCCATCCATGGGATGTTCCAGGCAAGAGTGCTGGAGTGGGCTGCCATCGCCTCAATACCACCTAAGGGGTCGGCAAAGCACCTAAGCCACTTCTCTTGCCAGACCTCTGGACAGTCCCCTACCCTCACCCCATATAAGAAACAAGCTCACCCTGCCTCAGGAAGTGAGTAAGCAAAGAAACCTGTTGAATTTCTTGTCTGGCCTCTGGTCCATTTCTGTTGACTTTAAGGAGGTCAAGAACTCTGGTGGGTAACACGTAGGCCCATCTCCTTCCTTCTCTTTCTCAGGGTTTCCCAAACATAAGCACAAAACAAAATAAGTAAAAACAAAACATTGAGAAGGTTTTAGTCCACCAGGAAATTCTGAAATAGTTCTGATCAGCGTTTGCACTCAGAAGCTGAAGACAAAGAAAATAGTTACAGAAAGACCACTTGCATTGGTCATTGTGGACTGAGATTAAAAGTTAAAGTCCAGGAAGCGTCCCCTCTGTCTGTTCCACATACCACTCTCCCCTCATCCTCACTGGTATCAGACACACCCTCACTCCTAAACTAATTATGGTACAACCTGGCTTCATTCATATAATAATCACATACTGTTTGGTTATATTTGTGTGATGTTCTCAAATCTATATCTCATTTCCATTTACTCCTTGATCTTCACAACACCCTACAACATAGCTCCTGGTATTGAAAGGTTGTTGCTGAACGACCAAAGACGCCGGATTCTTGGCTTCAAGGGGAGAAGAATTCAATCTGGGGCCAGAGACGAGGCTTGATAGCTCAGAACTTTTGTGTAATGAAGTTTTATTAAAGTATGAAAGAGATTGAGAAAGCTTCTGATGTAGACATCAGAAGGGGGCAGAAAGAATACCCTCGGCTACTCTTTAGCTGGATGTTATATAGCTACTAGCAGTCTGCTAATTAAAGAAAGGAGAGCTCTCAAAACTCAGAGAATGGCACCAGCCCCCTCACCCAGAAGATGCGCTTTGAGATAACCTTGGCACCAGGTGAGTCTTCCTGGGCCATATAACCATAAAACGATTGATAAGAATCTTGAAGCAGGGCAGATTTCCATACAAATATATTGTTTCACTAGCATAGATTAGGAGAACAATATGAGTATAACATACTGGTTTGTCAAGTTGGTTCTGATCCTTTAGGCTAACTGACTTGAAGACAGAGTAGGGTAAATACATAGCACATTAACAGAGCTTAAGACAAACATTTCCGTAAGAAAACTCCGTTGGCTAGCTCAAGGTTTGAGAAAAGTTAAGTTCAAGTGGAACCAAGTGTCATTAAGGCAACACCGAATTTTAAGAGAAACCTCCTTTTATATGAGTATAGAGAAGGGGAAAAATGAATACTAGTTTGTTTCCTCCTGCCGCTTAAGAGAGAGAGAAAAAACGTCTGACACTTGCAGCCTATTTCCTCCATTTGGAGACCCCTGGCCTTCCTGCCTGTTCCCTCTCAGTATTATTCCCCTTTCACAGATGAGAAGACTGAGGCTCAGAGAAGTGAAGCGCTTTGTCCAAGAGAGACATGGGCAGATATTTGGGATATCTTCTGACTTAAGGTCTGGAAGCCTCCTTCTGTGTGTGGCCACGTGCTGGACTGCAGGGTCACAGCATGGGGAGGCTGGCCTGGGTACCTCGAAGCCCTGCTGGGTGGGGGTCAGGAGGCAGAGCTACAATTGTTCTCACATAACACAGCTGCAATATAAGCACTGTGACATCTTAATTGCAAGTGGCTGTGTTTTCAGTTCAGTCGCTCAGTCGCTCTTTGTGACCCCATGAATCATAGAACATCAGGTCTCCCTGCCCATCACCAACCCCCGGAGTTCACCCAAACTCATGTCGGTGATGCCATCCAGCCATTTCATCCTCTGTCATCCCCTTCTCCTCCTGCCCCCAATCCCGCCCAGCATCAGAGTCTTTCCATGACTCTTCGCATGAGGTGGCCAAAGTATTGGAGTTTCAGCTTTAGCACTGTTAGGGGAAGCACACTGGCTGAAACCCCCACCCTGGCCAGGCACCATAGTAACCATCTGCATGAGTTGTTTTATGACAGGAGATCCTGATAAGGAATATGGAACTAATAAGCCACCACCAACCGGAAGAGTTCGGGAAAGGTCGAAAGGAGACACCGTGTGTCCGTCCATTTCCCAGAATCCCTCTCACTAGCATCCATCCTGGCTGAGCGATGCGTGCACCACCAGGAGAGACTCTGAATTAGAATGATTGGCCAAAGACCACCCGGAAACTAATCTCATCACCATAAAACCCAACATTGCAAGCCACGTGGCAGAGCAGTTCTCCTGGGTTTCCTTACCCTGCTGCTCTCCACCCGGTGCCCTTTCCCAATAAAATCTCTTGCTTTGTCAGCACATGTGTCTCCTCAAACAATTCATTTCCGAGTGTTAGACAAGAGCAGGCCCTGGAAGGTGTACCCCTTCCTGCAACAGCATCAGTCCTTCCAATAAACACCCAGGACTGATCTCTTTCAGAATGGACTGGTTGGATCTCCTTGCAGTCCAAGGGACTCTCAAGAGTCTTCTCCAACACCACACTTCAAAAGCATCAATTCTTCAGCGCTCTGCTTTCTTCACAGTCCAACTCTCACATCCATACATGACCACTGGAAAAACCATAGCCTTGATTAGATGGACCAATGTTGGCAAAGTAATGTCTCTGCTTTTTAATATACTATCTAGGTTGGTCATAACTTTCCTTCCAAGGAGTAAGCGTCTTTTAATTTCAAGACTGCAGTTACCATCTGCAGTGATTTTGGAGCCTCCCCAAATAAAGTCTGTCACTGTTTCCACTGTTTCCCTGTCTCTTTCCCATGTTTGGAAAGGTTCACTGTGACAGGGAATGACCCCCCTGAGTGTCCAAGTCAGGCCTGATTAACTGAAAGTGTCCACGGCAGCCCTGGGGCTGCCCAGCTGGCTCAGTGGTAAAGAATCCTCCTGCCATTGCAGGAGTGGCGAGTTTGATCCCTGGGTGGGGAAGATCCCCTGGAGAAGGAATATGGGAATTGACTCTAGTATTCTTGCCTGGAAAATCCCATGGACAGCGGAGCCTGGAGGGCTACAGTCCATGGAATCGCGAAAGAGTCGGACACGACTTAGTGACTGAACGACAGCACTGAGCTCTGCCTCCCGACCCCCAGCCAGCGGGGCCTTGAGGTACCCAGGCCAGCCTCCCCACGCTGTGACCCTGCAGTCCGCCAAGTGGCCAGGTGCCGCCCCGGCCCACTCCCTGGTGCTGAAGTTGAACTCCTGTGCAAGCTGCGGACTCACAGATCCACTCACCCATCACTCATTCATTCACTCATTCAGAACTCTTTACTGAACACTTACCCCGTGTGCATGACCGAGAGACTAACACTGCAGGCTACTCTGTGCCAGGTGCTGCTCCGCACTGGGGGCGGGGGGCAGTGGGCAAAACAGCAATTCCACTTGGTCCATTTCACATGCTAGCGGGCACATGTGTAGGAGGTGGTACAAACAGAGAAATAAGCAAAATGCAGACTATGTCGGATGGTTATATGTGATGGGAGGAAAACAAAGCGGCAGGCTAGGAAGACAGAGTAGGGTAATCAGGGAGGTGTCACTGAGAAGGGGGCATTTGGGCAGAGATGGGAAGGCGGGGGTTACATCCCTGGGTGAGGGAAAGTATCTCAGGCAGAATGAACAGCTGGTGTGCGGCCCAGAGGCTAGGGGGAAGAGAAAAAGCAAGGATCCTTTGTGGGGGCTGGCTTGCCCGCTGCACCCGTAGAGCTTGCCAGTGTGGTCTATCCTCCACAACAAGGTCCTCCAGAAAGTGTTTTGGGACAAATGTCCAAATGTCTGGAAATGAAATTTCTGGATCAAAGGATCTGCACGTATTAAATGGTAGGAGACACTTCCTGAAGCCCTCTCTCACAGCATTTTCCTCTTTCCTTTCACCCACTCAGCGTGTTTTGCTTAGAGCCAGATGAATCTTCCCCGATTTTCTTTTTACCTTCCACTACTTGAATGCTCGGAGATCCTGGTGGCTCCTGCTTGCGCACAGGAAAGCCCTGGCTTCCTCCCTCCGACCCCACAGACTTCCTCTATGAAACCCCGCCTGTCTCCTGCTGCACCGCAGCACGGAACCCACTCACCTCTCCGCACACAGCACGCGTGTCTGGCTCTGCTGCTGCTGCTGAGTCTCTTCAGACGTGTGCGACTCTGTGTGACCCCATAGACGGCAGCCCACCAGGCTACCCCGTCCCTGGGATTCTCTAGACAAGAACATTGGAGTGGGTTGCCATTTCCTTCTCCAATGCACGAAAGTGAAAAGTGAAAGGGAAGTCGTTCAGTAGTGTCTGACTCCGTGACCCCATGGACTGCAGCCCACCAGGCTCCTCCGTCCATGGGATATTCCAGGCAAGAGTACTGGAGTGGGGTGCCATCGCCTTCTCCGATGTCTGGCTCTGGAAAACTCAAAAAGCTGAAAACTGATGGGTGGGGTCACAGGTTAACTGAACTGCACACCGTGGGTGGCTAGAGGCTCAGTGGCCACCGTCTTTAAGAGACCCTAGACACTCAGTTACATCTTACCTCTTAGCCACATCTTTATTTTCACTGGACACAACCTTGATCCATTCAACAAGCACATATCAGCACTTGCTAGAGGCAGACTGTCTGCTAAACACTGGAGATACCAAAATGGAAAAAACTGGGTCCCAGCTCTTTCTGGGTCCCAGGTGTCTTTCCCGTCCACCTTCATGCGGAGTCTCCTTAATCAGCCCAGAGTGTAGTTTACTCCCCGTCTTACCTCCCACAGCACCTGGCCTCTGCTTGAAACTTGGCATTAATTTATTAACACTATCACTAATTCTTTTTAAANAGCAGTTCTCCTGGGTTTCCTTACCCTGCTGCTCTCCACCCGGTGCCCTTTCCCAATAAAATCTCTTGCTTTGTCAGCACATGTGTCTCCTCAAACAATTCATTTCCGAGTGTTAGACAAGAGCAGGCCCTGGAAGGTGTACCCCTTCCTGCAACAGCATCAGTCCTTCCAATAAACACCCAGGACTGATCTCTTTCAGAATGGACTGGTTGGATCTCCTTGCAGTCCAAGGGACTCTCAAGAGTCTTCTCCAACACCACACTTCAAAAGCATCAATTCTTCAGCGCTCTGCTTTCTTCACAGTCCAACTCTCACATCCATACATGACCACTGGAAAAACCATAGCCTTGATTAGATGGACCAATGTTGGCAAAGTAATGTCTCTGCTTTTTAATATACTATCTAGGTTGGTCATAACTTTCCTTCCAAGGAGTAAGCGTCTTTTAATTTCAAGACTGCAGTTACCATCTGCAGTGATTTTGGAGCCTCCCCAAATAAAGTCTGTCACTGTTTCCACTGTTTCCCTGTCTCTTTCCCATGTTTGGAAAGGTTCACTGTGACAGGGAATGACCCCCCTGAGTGTCCAAGTCAGGCCTGATTAACTGAAAGTGTCCACGGCAGCCCTGGGGCTGCCCAGCTGGCTCAGTGGTAAAGAATCCTCCTGCCATTGCAGGAGTGGCGAGTTTGATCCCTGGGTGGGGAAGATCCCCTGGAGAAGGAATATGGGAATTGACTCTAGTATTCTTGCCTGGAAAATCCCATGGACAGCGGAGCCTGGAGGGCTACAGTCCATGGAATCGCGAAAGAGTCGGACACGACTTAGTGACTGAACGACAGCACTGAGCTCTGCCTCCCGACCCCCAGCCAGCGGGGCCTTGAGGTACCCAGGCCAGCCTCCCCACGCTGTGACCCTGCAGTCCGCCAAGTGGCCAGGTGCCGCCCCGGCCCACTCCCTGGTGCTGAAGTTGAACTCCTGTGCAAGCTGCGGACTCACAGATCCACTCACCCATCACTCATTCATTCACTCATTCAGAACTCTTTACTGAACACTTACCCCGTGTGCATGACCGAGAGACTAACACTGCAGGCTACTCTGTGCCAGGTGCTGCTCCGCACTGGGGGCGGGGGGCAGTGGGCAAAACAGCAATTCCACTTGGTCCATTTCACATGCTAGCGGGCACATGTGTAGGAGGTGGTACAAACAGAGAAATAAGCAAAATGCAGACTATGTCGGATGGTTATATGTGATGGGAGGAAAACAAAGCGGCAGGCTAGGAAGACAGAGTAGGGTAATCAGGGAGGTGTCACTGAGAAGGGGGCATTTGGGCAGAGATGGGAAGGCGGGGGTTACATCCCTGGGTGAGGGAAAGTATCTCAGGCAGAATGAACAGCTGGTGTGCGGCCCAGAGGCTAGGGGGAAGAGAAAAAGCAAGGATCCTTTGTGGGGGCTGGCTTGCCCGCTGCACCCGTAGAGCTTGCCAGTGTGGTCTATCCTCCACAACAAGGTCCTCCAGAAAGTGTTTTGGGACAAATGTCCAAATGTCTGGAAATGAAATTTCTGGATCAAAGGATCTGCACGTATTAAATGGTAGGAGACACTTCCTGAAGCCCTCTCTCACAGCATTTTCCTCTTTCCTTTCACCCACTCAGCGTTTTTTGCTTAGAGCCAGATGAATCTTCCCCGATTTTCTTTTTACCTTCCACTACTTGAATGCTCGGAGATCCTGGTGGCTCCTGCTTGCGCACAGGAAAGCCCCGGCTTCCTCCCTCCGACCCCACAGACTTCCTCTATGAAACCCCGCCTGTCTCCTGCTGCACCGCAGCACGGAACCCACTCACCTCTCCGCACACAGCACGCGTGTCTGGCTCTGCTGCTGCTGCTGAGTCTCTTCAGTCGTGTGCGACTCTGTGTGACCCCATAGACGGCAGCCCACCAGGCTACCCCGTCCCTGGGATTCTCTAGACAAGAACATTGGAGTGGGTTGCCATTTCCTTCTCCAATGCACGAAAGTGAAAAGTGAAAGGGAAGTCGTTCAGTAGTGTCTGACTCCGTGACCCCATGGACTGCAGCCCACCAGGCTCCTCTGTCCATGGGATATTCCAGGCAAGAGTACTGGAGTGGGGTGCCATCGCCTTCTCCGATGTCTGGCTCTGGAAAACTCAAAAAGCTGAAAACTGATGGGTGGGGTCACAGGTTAACTGAACTGCACACCGTGGGTGGCTAGAGGCTCAGTGGCCACCGTCTTTAAGAGACCCTAGACACTCAGTTACATCTTACCTCTTAGCCACATCTTTATTTTCACTGGACACAACCTTGATCCATTCAACAAGCACATATCAGCACTTGCTAGAGGCAGACTGTCTGCTAAACACTGGAGATACCAAAATGGAAAAAACTGGGTCCCAGCTCTTTCTGGGTCCCAGGTGTCTTTCCCGTCCACCTTCATGCGGAGTCTCCTTAATCAGCCCAGAGTGTAGTTTACTCCCCGTCTTACCTCCCACAGCACCTGGCCTCTGCTTGAAACTTGGCATTAATTTATTAACACTATCACTAATTCTTTTTAAAAATATTTCCGTGTCTCATCTTTCAAGCTAGACTGAAGCTAGAAGGCAGGGACTACATCTTATATTAGATCTTTGCAATTCTCTCTGCCTAATAGATTATCTGGCACATAACTTTTGCTAGTTAAATATCTGTTTGTTGAGGATATGATCATGCCTCACCTCTGCTCTAAAAACACTTGATAAAATCCCCTAGCCTGGCTCTCAAGTCCTTTCCTTTAGGACCACACTATACATCACCTCCTCCAGGAAGTCTTCCAGGAGTGCTTATTTAAGGTAGACTCAGAGCCATTGTCACACACACAAGCACATATGTACATAGATACAGACACAGAGACAGAGACACACACACACATTGCTCCTTTGCCCTCTTCCATCAGAACAGTTGTCTGCAAGATGGGTGAGAACTTAGTCTTCAAAGTCACAACACCCCCGGCTTCTAACCCTGGCTCTACCACATACTGGCTGTGTGGTGTTTCCTGCACCTCTTTGCGCCTCAGCTTCCTTATCTGTAAAATAGGTATTGTAATCACATGGCTGCTGGCAGGGGAGGAGGGCGATGCTAGGAGGAGAAGTGAGCAAATGCTGCCAAGAGCTCCAGCAGCAGCACCCATGCGGAGCACAGGAAATCAGCCTCATCCTTTCACTGGCCACACGGTGGGTCTGCTTGCTCCCCGAGGGCAGCCCAGAGCCAGCTTTGCTCCCCTGAATCACCTGCGCCTGCTGGGGTCGGGGACAGAGAACATACTTCATTAACACTTGTTGGAGACTTCCCTGGCAGTCCAGTGGTTAAGACTCCAAAGGCAGGGTCCACGATCCCTGGTCTGGGAACTAAGAGTCACAAGCCAAGTGGTGTGGCCAATATAAATATATATACATATATTTTTTGGGTGGGTGACCATATACCTTTGCCTTGAGAGAAAGCCTGATAAATACAATTATCTGTCTTCCCTGAGCAGCAGCATTAAAGCCCATGGACAGGACTTTGGGAAGAGGAATGAGGCCAGCTGGGAAGCTGAACACGATTGCATTCAGGGCCCCAGTTCACCAGCCACCAGGCACCTTTGTGGAGCTGTGTTGAGCCAACCTCAATATCTTGCCAACGGAATTTCTCAGACTCCTTTAGATTCCATTAGGTTCTTCCTTTCTATTTTCATTTGAACAACATATATTTTCCCATTTTAATTTTTCTCCCTTCCTCTAAAATCAGAACACTTCGCCCACAGAGATATGGGCTACTGTTTGCATTTATAGTATCCTTATTAATCCCGTCTGACCTCTGGGCTGAGAGAGCAGCCTGGGGAAACAACGCCAGTTCCCTTTCCACAGGGCTATTAAAGTGCCTTTCTTTTAATTGGTCCAAAGCAGAAGATGAGCTTAAAAAAAAAAAGAGCCAGCTTTCCCTTTCCGTCTCAGGGTGTGGGAAGGACACGCAGGCGCACCTGTGCTTTTGGCAGTTCCCTATGTGAAGGTCTCGGGGGACCTGCTTGGGGCGGCTGGCAGGCGGGGCTCTTGGATCTGCTGTGGTCTTTCTGGATTTATGGTGGGTACACTGGAACTCAGAACAGAAATTGTAGAATTGGATAATGCCACGGAGTCTTGGCCTTCAGCAAAACTGTCTTTCAAAAATGCTGGTCAGGTACTATGGCTAATCCTTTGATACTTCCCGCATGTCTTTGAACACTTCCTGTGCATTAGACACTATTCTAAATGCTCTGCAGGTATCCACCGCTCGAACTGTCACAACAACCTGCTTACCTCTGAGAAGTATGTTATTTTTTCCATGTTTCAGATGAAGATATTGAGGCACAATGAGGCAATGAAACTCAGCCAAATAACCTAGCTCCTGGCAGCAGACAGCCATGGCTGGCACATGTGGGTTTTTTCTAGAAATGATGTAAGACCTACTGTTCTCTGGGTAGGGGCCCAGTGACCACAGGCTGGTGACAGGAGCACTGAATGCCAGCCCCCGTGTCCCCCAGCTCAGTCCCGGGGCTCTTTTATCCCTGAGTCACCGGAGCTGAGTGCCGGCCCCCGTGTCCCCCAGGCTGGGTTACGCCTTGCTCAGGGCATAACCCACCCACCTCTGCTCCCCGGTGGCTCTGGTGACAGAGGCGGGTCTGGCCTCTGTGTGCATAACAGCTGCACGTCTCTGCTCTGCCCAGCTCAGTCCCGGGGCTCTTTTACCCCTGAGTCACTGGAGCTGAGAACAAAGTGGGTGGGGATTTAAGGGGATGGAGACTGGCTTAGTCTTGCAGGTTTGCTAAGAACAGTGGGGCAGGGAAATTGATGTATGCCTTGAGGATCTAGATTCTAAATCCTAAGGACGACCCCTTGGGGTCTCCAGACCCTGAAGGCAGGTCCTCAGAGAGTCTCCATAAGGATTTGTATGGGCTAGGAACCTGCTCCCTATCAAGGGGGCCACTGAATAATGCCGTCTGGTTTGAGATGTCAGCTCCAGGAGATGACATGGTGGGAAAGGAATGGCATGGTCTTGAGTAGCAGATGCACTACGGTGTATGACCTGCCTCTCACCTGACCTGGGCGACCTGGGTGTGTTAGCAACAGCGCTGGGTCTAAAGATGAGCGGAGTCGTGATTGCTGGCTGCCTAGAACACAGGCTCTCCCCGCTCTGCTCCGCTACCTCTTTGGCTGTGCGGGTAGCTCATGCCTCAAAACCTTCTTGCCTCACCAGCCAGCCCTTGGGGCCCCCTCTGCCAACCCTTACCTGTGCATCCAGGGCAGGGTGCCCTGTTAGAGGCCAGGCTCGCTCGCCTTCCAGAGCCCAGATGTTCTGGGAGTGAATGTTTCAGAGCAGCCAGACTCTCCCCGTATTGCCTTCATCTTTATTTAAAATTCTCACACAGAGCTCCACAGGCTGAGCAAAGCTTTAGTCTGCTTCTCTCTCTCAATGGAGCCTTTTTGACAAGAGCTGTGATGAGAACGGTGAATGCATTCTTCAAGAAGCCGGGGGCAGTGACAATACGATATTTCCGGTACGGGTGGACCGATTTGCAGGGCAGAAATAGAGGCACAGATGTAGGGAAAAGGCTTGTGGGCAGAGTGAGGGAAGGAGAGGTTGGGNAACTGTCACAACAACCTGCTTACCTCTGAGAAGTATGTTATTTTTTCCATGTTTCAGATGAAGATATTGAGGCACAATGAGGCAATGAAACTCAGCCAAATAACCTAGCTCCTGGCAGCAGACAGCCATGGCTGGCACATGTGGGTTTTTTCTAGAAATGATGTAAGACCTACTGTTCTCTGGGTAGGGGCCCAGTGACCACAGGCTGGTGACAGGAGCACTGAGTGCCAGCCCCCGTGTCCCCCAGCTCAGTCCCGGGGCTCTTTTATCCCTGAGTCACCGGAGCTGAGTGCCGGCCCCCGTGTCCCCCAGGCTGGGTTACGCCTTGCTCAGGGCATAACCCACCCACCTCTGCTCCCCGGTGGCTCTGGTGACAGAGGCGGGTCTGGCCTCTGTGTGCATAACAGCTGCACGTCTCTGCTCTGCCCAGCTCAGTCCCGGGGCTCTTTTACCCCTGAGTCACTGGAGCTGAGAACAAAGTGGGTGGGGATTTAAGGGGATGGAGACTGGCTTAGTCTTGCAGGTTTGCTAAGAACAGTGGGGCAGGGAAATTGATGTATGCCTTGAGGATCTAGATTCTAAATCCTAAGGACGACCCCTTGGGGTCTCCAGACCCTGAAGGCAGGTCCTCAGAGAGTCTCCATAAGGATTTGTATGGGCTAGGAACCTGCTCCCTATCAAGGGGGCCACTGAATAATGCCGTCTGGTTTGAGATGTCAGCTCCAGGAGATGACATGGTGGGAAAGGAATGGCATGGTCTTGAGTAGCAGATGCACTACGGTGTATGACCTGCCTCTCACCTGACCTGGGCGACCTGGGTGTGTTAGCAACAGCGCTGGGTCTAAAGATGAGCGGAGTCGTGATTGCTGGCTGCCTAGAACACAGGCTCTCCCCGCTCTGCTCCGCTACCTCTTTGGCTGTGCGGGTAGCTCATGCCTCAAAACCTTCTTGCCTCACCAGCCAGCCCTTGGGGCCCCCTCTGCCAACCCTTACCTGTGCATCCAGGGCAGGGTGCCCTGTTAGAGGCCAGGCTCGCTCGCCTTCCAGAGCCCAGATGTTCTGGGAGTGAATGTTTCAGAGCAGCCAGACTCTCCCCGTATTGCCTTCATCTTTATTTAAAATTCTCACACAGAGCTCCACAGGCTGAGCAAAGCTTTAGTCTGCTTCTCTCTCTCAATGGAGCCTTTTTGACAAGAGCTGTGATGAGAACGGTGAATGCATTCTTCAAGAAGCCGGGGGCAGTGACAATACGATATTTCCGGTACGGGTGGACCGATTTGCAGGGCAGAAATAGAGGCACAGATGTAGGGAAAAGGCTTGTGGGCAGAGTGAGGGAAGGAGAGGCTGGGACGAGTCGAGAGTGTAGCTTGGATAGATAGATACACCACCAAGGGTGGAACAACCAGCTGGCAGGAGCTCAGCTCAGCACTCTGTGTGACCCGGAGGGGCGGGATGGGGGCGGAGAGCGGGAGCCTCAGGAGGGAGTGATCGCATGTACACAAAAGCTGATCCCCGTCATGGCGCAGCAGAAACTATCACAACACTGTGAGGCAATTACGCTCCAATTAAAAAGAGAGAAAAACACAGACTTTTCCTTTGCCCCAATAGCAATCAGCAAACCAAACCAAAGCATTTGGAATTTTACTGCTTTTTCCTTGGCTGGTCCCCATGGGAGGCCTGGGGTCATCACCTGGGGACAAATGTGGTTCTGCCAGGGCCTCCTGTACTCTTGGAGTTTGGGCACAAAATAATTCTGCTCACACACTTGATCCTATTGTGTTACATGACAAAGAGCTCATTCCTTCAGCTTTGGGCAAGAGCAGGTTACAGATGAGGGTCTGGCTGAGCCCTGCAGATGCCTGGAGGAATAACGAGGGCGCTCACAGCAAGTGACTCACGCCCCTTGGCAGTGGCCACCTAATCCACGGAAGCCCCACCAGCTGGTGACTCTTCCATAAGCTGCTGTGTGTCGGCTAATAATTCTATCTCTTTCCGTCATCCAGTAACAATCTTTCATCTAACAGTTTCCTCCTCCAATTAATACCATCACTGCTGCCTACTGGGGGATTTCAAGACGACCGATAACAACAAAAGGACAGCGGCAGCTAGCATCTGAGCTCTTATCTCTTATCTCTTGAGTGGCTGCAAGAGCTTTCCCTGTGTTTTCTCCCTAATCTACCCTAGAAGCTAGACACTGTTCTTCCAGTTTACAGATGGGAAAACCAAGAGTCGGAACGATTAAGGAACTTGCCTTACGTTTCGCAGCCGACCAAGTGGTGATTCAACAAAGCCCTTGCCTTTGCAGGGCTACCTCCCTCGTGCTGATGGTCACTCTTTACTGCCTTGCTGAGGATGAGGCAGTATGCTGAGAAACAGTGTAATTTTGGGTCATCACTATTCTTATGAGCGATTTCTGTGAAGATTGTGTGTGATCTGGGCAAGAAGGCAAGATTAGCAAATGTGAAATGATCAGAGAAACAACACAAGGTAAATCCTAAAATTTCCATAAATGAAAAATATTTGGGGAAATTCTTTCCAAAATGCATTTTATAGAAGTGTAGTTTGTTAGAGTGCTACCATATCTTTTAAAAAATATTCAAGAATCAGTTTCCATTTGTGAAGCATGGGACCCAGTGACGCTAATTTGTTTCTTGGCTGCAGGACTTGTCAGGAACTTTACTCTCCTAACCTGCATGACACACTCTTCACCACGTTCCTTCATTATGAGATGTCATCAGTTGTAAGATGCCCCATTTATTTCATAATAACTTTCCCAGAGAGTAAAAATTTTCACATTTGGCAGGTGCTCATTTCCAAAGCATTGGTAGGTGGAAATCAAAAAAATAGGTTATTAGATAGCGTTTCCCAAAACTTCCGACCAAGGAACCATTTCATGCAGGACTGTTGCTCTTCAGAAAAGTCTCTGTGAATCATTGGTTGGAGGAGAAAGCTGCTTCAGATTGGGGGAAGCCAAAGAGACCTGGGAGGAGGCAGCCTGGAAGCAGGTCTCACAATCTGGGCAGGAGGGGCTGAGTGGAAGACAGAGGCAGAAAGGGGTGGGCCCTGGAGCCCATTAAAGGGCTGTGTCTCTCCCCAGGATTGGGTCCCACCTGGCACCCCATCATAACAGGGGGAAAATCGGATGTTCTTATAAGAACAGGCTTTCCCTATAGCATCGACAGTGCAGGGAGCAAGACTCCACGTGTCACAGTCTGTAATGGAGACAACGCAGCCAGCAGTTTCAGCCCAGGCTAGGGTGCTGTGGAAGAGGAAATGTGGGCTCTGTGAGAGCCCAGAGGAGGGTTCCCCTCCTTTCTGGGGAGTGGTAGAAGTCTTCCTGGAGGAGGTGGTTTTTAAGTCGGTGCTTGAAGGGATGGGAGGAGGTGAGCAGGACTAGCAATAGTAGCCTAGATGCTGGGTTCACGAGCGGGGCTCTGGAGGAGTTGAGACTTCAGTTTAGTGGGAGTAGGGGGGTGCCTTGTGGGAAGTGGGGAGCAACATGGGGAAAACTGAACTCGGGCCAGACCATGCAGGACCCTGGAGACCATGGGAAGACACGGGGCTCTCACGGCGCCGGCAGGCAGTGGAGACGCGGCAGCTCAGCTGTGTCTGCCTCTGCGACCCCGTGGACTGCTGCCCACGAGGCTCCCCTGTCCGTGGAATTCCTCCTTGAATCTGGGCTGGTCTTTGATAAGCTTGGACTAATAGAATATGGAATAATGAAATAGCACAAGCACTCACCCTGGGCCTTGAGAATATTTGCAGCTTCTGCTTTTCCCATTGCTCTTGGAACCAGCACCATGAGAAAAGGTTCATCGAATCCACTAAGAAATGCATGGCACAGTCACCCCCTGTCACCGCAGCTGATAGCCAGCCAACTGTGGGGAGAGCCAGCTAAGTGGGCTATAGAGAGGCCTTCCAGGGGGGCACTGACATCAGGTGACACGAGTGGTGTTAGCATCGGCCAAGCCAGGACTAGACCAGAAGGCACCACATAAACTTTCCTTATTTGCAGCCTCCCACTTTGTTTTTCAGCACACCTAGAGAAGAGCCACACAATCAGTAGCACACAGGTTGGACTTTCCAAAGGTAAAAAAGGCACTGCTATTGGTAAAAGCCATTAAAATCTTGAGGTTGCTGCAGCAGTTAATTTATCCTGGCTACTTCACCTCTGTCTTGGGGTTGTTCAATAGATTAAATAAAACGAATGTAATGGCGTGAATATTACTCCTGCCTGCCCTGCAGTGATATATCTATGTCCAAACCTTAGGATACTGGGAATGTGGCCTTATGAGGTAAAAGGGTCTCTGTAGTTGTACTTAAGGATCTTGAGGTCATTCTGGATTACCTGTTACATGTGTGGGCCCTAAATCCATTGATGACTGTCTTTATTTTTTAAAATAATATTTATTTATTATTTATTAGACTGCTTTGGATCTTAAGCCCCGTCGTGGTGCGGGGGCTTAGCTACCCCACGGCATGTGAGATCTGAGTTCTCCAACCCAAGTCCTCTGCGTTGCAAGGCAAATTCTTAACCACTGGGCCGCCAGGGAAGTCCTGATGACTGTCTTTGTCAAGCAGGAGAGTTTTGTAAGCCACAGACAGAAGAGGAGATGGTCATGTGAAGATAAGAGGCAGAGATTGGAGCGAGATAGCCACAAACCAAGGAAAGCCTGGAGCAGCTGGAAGAGGCAAAGAACAGATTCCTCCACGGCGCCCTCCTGTTGCGGCCAAACGCTCCAGGAAACGGACTCACTCAGAAGGACAGCGTGGATAGTGGAGTGCAGTTTATGACACCGCGGGTCCGAGGCAGTTTCCTCCTTAGCCAGGGCCCCTGACCGACTTCCGTGAAAACCTTATATACCTTAAGTGTACTCCTCAAGCCCACATCCCCAGATTCCTTAAACCTAGCCTGGAAAGTGCTAAAGGGAGATATAATCAGGTGACAGCCATGGTTCATAATCAGAAGGGTCAGCTGGTTGTACACTGTGGCCTACATCAGTGGGTGCCACACAGATTACAAGGTGACTGATTACAGAGGGGATTACCACGTTCTTTTTGGCGATGGGAAATCTTGGTATCGAATCTGGTGTTTATCAGGCCGGGAGGCCAGTTCGGCCGCGGGTATGTTATAGCCATGGCTACCAGGCACACAGCCCAAAGCTCACTGAAAGTGCAAGATGGAGTCAGCTCGGCTGGCCCTTTCCTCCCTCGTTCCTAGCGAATAGGGCCCTGCTGACCCTTTGATTTTGGATTTCTAGCCTCCAGAACTGTGAGAGAATAAATTTCTGTGGCTTTAAGCCACTCACCCAGTTTGTGGTCATGTGTTATAACAACCTGAGGAAACGAATATGGTGAGATATGCCCAGGGCTTAGCACAAGGCCCAGCATGAGGAAGCACCCAGAAAATGGTGACGAGAACGGAATCAGCCCGTAATGCCTCCACAGTTCCCTCCTTAGAGACAGGGTCTTCTGGAAGCTTGTGTCCCCTGAGAGCAGGCAGAGTTCAGATCTGTATTGTTAATGCTGGGCGAAGCTTCTCGCTCATAATGGTATTTGTACTGAGAGTAAATGCAGACCTGGGAGCAGGCATTTTCATTAATGTGTAACCAAAAGATGAAAAAGCCTTTCTCTGCAGTGTCTCTTTTTAAATGCCTGTGGAAGCAGCTCCTGGGACCATCTGCCCGGGGCAGCCTGAAAACCAGCCTCAGGCAGAAGGGGTGTGATCAGTGGGCCTTCAGGAAGGCCACCCTGAATCCCTCCCCAGGCCGAGGTCCAGAGGAGTTCAGGAGACCTCCCGTAGGATCAGTGTGAGGCAGCAAAAACGGTAACGCANGTGGCCTACATCAGTGGGTGCCACACAGATTACAAGGTGACTGATTACAGAGGGGATTACCACGTTCTTTTTGGCGATGGGAAATCTTGGTATCGAATCTGGTGTTTATCAGGCCGGGAGGCCAGTTCGGCCGCGGGTATGTTATAGCCATGGCTACCAGGCACACAGCCCAAAGCTCACTGAAAGTGCAAGATGGAGTCAGCTCGGCTGGCCCTTTCCTCCCTCGTTCCTAGCGAATAGGGCCCTGCTGACCCTTTGATTTTGGATTTCTAGCCTCCAGAACTGTGAGAGAATAAATTTCTGTGGCTTTAAGCCACTCACCCAGTTTGTGGTCATGTGTTATAACAACCTGAGGAAACGAATATGGTGAGATATGCCCAGGGCTTAGCACAAGGCCCAGCATGAAGAAGCACCCAGAAAATGGTGACGAGAACGGAATCAGCCCGTAATGCCTCCACAGTTCCCTCCTTAGAGACAGGGTCTTCTGGAAGCTTGTGTCCCCTGAGAGCAGGCAGAGTTCAGATCTGTATTGTTAATGCTGGGCGAAGCTTCTCGCTCATAATGGTATTTGTACTGAGAGTAAATGCAGACCTGGGAGCAGGCATTTTCATTAATGTGTAACCAAAAGATGAAAAAGCCTTTCTCTGCAGTGTCTCTTTTTAAATGCCTGTGGAAGCAGCTCCTGGGACCATCTGCCCGGGGCAGCCTGAAAACCAGCCTCAGGCAGAAGGGGTGTGATCAGTGGGCCTTCAGGAAGGCCACCCTGAATCCCTCCCCAGGCCGAGGTCCAGAGGAGTTCAGGAGACCTCCCGTAGGATCAGTGTGAGGCAGCAAAAACGGTAACGCATCGGGAAGGCCAGGAGCTTGATGCTGCTGCTGCTGCTAAGTCGCTTCAGTCGTGTCCGACTCTGTGTGATCCCATAGACGGCAGCCCACCAGGCTTCCCCGTCCCTGGGATTCTCCAGGCAAGAACACTGGAATGGGTTGCCATTTCCTTCTCCAATGCATGAAAGTGAAAAGTGAAAGGGAAGTTGCTCAGTCATGTCCAACTCTTAGTGACCCCACGGACTGCCGCCTACCAGTCTCCTCCACCCGTGAGATTTTCCAGGCAGGAGTACTGGAGTGGGGTGCCATTGCCTTCTCCAGGCCAGAAGCTTACGGCTCTGGAAATGCCTGTCCAGTAAGATAGCATCCGTCAAGTGTAGCTATTTAAATTTAAGTTCTTTACAATGAAATAAAATTTTTAAAACTTAGTTCCACAACTCAACCGCATCGGATGACTGCGATTTATAGAACATTTCTGTCATCACAGAAAGTTCGATCGGGCCATGCTGCCCAGCCAGGAGGTTCTGTCGATTGTCAGCACTGTGCCCCCGGCATGTGGGTCTCCGCTTGTTTCAGACACTGTCTCTGCCTCAGTGTCCCCATCTATAAAAGGGGGGTAATGACAATATTTACTTTGTAGGGTCAGGATCAAATGAGATACTAGATATCAGGTACTCAGCTCAGTGTCTGACATGTGTCAGTGCTCTTTATGGGTAGAGAAATAATGTATGGTAGAGGAGTGAGGTGAGCTCACAGCTTGGGAGTGAGTTGATTCTCTAAAATCTAGTTTGTCTCCACTAGTTTGCACTGGGCTCCAGGCTAGGTTCTGATATTTATCAGAGGTATAGAGAAAGTTCCAATTCCTGCTCCATCAAAGTTGTGTGGCTTTGGGTGAGTCACTTCACCCCTCTGAGTCCATATATCTTAGCAATAGAAGAGAAGTTCAAATTTTACTGGATCCTACACTTCCAGAAAAAGAGAGGATTTTAAAAGCCTAATATTCTTTGACCCTGATCCTTGCTTTTAGAAATCTTTCAGAAGAATCAGAGAAATAAGCAAAGATTAAAGTTCAAAGATCATCTTTGGAGAATTAGCAAATAGTGACAAAATCTTGAAATTAGTTTACATTTCTCCTAATAAGAAAATAAACATTTTATGGCATAGCTGCATGATGAACAATTATACACATGCAACATCATTTTGTAAAATATTACATAAAAGGGAAAATGCTTCTATTTAAAACAAGCAGAACTTATTTAAAGTTATACAGTGTGTTCATAAATTTATTTTTTTTTGGAAGCATTTGCATCTATCTACAGGCTAGAATACACCAATATTTTGAACAGTGACTGTTTTTCCAGGATGCTGGACCTTGGTTGCTTCTATTTTCATCTCTCTGCATTCATCAGATTCTCTAAAATCTAGTTTGCCTCCACTAGTTTGCAGATGGAAAACCTTACACACACAGAAAGCTGATGACCCAGATGGTCTCTAAGGGCCCTTGGAGGCTCTGACCATCTATGACTCAGCAAAGAGGTGGGAATAATCTGTTTACAGCCTCGAAATCTCCACCATGCCGGGGGCAGAAGACTGGGTGGGAGACGGTCATTCAGTCTCTGGGCTCCGTCCTGAACAGTTNGGTTGCTTCTATTTTCATCTCTCTGCATTCATCAGATTCTCTAAAATCTAGTTTGCCTCCACTAGTTCGCAGATGGAAAACCTTACACACACAGAAAGCTGATGACCCAGATGGTCTCTAAGGGCCCTTGGAGGCTCTGACCATCTATGACTCAGCAAAGAGGTGGGAATAATCTGTTTACAGCCTCGAAATCTCCACCATGCCGGGGGCAGAAGACTGGGTGGGAGACGGTCATTCAGTCTCTGGGCTCCGTCCTGACAGGTGTCACTGAGAACAGCTGATGCAGAGTGAGGCCCTGAATCCTGCCAGAAAAAAAGTCCAGACATCCCGTTCGCCCCGACCACACTCAGTGGAAAAGCCAGGGATGCACCATCGGTGACTGGGAGGGTGTGAACAGACAGTGACAGGAGCTTGTTATGTGCTGGGTGCCGTGCTAACTGCTTTCACAGGTTCTTTTTTTTAAATCTTTAGAAAAGGAAATTTGGGACAAATAAACTTTTCATTTCTAATAAGCATGCACAGAACAGTTCAACCTTGCTGGTCATTTAAACAAAGCAAATTATAACTGGGACTAAAGATTTTTCACCTAGCTGAGAAGCGACTATTGCTAAATTTAATAGTGCCAAGTACTAGTGAAAACGTGTGCAATCAGTCATGCTGATGTGAACATGTTTATCAATTGGTAAAAATGTTCTGGAAAAAAGAATACCGTAAATATCAAAATCTTTAAAAATGTAGAAGCCCTTTGCTCTAGAATTTTTGCTTGGAGGCCTGGTCTTTATCTTAGGGAAATGGAAGTGGGAAAGAAATCACACACAAAGAATATTAAGCGAGATCACATCAACCAGAGGGTGCAAATGAGCAGCACTCACTGTGAGATACTGAAGTTTCAGCTCAGAGGCCCCACTCCCACAGCTTTCAGACAGGCATTTCTGGGGTTTTCAGCGGGCCCCGCATGTGCTCCAGCACTCTGCTTCAACCTGCTTGCTCTTCCTCTGCCCAAAAGCCGCCTAAGGCAGACGGCCTCGCACCCTCCCATGTGAACCCCAGACCGACTCCCACTCTTCTCCAGACTGTTCTGCGGCCTGCAGGCTGACCAAAGGGCTGTATCTCCTCTACCAGCTGGATTCAGCTAGCGGGGCTGTGAAGCTCAGAAGACCGGTCTCTGCCCAGTGAGGTCAACTCTTCATTCCCCAGCTGCCCCCTTAAAGGTCTCCGGTTGGAGGCAGCCCCTCTCAAGGGAACTCTATTTCTGATGCTGGCACAGCTCTCCCTCCCTGCCTGAGCCCACCTTGGCCACCCCCCAGGGTACTGCACTATTCCCTGTGTTTCCCTAGACCCTAAAACCTCCTCAAATCTCCCAACCTCCTCTGAAGTGGTGTGCTGGGAAACCAGCTCTCCAAAAAGCAAAAGCCCTGATTTGCAGTGTTTGTAGACCTCCATGGGAGAAATGCCCCCACTGGGGCCGTGACCAGCTTCCTGTAGTTTAACAGCTGGCTGACAGGCTCAGCACTCCAGGGCCCTGCCTTGCTGGGGGCTCTGGCTGGACCTGGAGTCTCGGGCCCCGCCCCTGCTGCAGCTGCTGTCAGCGATGATGCCGATTCCCTTTCCAGGGGGCCACTGAGTCACTCCGAGCCCTCTGTTCTTATCACTCCAGAGCATGAGTCACACAAGGTATGGCATAAAGAGCTCCATCCCCCACATCTACCTCTCTCTCTCCTCTCTTCCCCTCCCCCTCGCAGTCTTGAATCAGGCTGAAGCAGGGCTAGGAAACTCACAACCTGCTGCCGTCTTCCACTTCTACGGCTCTCTCTTCTCTCTCCCCAAGTTCTGATTCCTAAACTGTGTCTTTATAGATCCAGCCTCCTCTGTACCTATCAGTTTAGGAAAAATGACGTTGCCACTTTGGGTGAGGGTCAAGGTGAAATACATCTGCGGACCAGCAGAGGGCGACTCTGAATTCCATCAAACAGGCAAACAGGCACCATTTCTAAACATCCAACAAAGGCATAGTTAAATATATTATGGTTTACTCGTTCAATGGAATACTGTACAACCTTTTTTTAAAAAAAGTCTTATGGTATGGTAAAATGATTATAATATTGTGCCATAGTGAAAAGCAAGATTTTTTTTTTCTCATCGATGCCACAATATAAAAGAACCTTGAGGACATTATGCTAAATGAAATAAGCCAGACACAAAAGGACAATTACTATATGATTCTGTTTAGATGAACTATCTAAAGGAGTCACACTCATAGAAACAGAAAGTAGAATGGTTGGTGCCCTGACCTGGGGGAGCCAGAGAATGGGGGTTGTTTAATGGGTATCACATTTCAGTTGATGCAAGGAGAGGACTCACTGGAAAAGACCGGGATTCTGGGAAAGACTGAGGACAGGAGGAGAAGGAGGGGCAGAGGGTGAGATGGTTGGATGGCATCACTGACTCAGTGGACCTGTGTTTGAGCAAATTCCGAGAGATGGGGAAGGACCGGGAAGCCTGGTGTGCTGTAGTCCATGGGGTTGCAAAGAGTCGGACACAACTGAGCGACTGAACAATGACAACATTTCAATTTTCCAAGATGAAAAAGTTATAGAGATCTGTTTTATGGCCATAACAATATAGTNCCTCCCCCTCGCAGTCTTGAATCAGGCTGAAGCAGGGCTAGGAAACTCACAACCTGCTGCCGTCTTCCACTTCTACGGCTCTCTCTTCTCTCTCCCCAAGTTCTGATTCCTAAACTGTGTCTTTATAGATCCAGCCTCCTCTGTACCTATCAGTTTAGGAAAAATGACGTTGCCACTTTGGGTGAGGGTCAAGGTGAAATACATCTGCGGACCAGCAGAGGGCGACTCTGAATTCCATCAAACAGGCAAACAGGCACCATTTCTAAACATCCAACAAAGGCATAGTTAAATATATTATGGTTTACTCGTTCAATGGAATACTGTACAACCTTTTTTAAAAAAAAGTCTTATGGTATGGTAAAATGATTATAATATTGTGCCATAGTGAAAAGCAAGATTTTTTTTTTCTCATCGATGCCACAATATAAAAGAACCTTGAGGACATTATGCTAAATGAAATAAGCCAGACACAAAAGGACAATTACTATATGATTCTGTTTAGATGAACTATCTAAAGGAGTCACACTCATAGAAACAGAAAGTAGAATGGTTGGTGCCCTGACCTGGGGGAGCCAGAGAATGGGGGTTGTTTAATGGGTATCACATTTCAGTTGATGCAAGGAGAGGACTCACTGGAAAAGACCGGGATTCTGGGAAAGACTGAGGACAGGAGGAGAAGGAGGGGCAGAGGGTGAGATGGTTGGATGGCATCACTGACTCAGTGGACCTGTGTTTGAGCAAATTCCGAGAGATGGGGAAGGACCGGGAAGCCTGGTGTGCTGTAGTCCATGGGGTTGCAAAGAGTCGGACACAACTGAGCGACTGAACAATGACAACATTTCAATTTTCCAAGATGAAAAAGTTATAGAGATCTGTTTTATGGCCATAACAATATAGTTAACTCTGTTGAACTGTACACTAAAAAATGGCTAAGATGGTAAAACCAACTTTTTAAAGTAAGGTGTGTTTTTTTTTTTTTAAGCCAAATAAACAACAGAAAAACCCCAAGATTCTCTATTTACTTGAGTGTTAGAGATGTGACAGTCAGTAGGAATCATTCTTGCCCTGGGTCTCAGAAACTTACATCCCCATGGGGAGGGCTGTCAAAGGAGAAGGCACGTGAATGAATGTGAAGTTCAGAGAGAGGAAGTGCTGTGGAGGAGGTGCAGCCAGCGCTCTGCCTGTGCTGAATCAGAGCGATGACCTGGCCCCAGAGGTGAGGGGCACGGCCAAGGGCACAGGAGGCGAGGCGAGGAGAGGACAGCGGACCGGGGGCATCTGAAGGGAAGAGTTCAGCAGCAGGTGGGGGCGGGGGGCCGTGCCCCGGAGGGAGAGCGCCTGCATCCTTCTCTGAGTGTCTGCAAGAAGGCGCGCTGCCTCCTGCGCCAGCAGTTCCCTCCGCCTGGCGAGTGGTGTGGCAGGGTTATCGCTATGCCTTATCTTTCTCCAGCCCCTCTGTGTTGTCCATCTTGTCCATGGTGAGCTTAGGTGATTTTACGGAAAGAAAGCGGCACAACCCCTCCCCTCCTTACTGCTCAGACAGACGGCAGGGCTTTTCATGAAAGCTCCTCCTTGTTTCACGGAGCTTCGCAAGCTGCTTACAATGATGCTGGCTAGAACACCTTGTCGCTAAACAAGAACAGCGAGGCGAGGGGGAAACGTCGCTGGAAGACTCAGAGGAAAAAGCACTGCGGTGTATTTTCACTCACCTGTCCTGTTCCCCTCAGCACTCGCCTTGTCAATTGATTTGAATTCTAGCCCTTAATTGTCCTGTGTCTGTACTTTGTCTTCTCAACTCCATAGAAAAATCTTTTGTTGTGATTTCTTCTGGTCCTCATTATTCTCTCTCCCTTAACATATATAATTTTTTCTTTTCTGTGGTGATTTTTCGCAGTGCTAAAACCCTCCCTTGCTCCCCCACCGGGGAGGGGCTCAGTCTGACCGCCTCAGCACAGTGACAGATCCAGGGCTGAGAGTCACTCACACCCTCCTCCGTAGCGCTCAGCCAGTGGCACACCCACCCTCAGCAGGAGCTCAGGACACGGGTTGCCAGTTTGATTTATGGGGCTTATTATTCCAAGTGGTGGCAGAGAATAGAAATTGATTCAAAAGGGTTTAAATACGTGAGCGGATGCACAATCCAGAAAGGGCTACAGATGGAGGAGAAGGAGTCTGCAAAGCCCTGAAGGAGACGTCATGAAGAAACGCTGGTCCTGAGGGAGCCTGGGGGAGCTGCGGGGTCAAGGCCGGGTTGTGGAGCCAGGTGCACATCCGTCGGCATCACCTCACGTGCTGGGGGTGTGCCCTTGGGCAAGCGAGATGAGAATGCCTCCTGTGAGGATTGCCCAGAGGAAAGTGTGTGTGTGCCCCTGTATGTATATGCATACAGGTGTAAATGTATGTGCATACACGCATGTGCCTGTCTATATGCATATGTATGTATATGCATATGTGTGCATGTGTGTGCATATGGATATGTGTATATTTGCGCACGTATGAGCACACAGTTGCACATGTGCATCCTAGTCGCCCAGTTGTATCCAACTTCTTGTGACCCGCCAGACTCCTCTGTCCATAGGATTTCTCAGGCAGGAGTACTGGAATGGGTTGCCATTTCCTTCTCCAGGGGCTCTTCCTGACCCAGGGATCAAACCGAGGTCTCCTACATTGCAGGCAGATTCTTTGCTATCTGAGCCACCAGGGAGGCCCTGCACATGTGCATATATGTGTACATATGTTTACGTGTGTATATATACATGAATGTGTTTGCATACGGGGCTTCCCAGGTGGATCAGACTGTGAAGAATCCACCTGCAATGTGGGATACCTGGGTTCGATCCCTGGGTCAGGAAGATCCCCTGGAGGAGGAGATGGCAACCCACTCCAGTATTCTTGCCAAGATAAATACCATGGACAGAGGAGCCTGGTGGGCTACAGTCCACAGAGTCGTAAAGAGTCAGACACGACAGAGCATGCGTGCAGGTGCTTGCAAATTTGTATACGTGTGTATGTGTGCATGCATATGTGCCATATGTGTGCATGTGTACAAGCATATTGTGTGCACGTGTATATGTGTTCCTTGCATGCGTGTATATTAAGCATGTGCATGCATGCACATATGTGTGTGTTAAATATGTGTATGCTTATATGTGATTCCCAAGAGCTCAGGTGGTAAAGAATCCACCTGCAATGCAGGAGACCCTGGTTTGATTTCTGGGTCGGGAAGAGCCATTGGAGAAGGGATAGGCTACCCACTCCAGTATTCTTGGGCTTCCCTTGTGGCTCAGCTGCTAAAGAATCTGCCTACAGTGTGGGAGACCTGGGTTCGATGCCTGGGTTGGGAAGATCCCCCAGAGGAGGGAAAGGCCACCCTCTCCAGTATTCCTGCCTGAATGTGAATATATATGCATATGTGTGTTTGTGCATATATGTGTATGTATATGCAAGTGTGTGTATATTTGCATACGAATGTGGATCTGTCCTGGCACATGGTAGATGCTTGATGAATGTAAATGCTCTCCTATACTGCTGCCCTCCTGTTCTTTTTGTGCAGCAGTGAGTAACTTGATAGAAGAGTTTACAGAGGATTTCTAAATCTCCCCCATACACGTCAGGCAACAATCTCAGGCTTTTTAATTCTTGGTTCTGTAATATACCACCATCACCAGCAACAATAACAGCTCCCTTTCTAAGTCACTTCCAACATGTTCCAGTTATGGCTGCATTACAAATCTTCTCAAAACACAGGGGCGAGAAGCGCGGGGTGCGGGCGGAAGCCAGCGTCTTTGGAAAGGAGAAAGGAAAGGGAAACGAGGCTGGGTGCGGTGGGCGTGGCTGGGAGACCGGCGGGAGGGCGCCGCCTCCTCCCCTGCCCTCTCTGTAAAAAAAGATTAAAAAAAACCCCAAAACATAGGGGCATAAAGCAACCGTTTAATGTGTTCATGTATTTTGTGGATGGGGAATTTCTAGAGGGTACAGGAGGGGTGGGTGATGTCCGAGGCCTCAGCTGGGGGACTTGAAGTCTGGGGGCTGGAGTGTCCGCAGGCTCCTTCACACACACATCTGGGAGGTGCTGTCCCTTCGCCGAGAAGTGAGCTGGGCTGCCAGGTGGAAGGCCTAAGTGTGGCCTCTTGGCTTGTTCACCAAGAAGAAGAGTGCCAAGAGGGAGCGTCCAGTGAAACCCGCCCCCCTGTTTACCACCTAATCTTGGGAATCACAGTGTCACTTCCAGCACATTCTGTTGGCAAGGCACTTACAATCTCTGCCAGATTGAAGGGGGGAGGACAAAGAAGCACCCTCTTGATGGAGGTGTGTTCATGGCACGCTCAGAGCTGGGCGCACGGGATGGGGTGTGCGTTGGTGTACCAACCTGGGAAAACGCAATCTGCCACGTTGTGCATCAGGCAGCTTAGATGATCTCTTATTCCTCAAAAACCCCTGAAGGACTCACCATACATATCTCCATTCTAGAGGTGGGCCAACTGAGGCTCAGAGAGGCCAACTACTTGCCTTGGGCAGTATATTTAACATCTCTGAACCTCAATGACCACCCTCCCCTCTATAAAAGGGGTAGGACGAGCTCTACCTGAATATGACTGTGAGCCTGCGGTGCTTATTACCTTATGGGGTTTTTGGAAGGTCGAAGTCAGGCAAGCAGTTTTGTGATCTCTAACCCTCTGTGCCAACGCAGAGCACCAGTCTTTATCAGTGTAACATCATTGTTTCCTTCCTTCCTCCTACAATCATCTGCCCCACACAAACCCCACAGCCAGCCAGGGAGCAGGGTTTCCACCCACATACCCCCAAGAGAGAGGCATGTCAAAGCATTTTGGCAAGAGTTTGCTTCGATGCAGCAGAAAGATATACCAGCCCCTGTCTGTTCCCATCTTCCAAGGGGAGAATACTTGGGAAGAAGGCTTGTGTTTGCTTATAAAGTCCAAATGTGTAACTCTTAATACCTTTAGTCAGTTACAAGCATGTAGCCCTTTAGCCGTACTTTTAAAAGGCTGTCTGTTGTACTGAGGGTCTCTCCGCCAAAAGGAAAAAGAAGGACCAGCATTTTTGCACTAGATCGCAGGCAGGAATCTTCTGGCTCCTGCGTGGGCCATGACCATCTCGGAAAATCAGCCCTCTGGGATTCATTCTGGGCCACGTCCTTCACTGCCAGTGCCGCATCTGCAAGGTCTGAGGCCTTTAGACGCCCCGTTGGCTGTGGTGCCCGTTAAAGAGACGGTTTACTCTCCTGTTAATGGGATTCAATTACGAAAAGGTGGGGGGAGGGCAGGGAACTCACTGCTGGGGAGAGTTTAGGGGCCTGAGCACTGCTCTCGTTTTATGGCCGATAGGCTGGTTGTCTCATAGCAACAGAGGCAGAAGTGAGGAGGGACTAGAACTCTTACAGTTGCAGGGCTGAGCTGTGCCCACCTCCCCAGGAGCTCTAAAATCTCAAGTGGTGGGTGTCTGTACAGCAGAGGTGAGCTTTCCGGTCTTAAAGCAGCACCAGGCTCAGCAGAGAGAGCCCCAGCTCTGTAGTCTGGCAGGACCAGCTTTGACTCTGGCTCCTGCATGTGGGGACTCCCCAGGTGGCTCAGTGGTGAAGAATCCGCCTGCCAATGCAAGATACCTGGGTTCTGTCCCTGAGTCGGGGAGGTCTTCTGGAATAGGAGATGGCAGCCCCCTCCAGTATTCTTGCCTGGAGAATCCCATGGACAGAGGGGCCTGGCGGGCTACAGTCCACGGAGTTGCAAAGAGTCGGATGCGACTGAGCACGCACATGTGTGCATGCATCCATGCAGCCCGCACTTAAGAGCAGCTAACCGTGGATGAGCAATTTAAGGCCTCTGGCTTCAGATTCAGTTCCTTCAACTGACCATTGAGTAAAGTGAGGGGCAGAGATGCTAGGATCATGCCTGATACTTAGGGAAGGCCCTATGCTCGTGCTTATTTTTGTCGCTGCTTTTTAATCCTTCCAACAGTCACTTTAAGGATGAAAGAGTAGAGAGAGTATGCTTTTGCCTTCAAATGTTATGGCTCACTTGTCTCTTCTGTTGCTCTCTGTCTCTTCTGCACAGTCTGACCACCGGGAGGCCACCAGGCCGAGCAGGCTCTTAGGCCCGGGCGGCTGGAAACAGCCGTGAAGCTCTCCTGCTCCCCGCATCTCCTTGGTTGGTCTTTAAAAGGTGAGTTTCTCTTTTCCTGCCCCAAATCTCCACCATTTCTAACTCTCATCACTACTCTGTACAAAGTAAGGTTTAAAACCCCCAAGCGGCTCAGAGAGGCATCCTGACCTGCCTGGGGTCACACAGTACACAGTTGTCAAAGGCTGAGGGTTTTGGCTGCAGGGCGGGTTGGAAATGCCAGCCCCTCCAGCTGCTGACGAGCCCCACCCCTTAGAGCTTCCACTCCTCCTCCCTCCCCTCTGTCGGCAAAAAGAAACTCATTTCCCATCCCAGACTTCTCTGCCAGCCCAGAGAGATTAAGTGAAGAAGAAATGTCTCCAAATATACCGAGATGGTCTTTCCTGGCTTCTCAGATTTGCTGTCTGTGGTTTGAAACCTTTTGCCCAGTAGATTCTGGGAACTGCAGGGCAGGGGCCTGGGTAACAGCTGCCAGCCCCTGGGCTGGGTACCTGCCCTCTCGCGTTTGTGTCCTGGGGCTGTGTGCTCAGACTTGACCATGTTTGGGCATGGAGGCTCGTCTCAGAAGAGAACCAAAGGCCGCTTCCCCAGAGTCGGGCTGGGAGCCCAAACTTCCTGCTGCAGCTCAAGCAGCCTCTTTTGGGTGGGGGCTGGGGACCAGGCAGAAAAGGGTCTGCCGAAGACTCTCAGGGCACCAAGGAGACTGTGAGTACCGAGGTCAAGGACACTGGGGAAGTGGTTTCTCCCGAGACTGGGGCTGGAGTGGAGACCTTCGCTGAGGGGGCCGGCAGTGGGAACTCCCTGCCTCGAGGGGCTGGCCAGCAGGACTCTGGGCTCCAGAGGAGCTGGTGTTAAGTCACACAGGACTAGAGCTGCCGGACCCGTGGTCTGGTGGCCTGCGGGGGGCTGGAGGTGGGAAGGGGGGTCCTTGGCCCCGTTACTGGAGTGGCTCAGTGCCCTGGCCCCTTGTCTCAGCCTGCAGAGCAGCCAGAGGGCAGCAGCCTGGAGATCAGGACCAGCCCTGGCCCTTGTCACCAGGGCAGGGGTGGGGCAGAAACAGGCCCGGCAAGAGCACTGGGGACTTCTGGTCCAAACCTCAGGGTTTCTTTCTTAATAGGAACAGTTAATATTTATCAAGGGCTTGCACTGGGCCAGGCAATGCTTGGTACATCTTTTGATCTTTATCAGAATTCTCGAAAGTGGGCACTATCATGCTTGTTTCACAGTCACAGGTTGCTAGATGACAAACCCAGGATTTGATCCCACGCCTGATGATCTCAGAACACCCCCTGTCCCTCACTCCACGAGACCCTTAAACATTGTCTTCTATGCCCTGAAAAGGATGCCGACCCAAACATCGGATTACTGAGGATTCCCCCCTAAATCCCACTTTGCTTGGCCTTTCTTCACCTTTCCTCAATCCACCCCAGACCTCCAGTGACATTTCCAAACGGAGAGCTATATCTCAAAAGTCCAGAGATATTTAGCAGTTCTCAACGGAGGAGTTCTTCGAATCTAACTGAAATGCCCCATTTTACAGCTGCAACCCATTTCTTCCTGTGCAGACCTCAAGGTGTCTCAGCGGTTCCCACCCTTCCTGCTGCCTAAAGGTTCTCACTACGAATGTTGAAACTTAGGACTATATCTGTATTCATATCCTCACCTTACTCTTTTATCCTGTGTGGTCTTTTATAAAAACTCTGCTAGCCCCCTCCCTTGGGGTGGGTGACAGTCTCACTAGAGCTTTGCAGACAGGAGGGGTCTGAACAAGTGGCTGGGTCCAGACAGCTTTATCTGCTCTCCTCCTGACCTCCTCCCAGACCTGGTACACTGGGAGCGCCCGGGGGAGGGAATGTTATGATGTGGCAGACGGGCCTCCCCCGTCTCAAGGATGCTCTGACTCTCCCAGGGAAGGACTGGTTCTCTTGTGGGCACTCAGCCTAGGTCCTCCCTCCGAGGCGTGATTCCGTGTTGACCCTAGAGCCTTGTGTTCCACAGTCCCAGGGCTGGGGCCAGGCACGAACCACCCCAGATGGTCCTGGGAAGGAAGGCTGCATAGGATTTTTGCCCATCCCTATGTGGCTGTATTTAGCCTGTAAAAACATGTGTGGGCTTGTTGGACTGGCCCTAGGTAAATCATGATGTGGGCTGTCCCATTTCCCACAGGATGGAAGGACAGAAGGACAAAAGTATAGGAAAAAGAGTTGAATAGCATGTCTCTCATTGTCAAGAGACGATTTTTTCCTTTGTGACTTTGTAATGTCTCTGTTGGAATGTAGGGAAACCACACTTCTCACTGCCCCAAATGTGGGAGAAAAAGTCATCACTGGGTATCATCCCTATTAATCCCCTTGGAGGGCGTGACAGGGCTGTACCCTTGGTATCTGACCCTGGAGTCTCCTTTTTAGGACAGTAGAGGGGCCGGGACACCTGGAATGGGGAAGAAACAGGGTGGAGATCTCTGACTGGACACTTGAAGCAACTTAACAGAAGAGAAGTTGAGTAGAAAATAAGACACTTTGTTGAAAATCCCTTTGAATTAATAACGCCTATCTCGGGAATACTCACTCATTCATAAAAATAATGTTTATTACCTTAGGGACCTGGCAGGGAAAATAAAGTCCTTCTGATAACTCACTAACATTTCCCCTAAATCAAGGGGTTACAGAGAAAGGCCCCGTGGCCCTGTTATCTTTGGTAGAAACGTTACCTTAAGCAACGAACAAAAAGCAACAACAAAGGAATATACTGAAGGCTATGGGGCAACTCTGGAGAAGGCAACGGCGCCCACTCCAGTGCTCCTGCCTGGAAAATCCCACGGACAGAGGGGCCTGGCAGGCTACAGTCCCCGGGGTCTCAAAGAGTCGGACACGACTGAGCAACTTCCCTTTCACTTTTCACTTTCATGCATTGGAGAAGGAAATGGCAACCCACTCCAGTGTTCTTGCCTGGAGAATCCCAGGGACGGGGGAGCCTGGTGGGCTGCCGTCTATGGGGTCGCACAGAGTCGGACACGACTGAAGCGACTTAGCAGCAGCAGCATCACGGGGCAACTCACTGACTGTGCGGGAACTCCATACCAGGACCGAAGCCGGGACGCTCTGGCTCCAGGAGGTTCCCCGGGGGACAAGAGGGACCCTCCTGGCGGGGGTCCAGGGAGGAGGGGCTCTGCTTGCTCTGGGAGAGGCAGGTCCCGGGAGAAGGATGAAGGGCCTCAGGCCCAAGACACAGGGAGCCAGCAAGCCGCCAGTCACTTGCGCCGTTCTGCTTGGGCTCAGGGGGCTCAGGACCCCAGGGAAGAGAGCAGCTGCTGAGGCCACGTGATGCCACCTACCCTCACGGAAAGCAGGGAGGCGGCCGTTTCAGGATCCCCATGGCTGAAACCCCTCCTGCCGCCCCGATGTCTCGGCTGCCCCTTCTCTGCCTGCTGCCCCTGCCCAACCAGCCCTGCTGTGGAGTGGTTTTTAATTTGATTAAGTTTTGACTGTGCTGGGTCATTGTTGCTGTGTGAGGCCTTTCCCTGGCTGTGGCGTGTGGGGGTTACTCTCTGGTTGCAGCGCACAGGCTTCTCACTGCAGCGGCTTCTCTCCCGGAGCACAGGCTCTAAGTGCCGGGGCTTCCGTAGTTGCAGCACGCGGGCTGAGTAGTGGCTCACGGGCTTAGCTGCTCCACGGCATGTGGAATCTTCCTGGACCAGGTACTGAACCCATGTCCCCTGCATTGGCAGGCGGAGTCTTGTCCAGTGCGCCACCGGGGTGTCCTGTGAGACTGTTTCGGCTCCAGGTTTCTCTGAGACAAGTGTCCTCGGAGGACGTGCTCGGGTATTCCCCCTCTGCTGCTTACAGTGTTAGTTTATCTCCTGTATTAGTTTCCTATCACTGCCTTAACGAATTAGCACAAACTCGGTGGCCCCAGTAGACATCTACGCATACACAGTTCTGGAAGGCAGAAGTTCAAGATCAGCAGCACGCTGGCAAGGCTCAGTCAAGGTGTCGGCAGGGCTGCACTCCTCCAGAGGCTGCAGAGGACAGCGCTTGATTCCCTGCCTCTTCCAGCTTCCCGGAGCTGCCATACCCCTGGTGCATGACCGCATCACTCCAGCTTCAGCCGCCCTGGTCATAGCCCTCTCTCTCTCATCGCCCTCTGCCTCCTTCTTGCAAAGATCCTTGTGGTTACCTTTAGGTCTACGTGGATAATCCAGGATAATCACGTCATCTCAAGAGCCTTAATTTAAAGTCTTTGCCATGTAAAGTAACAGTCACAGATGCTGGGGCTGAGAACATGTGCACCTTGAGGACCATTACTGAGCCTGTCACACATTGTGTGACCTTGTGCAAGTCACTTTATCTCTCTGAGCCACAAGTCCTTCATCTGTAGAATGGGGATGATAATATTTGCCTCTCAGAGCTGGTGGAAGGCTTACATGGGGCCCCAAAGCCCTCTGAGTTTCCAAGCTCTGCACTGAAAACAGAGACGAGGTTTATGGTTGATCGCCCTCTCCGCTCACCTGTCACTTGTGCTGATCTCACATCTGTTTGCCTCTCTGGTCCTAGAAATGTCTGCTGTCCCCAGCGGCCATGGGAAAGAAGCTGGTGATGGCCCAGAAGCGGGGAGAGACTCGAGCCCTCTGCCTGGGAGTGGCCATGGTGGCAGGCGCTGTCATCACCTACTACATCCTGGGCACCACTGTGTTGCCCCTCTACCAGAAAAGGTACCGTACCCCCAGGCTGTTCCCACCCTCCAGGCTAAGGGTCTGGCATCTATCATCGTGTTGTGTATCTCAAGTGACGGGGAGCTCACCACTTCAACTATACACACCATTTCATTCGAGGGCCTTTCTGATAAGTAGGGGGCTTTCCAAGTGGCACCGGTGAGAGAGCCTGCCTGCCAGTGCAGGAGACAGGGGTTCGATCCCTGGGTCCGGAAGATCCCCTGGATGAGGGCATGCAACCCACTCCAGTATTCTTGACTGGAGAATCCTGTGGATAGAATAACCTGGCAAGCTATGGTCTATAGTATCGCAAAGAGTTGGACAAGACTGAAGCGACTCAGCCTGCACTGATAAGTAGGAAGTGTCTACATTGAGCTAAAATCTGTTCCCCTGGAGCTCTGCTCTGGAATCTCAGAGAATGTCCCATGCCTTTGCTTTCTGACATGTCAACCGCGTGAGCTTTTAAAGGAAAGAGTGGGAAGTTCCTGATCCGTGCTCTAATGAGAATGAACACGCTCCGTTTTCTCAGCCTGATCTTAGGACAAATCTCAGACCCTTGCCTCTGGGCACGTTCCAGCGGCCAACAGCCCCATTCTGTCTGACAGTGTCTCCTGCCTGATAGACAGAGACGAGTCACGATTGATTTGCTGCTGTGTGGATGAGCCCGTCAGCCTCTCCGGGGTTTACTCCCGCCTCATTTTTACGGTGCTCGAGCCTTTCCAGGCCGGAATCCTACCGAGTGAGGCACTGCTCAGCATGGCCATGTGCCTCCAAGACATTTTCTCTGAGTTCAGTGCCATCCCTCCCATCTTCCCCACCTGGGCACAAATCAAGCACCTCCTCCATCTACTCTTTTTAAGGGGGGGGGGCACAGATTCCGAAACCATCCAGACCTGACTTCAGAGACTGTGAGCCCTTAGCAAAGTCACTTGACCTCTCTGAGCTTCTCTTCCACTCTCTGCAAGATGAAGGTGGTGTGGACAAGGGGTCTGAGGTCTGGCTACAGAAGAGTCACTGCGAAGAATGTTGAAAACACATCAGCCCATCTTAGAAATTGTGATTCACTTGTTCTGGGATGTGGCTTGGATGTGAGGATCTTTAAATCTAACCCGGGTTTGGGGTGAGCAGTGGGGGCCAGGCTAGTTTATGCAGATATTGTCCAAGAGGCCAAAAGACTGATATTCTGATTTTGTGATTGCTCCCCAGGACCCAGGGACTCTGGGGTCACGCTCCTTTAGTGCTGGTTGCTAACGGCAGATGGGTCTTGGTTCTGAGTCACTCTAAATGGATTCGTGCCGGGCGCTCTGTGCCACCTGGGTTCTCAGATGTGTTTCTGTGTGCATGGTCTCCCCAGCGTGTGGACCCAGGAATCCACGTGTCACCTGATTGAGACCAACATCAGGGACCAGGAGGAGCTGGAGGGCAAGAGGGTGCCGCAGTACCCATGCCTGTGGGTCAACGTGTCGTCCGTGGGCCGCTGGGCTGTGCTGTACCACACGGAGGACACTCGGGACCGGAACCACAAGGTACCGGCTGGGTGGGGAGCGAGGACGCACCCTGTTAACCCTGGCGGGGGTGTGCTTGCCCCAGCTGGCTCCCGAATCCCCCGCTGAGGGAGACGTCCCAGCTAGCTCCCGAATCCCCTGCTGAGGCAGAGCGAAGACTGGAAAAAGATAAACCCAGTCGACCAGGCCCACAGCTGGTCTGAGGCCCAGCCAGTCTTAGCACTTCTGTGCTGAGTCCGACAGACTCGCCACTGACTGGCTGTGTGATGGGGCCTTGGCCCTGCCAAGCCTCAGTTTCTGTTAATTGAAAATTGAAGTGCTGCTATGAAGTCAAGGACTGTGTATAATATGCCAGTCTTGATGCTGGCTGGATAGCAGGCACGCAGAGGAAGCAGCTGGCAGTGTTATTTCATTCTATAACGTGGGTCAGATGAGAAGCCAGACCCAGAGCTGACCTCACATAGAGGAACCCCTGTGACTCCCTGACTCCCCACTCTAGGAGGCCAGAGGCCCAGGTTCGGAGCAATCTTTAGAGGTCAACACTTGGAAAGTTTTCCTATCACTGCCTCTCAGTGCCCCCCTCACACCTCCTAATCTACCACTGCAGTCCTTTCTGTAGGACCCATTTTCAAGTTGACCCATTTTCATTCATTCGTTCATTCAACCGTCACTTCCTGTGTTAGGGGTTGGGTTCAAGAGAAGAGAGCTCATACACGAAGTCATACCTAGTAGAGAGGCCAGTGCCATAGAGAAGAACAGTGAGGTGAAGGTGTCAGAAAGGCACTGGTGTTAAAAATCAGGCAGGTGCTGGTTACACAGAAATGCAGAGGTGGGCATATACGTCAAGAGGACACAGAGAGCAAGGTATGGGGGAGGAAGGTGGGGAGATACAGCATTCCAACCCCCGCAGAGACAACGCTACAGGGTGGGGTATAGCGAGAAAAGCTTCAGAGGCAGTTTAGGGTCTGTTCCCAGAGGCCCTCCACACCGCCAACGTGTGCAATTAAAATGGGTTTTTTGGGTAGTTTTTCTTTTTGTTGTTGTTTTTTGAGAGAAGCAAAACTTTAATGAAGAATGCTACATGTTATTGAAGGTAATTAGTTTTCATATTAAAGAAATATTACTGAAAACATTTTACTAAATTTTTTTTTGCTCAAGACAGTCTTCAAAGATGTCTGAGAGAAATAGAATGTACAACACAGTAGGAAAGAAGGAGAGGAGGTTTAATTCCAGCATAAGACACTGACACCACACAGGTAGGGAAGCAACCATTTTAGAGAGAATGGGATTGGATGTTTATATTCAATCAGGATTTTTTTTTTTTTTTTGAGCTTTAACAGTTCAACCGAAGGAAGGAAATCGGGAAGAAAAGATGGGGGAAGGGCTAAGCTCATTCACAATCACCATTTTACAAAACACCACACTGATTCAACCACATGAGACATGGAGGTTAGTTGTAGCTGTGTAGCCCAGCAGATACGTAGAGCAGATGCCAAGGATGCAGGGTTGATGTAAGAGGCACACAGTTTTAAAGAGACTGGTTCTGTCAGGGTGGTCTCTCACTGACCTGAGCCGGGAAGACATGAAGCTCCTTCACATTTTCATCAAAGGCCAGAGCTTTGCTGGGAACTAAGTTCACTCCAAATAATGCTCCTGGCACTGGCTTTAACAGGAAGCAAAGTTATTTGCAACTCCTAATAGAATTCACCATTTCCTAAGGGATGTTCTACTGATTACCAGGGAGTTAAATTCATGCAAACCATAAAGAAAGGAAATACTAATTATATTCTGGTGCTGTACAAACTGTGTGCCTGTTTTCTGCCAAGGACTGCCGAACTGTGGAATTAAAATGTGATCAGGGAAGCTGAGCCTCCTCACCTCTGGGTGCTGGGTCCTTCTCGGGGTCCTAACAAAACCAGGTTCCTACACAAGACCCACTGAAGCAGAATCTCTGGGCTTTCCAGGTCATTCTAAGTTTCCTTGGGAGTTACTGCTGTGAGCACCTGGAGTCTTTAAAAGGTGTGGCGTGCTGGCAGCATGATCAGAGTGATACGGAGGAGTGTGGGGTTCAGTTACTAGGGAGAGAGGTGGGGGCCACCACAACAGGGACGGAGCTGGGACAAGGATGGATGCTGACAGAATTGGCAGCTGATGGGGTGGTCACCGGCAGGGTGCCTAGGGGGCTGGTGGGATCGTGAACAGGGCTGGGGGCTCCTGGTGAAGAGGGTCAGGGCAGGCAAGGGGGCCTGGGTGTCCTGTCGTCACTAACATGACTCAGCCACACCGGATGCAGCTAGGGCCTCCGAACCCACCTGAATCAGCTCCTCCCAGGACCCCTGCCTCTTCTTTGGCATCCAGGGCCTCCTGATTTATCCCCAGGATCAAGAAGCAAATTTTCAAAGACAGACAGAAGTGGTCACTGGTGCGATGGGAGTTGGGAGCAGGCTGGTTTGCAGGCTGCCAGCTCAGAGGAGCTCGAGGCCAGATCTTCCCCCGAATGGGCCTGAGGCCTGCCTGCTGGGCACCACCGCATGTTCAGTCTTGTCCCCCAGAGCACCCAGGCACCCCCAGGGGTGGTGCTGCGGGCAGGCTGCCGCACTGGTGTGATGGGGCAGGGGCCTTCATGGCTTTGCTAAGCAGCAGGGTGGTATACCAGCTCTCTTCCCACCTCTGTTCAGCTCTGTGGTGCCAGGACCTGGGGCTTCAGGATGGCTGGGTGTCTTCTGGAGTGGCACGTGCAAGGCTGTCTCCCTCCACCTCTATTCTGAGGAAGGAGGTCACCAGCTCACTCTTGGTTTATCTCATGAGACTTAGCCTGAGAGGTTCTAAGCTCCTTTTCACTGTCTGCGCTGAAGACAGTGACACCATGGGGCTTGGGAGAGAGGCTGGATCATTTAAGATCCTTTAGACAACTGGTGATAATGGTAAAGAACCCACCTGCCAATATAGGAGACATAAGAGACACAGGTTCGATCCCTGAGTCAGGAAGATCTCCTGGAGGAGGGCATGGCAACCCACTCCATCCTAACTCAATCGGCTAGGCTAACCAAGGTCACAGTCAGCGGCAGTGGGGAGACTCGGGCCAGGCCCTTTCAGGTCAGGATTCGGGACCCACTTGCTGCTAGGACTCTGGGCTTCTTTGGTGGCTCAGATGGTAAAAAATCTGCTTGCAATGCAGGAGACCCGGGTTCTATCCCTGGGTTAAGAAGATCCCCTGGGGAAGAAAATGGCTATTCGCTCCAATATACTTGCCTGGAGAATCCCACGGACAGAGAAGCCTGGTGAGCTACAGTCCATGGGGTGGCAAGGAGTCGGACACGATTGAGCTCCTAAGGCAAGGCTAGGACCTTGGAGTCCCCAGCAAATCTGAACGCCAGATTCCTCGGGAGACAGCAGCTCCCCAGCCTCGGCTGCTCCCTGGCTGGCTGGGGATGTGGCCCTGATCTGGATGCAGCTCCGCCCTCTCTCCAGGCTGTCAGAGCTGCGGCGTAGCCATCACCTCTGCTGCTGGACTGAGGGCGGGCAGCCTCAGGGCAGGCCCTCGCTCAAATCCAGGGAAGAACCCAGGCCTGGGGAGAAGCTGGCCCGACACCGTCTCTCATTTTGACTCGTTTGACGTGATTATATAGGGCAGTGGTCCTCAAACCAGTGCCTGAAGGAGTCCCCAGGTTGCTGAGCCCTCTCCTCAGAGATTCAGAGTGAGCAGGGAGCCTGTGCTTGTGGCCAACCCTCCAGGTGGTTTGCTATGGGGGCTGCGGGGGGACCACCCTTGCCGAGCATGGGCTGGAAGCTCGTGTAAGCCACGTGNAGAATAACACCCCACTCCCTGGAGCTTCTTCCTTTTGGGCTTGGGAACATCTTGAGTCCTGTGAATCTAACAAGTCTTGTTGGGATATTGTCTTATAGTTTGGTAAGATATTTTCTTTGGGGAAATTAGGTAAAGGGTACATAGGATCTATCTGTGTGTTTCTTTACAACTGCAGGGGAATCTACAATTCCCCCCAAACTTAAGTTTAATTTTTAAAAAAGAAAAAGAGTATCCCCATCATGAATCTCATTTATAGGCGGGTTTTTTTGCCTATGGTTTTCATGTGCCTGCATTTGGGGCTGAAATACACCAAAATGGAGACTATCCCAACAGCCCTACAGGGGAAAAGGCCACCACCCTCTAGCAAGAAGTAGCTGGGGAGGCCCAGCCCTTGCTGACCCATGCACTATTCACAATGAACTTCCTTTGCTTGAGACAAATGCCTTCTTCCTGTCCATGGAGTTCTGTAGCCGCCACAGCTTCCTGTCAATGGAGCTTACTTCTATCAAATCCTATACCTGCCTGCTGTTCATGGAACTTCAAGCCCAAGATGAGCATGAAAATGGGCATTTAAGCATGATGGAGTTAGACACGGAGGAAAAATGTTTCTGGAACAAGGGCGGCCTGGGAGCAGAGAGCACTCATTAGTTCTTTAAAAAATCACTCTACTAATAAAGTCTAGTGCTGGCGCTGTTTTTGCCTTTTCTCTCACGGGCCAGTGAGTCCCATGTGGAGAGGTGTACCTGGATCACCCGCCCAGACCTCGGATGGCTTGGTGGATGGAGATCAGTGGCAAGAGGACAGAGAGGGGCAGAGATGAAGCAGACACAGTGCCTGCCGCAAGGAGCTGATCATACTGTTGCTCTCTCTCCCTCCTTTCCCACCGTTATCAAGGGCTTCCTTCGCCACAGTGAAGAACCTGATTTATCCAAATTCAAAATAATGCAATGAAAAATATTAAAACCTCAATTTTTGTGACTTCCTGAAATAATGCTAGCCTCCCCCACCTCTATCAACAATTCACCTAAAATTCCTCCTAATTTCAAAACTCCTTGGGCGTGCAGATTGTAGGCTGCATTCACTCTATTGCTAATTGGCAGCACAGGCTGGTGCATAAGAATAGCCAATGTCTTTTGCACTTAGAGGAATCTGAATTATATACTTGCAAAGATACTGTTTGGTCACAGTGCAGCTATCTTACACCTCATCAGCCACTGCCCTTTCATATGTAGGGAAAAGAGACCAAAGCAAAATCAGAAAGACATGAAGAAATTCACCATGGTCTAGGGTAATNTGCACTTAGAGGAATCTGAATTATATACTTGCAAAGATACTGTTTGGTCACAGTGCAGCTATCTTACACCTCATCAGCCACTGCCCTTTCATATGTAGGGAAAAGAGACCAAAGCAAAATCAGAAAGACATGAAGAAATTCACCATGGTCTAGGGTAATGGTTCTTAAAAAAATATATTTTCTAAAATGTGGACCATTTTAAAAGTATTTTTCTGTTTTTTAAAAAAAATATGTTTGGAACTGATAGACTTCAAATGCTGCTTCTAGAGAGGAGGCAAGGTATTTGAAGATGCACAGTTGTGTCTGTAATGTTAATATGAAGTAAATGTGACAAAATGCTAACACATTGGTTTTGAGGGGTGCTTTCTGAGGAGCATGTGGGGGTTTTATATTATTTGTTCTATTTTTCTGTGTTCAAATGCTTTCTCTAAAATAAAAGAGTGAATGGAGACAAAAATATTTTTGGTTTTTTGGCCGTGTGGTATGTGGGATCTTAGCTTCCCAACCAAGGACTGAACCCTCACCCCCTGCATTGGAAGGAACAGTCTTAACCCCTGGACCACCACGGAAGTCCCTAGGATAATAGTTCTCAAAGCAGAGGCCTGCAAGGTCAAAATTATTTCCATAATAGTATTTACATACTGCCTGCTTTTTTCACTCTCAATCTCACCAACACATGTGGAATTTTTCAGAGCTTATGTGTGTGACATGTGATATCACGAAAGACTGAACACAGACGTGAGAAACCTGTTGTCTATTAAGCCGAACACTAAAGCAATTTGCAAAAAAGGAAAACAATGCACCCTTTCTCAATGATTTTTTGAAAATGCAACTATTTCTCATAAAATATAATCTTTTGTTAACCTGGAATGGGTTTATCATTGTTTTAAAATAAATTCATTTAAATGAAACATTCTGAGTTTTCATTCCTAAAATGGTAAACACTGGTTAATATAACCCATATACACCAAATCTCTCTTGGAGTTCTAAGTGTGTTTGTAGACTGTAAAAGGATTCTGCGACCAGAAAGCTTTGGAACTGCTGACCTTGTGTGTCCAGAGGCATTCAGGGTCCTCCTGCTCTTCCTCTTTGCGCCCTGTGTCGTCCACGGCCTCCTCTAAGTTTCACGTGATCCCTGCTTGGAGCCAGGAGGAGAGCTTCACTTTTCCCCATCTCTCCTGGCTCCAGGGGCTCTCTTCCGCCAGTGGATTTGTTCATGAATTATCTTCCTGTTCCTTAACCTTCATCATGTCGATTCAAAGACAGAATTCATCATCTTCCTAGGTTTCCACAGCTCTCCCTTCCCACTCATATAAAGCACACGCTCATCAGACAACTTCCTTAAATGCTAAGGAGGATGGGGAAGAGATGTATATAACTGCAGAGCAATCAACTCCCGACTGAATGTTGGACAAAGGTGGCGCTTCATCGCAGTTTGTGCCTCCCTTCTCAGATACAGAGACTTCAGCTTCCCATAATCTCCCTCATCCCACACCAACCCTACTCCAGCTACATGAGCTAAAAACAGGGGTTTCTGTAGCCTCCACAGCTTTAAGACGCATTTTCTGTCTCCAGTCCCAGGGAGATGGTTGCCCTGAGCCTCGTGTCAATTCTGGAGCCCTTGCTGTTTGACACTCCTTTGTTTTCTTCTATTCAAACCTAAACTCATTTTTCTCTGAAGGTCAGCAGTTCTTTAAAGATCATCTAACTTTCCCCACATTCCAGTCTGCTGCTTGAGTCCTCCGTATAACGTTTCTCTTTATCAACACCTTCTTTGACAAATAACTAATTGTATGGGGAGGCAGCTCCTTCTATTTCAGGATGTATTTAGCAAATTACTCCTGGGACTATAATCTATCATCTGCAATAATAAAAGCTAACATTTGTTGAGCACGTGTAGGCCAGGATCCAGGCTAAGCTTTAATATGTATGGTTCATTTAACCCTAACAGGATCTTCATAGATGAGGCAATGGCAGTACAGAGATTTAACTTCCTGAAGGTCAAAAGTTAGCTAATAGCAGAGCTGGAATTAAACCCTGAACAGTATTGTTTCAGACTCTACGCTCTAACCACTGAGCACCCTTCCCTTGCTGTTGTTCAGTCACTAAGTCGTGTCTGACTCTTTTCAACCCCATGGACGGTAGCACGCCAGGCTTCTCTGTCCCTCACCATCTCCTGGAGCTTGTTCAAACTCATGTCCATTGAGTTGATGATGCAATCCAACCATCTCATCCTCTGTCGTCCCCTTCTCCTCCAGCCTTCAATCTTTCCCAGCATCAGGGTCTTTTCTAATGAGTCAGTTTTTCGCATCAGGTGGCCAAAGTATTGGAGCTACAGCTTCAGCATCAGTCATTCCAATGAGTATTCAGGTTTGATTTCCTTTAGGATTGACTGGTTTGAATTCCTTGCTGTCCAAGGGACTCGCGAGAGTCTTCTCTAGCACCACAGTTTGAAAGCTTCAATTCTTCAGTGCTCAGCCTCATTTATGGTCCAACTCTCACATAGGTACAAGACTACTGGAAAAACCATAGCTTTGACTAAAGGGACCTTTGACAACAAAGTGATGTCTCTGCTTTTTAATACACCGTCTGGCTTTGTCATAGCTTTTCTTCCAAGGAGCCCTGCCTCTTAGTCTCTGCCTAATGTCAAAAATGGAAAATTCTCGGCAGGACTGACAGCTTGTTGGGTGCCTCTGTATTCCTTCCCACAGAGCCCAGGCTCTCAAATGGCTCCCTGGAGCCACATCTCTGAAGAGCTCACAAATGTGGAGTGACACCCAAGCACAAGCATCTGGAAAAGCCCTGCAAAGATTCAGATGGAGAGCTGCCGACATGGACAGGCAGATGGAGTTAGCTATGCTCGGCCTGATGCTGTGATAGCCAAGCCCACAGCCCATCAAACACCCGGCAGCAACCCAGGCATGCTACGGCCACCACAGTCCGTGAGCTGGTCACTGTATTACAAAGCAGAGAGGAAGAGAGGCTGTGCTGACTTGTCTCTTTCTTAGGACCTCACACTTCTCTTGGTCAACTCTGCTTTCTTCTCCAGGTGTTCCCAAACCACTGGTTCCATACTTCATTCCAGAATTTGTCCAGGGGTGGATTGCATGCTTATTTATACATAGCTTCAGAATTTTCTTGTGCGATTATCAATAAAAATTGGGCCGTGTGCCGCCGTCTTGGTATCTAATTTTTCTGTGACTCTGTCGGCCAAGCACGTGGTATTCTTTGAAACATCTTGTACACATGTGTCTTTAAACACTGTTTTGTATGCTCTCTGTTGGTTCTTTCCAACTCCCAGAACTGAAATAGTCTGAGTCACAAGCCAGGACCTCACTGGTCTGGAGCAACCTGAGCCTCTGACTTCCTGTGAGCATCTTAGCCACACCAGTCCGTCATGCTGCAGGAAAGATGTGAAAGCCAAACAGAAACTGGTGCTATTTGCCCCTCCATCGGATCATGAACCCCAAGCAGACTCAGTTATTTCACTCTCTCTTTCAGAACATGTTTTAAAGGCTTTTTCTTATTCTTAAATTTTGGGGGAGGTAAGTTTCAGCTTAGTGGAATCTTATTCTTCTGGTTCTAAACTAGGTGTTTTATTTATTTTTGGAAAGGGGGCCTGCAGGGAGGAATGCTCAGAAAGGTGAGAGTTCGACTCTAGATTGTCTATGAATCTAGGCAGTTGAGACTCCATTTCCTCAGCTGGAAAATGAGGGACTTCCCTGGTGGTCCAATGGTTAGGAATCTGCCTTCCAATGCAGGGGGCATGAGTTCAGTCCCTAGTTGGGGAACTAAGGTCCTACATGCTGCTAAGGTGCAGCCCCCTCAAGAAAGGAAAATGAGCATAGCATCCTTTGTCTGACAGTTCAGTGCAACGCTGAATGTGCAGTCCTCAGCACAGCCCTTGGTATACAAAAGATGCTCAGCAAATATTCACTGTCCATTTGAGCAAAGGCGTCTCCTTCCTCTGATGATATAGATTCTTCTCTGAGTTCAGAGAACTTCCCACTGCCCTCTTTTTCTCATGAGCAACTTCCCACATTTTTTCTTTCTTGTGAGCATCAAGGACCATTTTGCTTCTCCCTTTCACTCTGTTAACTGTGCTCTGTCTTAAAAATTTCTGCTATGGATAGTCTGTTTTGAACTTTCTTGAATCTACTTGTATAAACTCAGTTCCAGGGGAAAAGCAGTGCCTGGTTGAACCATCCAAGGGCCAAAGGACCACTTTCCGTCACAATCTACTTCATGGCAGAACCACCAACATTGACAATAGATCTGGCTGGAATAATCCTCCCAGTGTGAGGCAGGCAAATCCTTCGGCCTAGAAATCAGGTTTAATTGTAAATTAAATTGCATCTCCATGCCAACGGCAGGAAGCTTATATCCACAGCTAATTTATCAAGGTGATGCCTTATCTCTGAGAAGCACGTGGGAATAGGGTGGCTACATCAGCAAGGTTACAAGCTTGTATATGATGAGGTGAACTTTCTTTAAAGTGCAGATTGAACCCTTCCAATTCTTCATTTTGGGATTCCTGCCCTTATTGGCTGCCTCCTCTGTGCCAGGCACCATGCCAGGACCTAGAGATGTTGATGCTGTGGGAACCCTCACTGAAAGCTCACTGCTCTGAGCCAGGGGCTGAAAGATCCCCAGGCCACAGAGCTTCACTTAGTTATCCAGAGGTGAATGTTAAGGAAAGTAGAGAGCATCACAGGTAACTTCATGGTTAAGAACCACTGTTTAACACTGGCTGGTACTAGTAGTCCACGGTGGTCAGGGTGACCAGACTCTTCACTAACTCCTTTACTCCCATTTCTCCCATTTATACAATTCTCCAGGCAATGGTGGTAAATAAATACATGACTTCATTATCACTACTTTAGTGATGAAGAAACTGGGAACGAGGAAGTACTTAACTTGCCTGAGGTCATTGTCACTCAGTTAACAGGTGGCAGAGCTGGGATTTATTTACTTAGGCTGCACCACACAGCATGTGGGACCTTAGTTCCTTGGCCAAGAATTGAACCTGCGCCCCCTCCGTTGGAAGCATGGACTCTTACCCACTGGACCACCAGGGAAGGCCCTAAAGCTGGGGTTTAAACTAAGGTCACTTCTTAGTAGAGCCAATGCCTTTAAGCACCATGTGATACCGCCCCTTTGTTTCCCCCAACTATGAGGTTTTTAAAATGTCCGACTACATAAGGGCTTCCTTGATGGCTCAGAAGATAAAGAAACTTCCTGTGATGCAGGAGGCCTGGGATGCAGGAGGCCTGGGTTTGATTCCTGAGTTGGGTTGGGAAGATCCCCTGGAGAAAGGAATGGCAACTTGCTCTAGTAGTCTTGCCTGGAGAAGCCATGGACAGAGGAACCTGGCAAAATATAGCCCATAGGGCACAGCTGAGTGGCTAACATTTTAGAAGAGTTGCAAACTTAAGTCTCTAGGAGATGCGTACCCTTCACCTTGGTTCACAAATTATTATCAACATTTTGCCATATTTGCACTCCTCTGTGTGTGGTGGGTTTTTTTGTTTGTTTGTTTTTACTCATTTGAGGGTAGTTTCAGGGATATAAAACACAAGTCTGGTTTGGAAACCAGGTGGGGATGAGTGTGGCTGGAGGAGAAGGTGTTTGTGTTGGAGGAGATATGAACAGGAAGTGGGGTGAGACAACAGGGTACGGGCTTTGAGCTCCAGGCCCAGAAGTTCAGGCATGCTCTAATATGAAGAGAACAGGCAATGACATAATGCAATGAAGACATAACTTTTATTGAAGCTATCGGGAAGAATTAAAAAATTAAAGATGTGTATTCAGTGAATGATGTTTTATGGTCTGATTAAATATACATGCTTATTGAAGACAAAGCAGAGAATATAGTTCTTCTATCAAGAAGAACTTTAAAAAATAACCATGTATCTCAGCTAAAACCCAGGATTTCTGTTTGTGTCTTTTCTGTTTTACTTTTTCTGTCCATATATCTATTCACGGTTTGGAGTCTCATTGTACATATAGTCTTATAATCTGATTTTCCACCTGATATTACATCAATAGCATTTCTGCCTGTTATTAAGTAGTCCTCAAAATAATTTTTCAAAGGTTTAATATTATTGCACCAGATGGATGAATCAAAATTCATTTAACCCACTATTTTTTGACAAGTTGAGATCATCTCCAATTTTTNCAATCTCAGCTACTGGGCGAGTTCTCCCGTGTGTTTCGTGGTTGGGCTGGGGAGGGGGAATCTGTGCATGAGGATTTGGGGTGTAGTTGTTGAGGGCGGGGTGAATCACAGATCTTAGGGGAATCCTCCAGAGTTGTGCTGCTTCGGTCAGAATGGAGGCCTTGAAACCTTGTGTCACCTCTTTGTTAAGCTGGGAAAGAACCAGTTCTGTCTTACTTTCCTAACACCAGATCTGAGTTTCAGAAATGAAGGGAGTGTCATTTTGGGAGTAAAACCGGAACTTGGAGGCCGACAGCCTGATTTCCAAGTCTGGCTGTGTTCCAAGCTGGCTGTGTGACTTGGAGCCGGACACTTCCGCTCCTAAAGCCCAGAACTTCTTAGCTGTAAAGAGGGTTAGTGGGAGCTCTCCGCCTCCTGGGGTTATTGTGTGTTCAATGAAACTGTGTGCAGTGCTCACAGCGATGCCAGGCATAGAGCAGAGGCCATGCGTGGTGTTACAAGGATTGCTATAAAATCTTAAAATTTTAAAACTGGAAGGGACCTTTGAAACCAGCCACTCCCTCATTTTAGTGATGACGACACTGAGGCCCAGAGAAGGGAAGGATCTGGAATCAAACCCAGGCTCAGCTCCCAATCAGCTACTCTTTGTAGCTTTAAGACCACAAAATGGAACTTGATGGCTTTAGGAAGACAGGACCACAGTTGGCTTTTCATTCATGTCCCTCCTGCCATCATCCCAACAGGAAGAAGGCTTTCTCGTGGAGCGTACAGGGAGGGGGTTGATGGCAGTGATAAACATCTTCACTGGTGTCTTTTCCTGGAGTCCTGGCTTCCATTGGATCCAGCTAGCCTGGGGAGCCTGTGTGACCTCCCCTCTGTGCATCTGGCCAGCCTCCATGGACGGGCAGCAAGGGCAATCCCACAGAGCATGCGAGAACTGGGCTGGAGGGGTGGCCAGGCCTTTGGTCTTGCACTGACCCTTCACCTCATCAAGGTCACTGTGGCTGGTGACTTCTATCGACCTCCTGCACAGAAATTCAGAACAAGAAGATGGGGCATGGGAGGCCTCTAAACTAGCCTAACAAAGCCCAGGCCTCAGAAAAGGACTCCAGTCACATTTTTCTGAGTGTTGCTGGGCAGGGAAAGCAGTCGGTCATCATTTATTCAACATCCATCCACAGCTCGAGGCATCACCAATAAGGCCCATGCAGCAACCGTGCCTGCTCTCAGAGGGGCAAGGGAATGGTCAATACAAACATGAAACCACTGAATAAAAAAGATAATTTCAGCTGTGGACAAATTCTTGTTTACAAAGATGTAACTGAGAGCGGCTGAGGGTGGAGGTGGTAACTTTGGAGGAGCAGTGCATCTGGAGAAGAGCTGAAGAAGCCTTGACTCAGGGCTTCTTTGGCCTCTGCCTCCTTCCTGCCAGCTCCTAGTCCACGGTGGAGCCCCAGGGGAGGAAGAGAAGGGTGGGACTGTGGCCTCTCCTGGGCAGCGGGTCTGTGCTTGGTGCTGGGCGTGCACAGGCTCCCTCTCCTCACAGCCCCGCGAGGGGGGAGAGACTGGCCCCATTTTTCACGGGAGGACACAGACTCAAGGTGGGGTGTGGCTTGCCCTGGGCTGCCCTGCCAGGCAGTGGCAGGATTCGAAGCCTGGGCTTCCTGGCTCCAGAGCTGTGCGTCCCCTGCGTCTTCCTGCCTTCCGTGGCTGCTTCACCCGACCATGTCTGTTCTCACGAATCCACAGTTCTCTGGGACGTGGGACTTGCAGTCTGGTGGGAGAGGTAATCCAGGGAAAGTGAGGGTCACACTGGCACGGCCAGGGACCTCTGGACCTCCCAACACTAAGACCTGATTTAAGCCACTGTGTCTTTCTGTTGCAGCCTTCACACCTGCCAGAGGGGCCCACTTCCAGCTACTTTTAATTTGAAACAAACTAGGTGCTCCCCCGTGGTCTTCAAGTTAATAGGATGTCTGTGCAGCAGGGCTTGGATAAGCAGCCTTGAACGAATCCTTCTTGCCTGGTATCAGTGTCATCTGGAACAGAGGCCCAGGGGCTCTGAGAAAGACAGCCTGGGCAGGGGGTGGAGGTCCTTCCCCTCTCCTCTGCTGTGGGCCTAAGGGGACCCAGGAGTCTCAACCCCTGTGGAGAGCACCTGGCCAGCAAAATGAATCAGGGAGTGATGAGTCTGCCACAGAGGGACAAGGATAAGAGACCTGGAGGCTGGGATGAGGGCTGCCCACCCTGGCAGGCTCTGGCTTGGGACTGAGGAGGCAGGAATGGACTGGAATGATGGAACTTCCTGCTGATGGCAAGGTACAAATGCTCGGAGGTTGCCAGTTGCAACCAGGGAAGAGGTTGTGCTCACATGGACTCAGTGCTTACCTGCATGGCTGGGACAGCAGGCCAGCTAGGACTGGGGTGGTGGGGACCTTAATTTTCCCAGCAAAGATGGGTGCACACAAGTTGAGCTTCTCAGGAGGCAGGTGGTGTCCTCCTTTTGACAGAGGGCATTGTCACATCTCACAGGTTCCAAGATCCCTAGAGTCAAGGTTATTGCTTTCCCAGATAATTCTAGTAAAGAGTGGATGTCTCTCTTCTAGTCTGCCTGATGACCTAAAACTTGTGTATTTCTCCACTGGCATGACCACATCTCACACTTGCCCTCTAAGAATGGAGAGTGGTGAGGGAGGGCCCCTTGTGGGTGCAGAGTTGGCTCACCATTCAGTAGGTGCCCAGACCCCAGAGATGATAGCGAGGCCAGGTGGGCACACGTGCGTCTGTCTCACTGACCTTGGCCTGTGGGGATGTTCTCTTTACCCATCAGTGTTCCTTAATCCAGGCCATGCCACATTATGGAATTTGTCCCAACTCATTGCAAGACAGGTGGCTGCCCTGAATTGATCCAGCAGGTACAATCATTTCTGACAAGCACACCTACAAAATCAATGAGAAGCTGGGGGAACTCTCCTGGTCACAAGGTGGGGAGCAATGCCTGCAGGGGCATCTTCCTCGGCTCCGGGGACAGGGAAGCACCTAGTCTTGACTCCACTAGAACCCGACTTCTTATTCCAGCCCTGCTTCTCATTGCCAGCTAGGCCACCTGGCTTGCTAAAGGTCAGGTTCCTTAAAATTGTAAAAATGGTTTGAAATGATTGCCATGCCTACATCCAGGGTCAGGAGGGACTTGCTCTCAACTCCCTACAAGTGCAGGGTCGCCCCCTTCCCTGCAAGCTGCCAGCCTGTGACTTTGAGAAAACAGCCTTTCGTGGTTGACATCGCTATCATCTCCAATGAACAAGGAGGAACTTTGGTTTGGGGAGGTTTTGCAACTCACCCAAACTCACACAGCTGGTGGACCGCAGNCAGGGTCGCCCCCTTCCCTGCAAGCTGCCAGCCTGTGACTTTGAGAAAACAGCCTTTCGTGGTTGACATCGCTATCATCTCCAATGAACAAGGAGGAACTTTGGTTTGGGGAGGTTTTGCAACTCACCCAAACTCACACAGCTGGTGGACCGCAGGGTTGGGACTCCAGCCCAGACTGCCCGAGGGCAGAGTCCTCCCCAAGTTCAAGGTCAGTTTCTTGAGGCTCCTGAACAGCAGCAAAGAGACAGCAAGAGGCACAGCTTGTCTCCAGTGCGTCTGAAGCTGAGCTCCTGCGGTGCAGAGAGAAGTGACCTGGGCCAGGGCAGGAGGGGGAGCTGGGGCTCAGGTCAAAGTCCTTGGGATAAATCTTACAAGATCAGCACCGCCCTGCTTTTGACCCTGCAGCCACGCGGGTGGTCAGGACAACTGACGCTCTCCTGGATTGGATTCTTACCTCCTGCTTTGCTTTGCCTTTGCCATCTGCATCTGGGGTGACAAATGGGTTCCCAAAATGCAGAAGGAAATGGGCTTAAACCTCCCCAGCCAGAGGGGAGCCTGCATGACCTCTAGCTTCTGCCTCCGAGTCCTGGACTCTCTGAGACAGACCTGAAGGGCCAGCTGCATGGGAAGAGGAGGACACAGGTCCCCCCCGCCCCACCCCAGGCTGGATCTCTGGGACTCCCTGCAGGGAGCTGGGCTTCTGCTAAGTTCTTTCTTAGAGCAGGGGAGGGCCTGGCTCTGGGAGGCGCACTCCTGGCTCCTGATCAGGGAGTCAGGTGTAAGAAATGTCGGTCTCAGCCCTGGGTGGGCCATAGGAGAGAAAGCTCAGAAGGGAAGTGGCAGAAGTTGCTCTCAGAGTCTTTGTCAGGGGCTCAAGAAATAAGCAGGAAGTGAGACATCCCTGCCCTCAGACGCTCGCAGCCCTGAGCGTACCAGTTAACCACTGCAGGAGCACCGCGGAACGTTTCTGGGAGGTCTGTTGTGCAGGAAGTTTTAGGCAGAAAATTTTGTGTAATCTTATAAGGGGGACACTTATGATTCCACTTCACAGAGTAGGTAACGGAGGCTAGAGAGAGGGACGAGGCTCCCCAGCAGAAAGTCTGGCACCAAATTGCCTTTTCCACTGCATAATCGGCTTTCAAACTTTTTTTTTAAAGTAAGAAACTCGTGTGTTAAATATTAATAAAATGCAGTATGTAAAGCAAATCGGAGTAGAGCCGGAGGGGCAGGAGTGAAGGTGCAGACACTTTCTCATCCCCACAACTCACACACAACCGCTGCTCTGCTGACAATTGAAATGCCCTTCCCAAGACACAAAGAGGCTCAGGCAAGGTTCTGAATGACTTGTCTGGCTGGAGGCTTACCCTTTGGCCACAGACTGAGCACCTCTGGGACAGATGTATGCAAGGGGCTTCCTAGAAACTCAAGCTACTCCAAGCATCACCTCAGGGGGCCGTGGAGCCCTGCTTCACTCATCTAGCCCTACTGGTGGTGCACTCACTCTGGGCTGGGCACTGGATGCCTAACTCTGGCCACAGTGGTGGGTAAAAACGCACCTGGCCCCTGCCCTTATAGAGCTTAAGTGAGGAAGACAGCCTTTAGCTAAGGTGTTCCTAAAAGAAAAGACAGATCACATATTATGATCAAAGTTATGAAGGAAAAGATCGAAGTCAAGGAGGCGGACCTGTCTGTTCACGTCTGAAAATCCAGCCATGAGAAATCTAGGCCACCAGCCACCGAGAGCACTGGGACAGGGAGGGCTGGCGTCAGAGGGAGGTGACCAGGACGTGGGGCATTCGCGGGCCTCCCTGTTCCCCAAGTATTCCCCAGGCAGGCAGAAATGGCAAGCTGCCCCCAGGACAAGCTGGAGGTCCCTGGGAGTCTTGACATTCTTCAGTCACCAAAGGAGCAAAGAGAAATTCTTCTAAAGGTTGGATTATCGCAAATCTAGGGCTCAGTGCGATGGACAATGAATAAGTGAAATCACAATGAAAATCAGAAATCATGATGTGAATGTCCCCTGTCCACATAGGCTCAACTCTAAATTCACCTAGGGCTGGTCTATACATTAAAAAGACCTTTCTCCACTCCCCTGTTCTAGGCTTGGCCCTGCTTTCTCAGTTGTTTATTTTTAAAATATTTACCCAACACCTGGGGTGGGCAGAACGCTGGTTTCCCAGCATGTGCCTGGCGCAGAGCCAGGGCTGTGTGACCACTCAGCACTCTCTGCAGAGCCAGGAGCAGCGTGCTGCCCTGGTGCCTGCCGCGTCACCTCACACGGGGGGTCTGCACAAACCCGGCACCGAAGCGGGCCAGGGAAGTGCAGGCGGCCACTCGGCCCCCAGCGCAGGTCCCGTGGAGCCCTTTCTCTGTCACACAGATCTCAGTCTCTGGGATTCTGCGTGGAGACAGGGGGCCATCCCGACCCACCGGCTGGCTGCTCTGCAGAGGCTGAGGCTTCAGTGCGCTCCCTCTGCCAGCGCCAGCCTCACTCTGCTGCCCAGCCCCAGTGCGCCTACTGGACTCGGCTGAGATGCCGCCTTTGGAGGAGCTCTCCGCCTGCTCTGACGCCTCCCTCCATCTCAGCGCCAGCGTGGCGGCCCCGTGGTCTGTGTCTTGTGGCTGTGTCCCCACCAGCGTGCACCTTTCTTGACAAAGGGCCTGAGTCTTATTCATCCATGTGTCCAGTGTCTAATGAATGTGGCGCAGAACAGGTGCTCAATAAATGTTAAATGAGTGATTATAGGTAAATATGCAGATGAAAGTATCTTCATGCTCATTTATTCAAATGGCCATCCACCCCCTGTCTTCTATACACACCCTTTTGCACACCCTCTCTCTCCCTGACTGGCCTCACCTGCTTACACTCACCCCTGCTTGCTGCATTAAGTCCTTCTGAGATCTCTGCCTGCTCTGATGCTGCCTGGAGTGTACAGACCTGCCTGAAGTCGGATACATGAAAGAATGTGTGAGCCTGGACGGGCAGAGGGCATGGTCTGGGTCCCCTCTGCAGACCCATACCCATCTCAGTCCTTGGCGGCTCCTTCATGTGGGGTCACTGCAACATGCCCTGTAAAGCGAGCCCCTGTCTCAGCTTCCCTGGATCCTTGCAACAAGGCTGGGAGGTAGATGGGTTAGGTTCATTTTACAGAGGAAACTGAGGCTCAGAGAGGCTGTGACTTGCGTAAGGAGCAAAGCTGGAGTTGAGACCTAGGCTGCCTAAGTCCAGGCCAAAGCTCTTTCTCTCGCGTTCTGAGAAGCAGAGACCGGGATAGGACGCCGCACGCCGCCCGTTACCCCCGAGAGCCAGAGTCGCTGATGTCAGAAGAAAGCACTCCATTTGTACCAGAGGACTGAGTGGGCCCGCTCTGCGTGGTCCTCTAAGCCCTCTGCTCTCTCCCCTCACCCCAGTCCACCCTGCTTGAAGCCCCTAGGAATTCTGCTTGGCAGCTGACTCTCAGTTTTGAGTTTTCATTCCACCTGGGGCTCCAGGAGGGGCAGTAACCTGTTTTGCAAGTGCAGTGGGGGACAGAACAGGAGCAATGAAAGGAGCAGAGAAAAGAAATAAGCAGAATCTCACCATCCTTCCTTCTATACCCACCTTACCATGTCACCAGGCCAGACCTGCCGGGCAGCCTTGACCCAGGTCATTAGAGAGACTCATACGCAGCCTTTATCATCTCTCACTGTCATTTTCAAACCCCCGTCACGGGCTTGTGGGCCTCACTTCTTCCCAAATACCCTGTCTGCTGCTTCCCCCAAGACTCTTCCTGAACGAAGGGCATGAATATTTAAAGACATTTTTTCAGCCAGTGCAGTCACATCACGCTGCTGCTCTCTCTTCAAATTTTATCTCCAGAAAGTTTGCCAGAGTCTCTCTGAGTGCCTCACACTCCCTGGTACAGGGTGCAACCAGGGGCCCCAGACACAGGGATGCCCCAGAGAAGTTAGCCTCCCCTCTGTGTCCTGAGGCTGAACGGCACACACCGAGCCCTGATTCTGGTCCACAAGCACCCTTTGTGGGCTACCCGGGTGTCAGACCTGAAAATTCCCTGCCACCCCAGTTCTTGGGGCATGGGCTTAGGTAGGAGATGCAGAAGGACAAGGGATCCCAAACCGCAAAGAAATGATGATCAAAACCCCAGAAACGCAAGGCCCTGGAACCCAAGAGGAGAAAGGTCTGGGCACATCAGATCCAGAGCTAATGTAGATCCTGTATTCACCAGGGCATCATGGATCCCAACCTCGCAGCCACTCCTGCTGGCTCCCTCCGGTGTCTCTGATCTGCAGAATTACTCACAGCCCACCGCGTCAAATCTCTCTTTTATCAGCAAGACACAACACACCTCTGTGGATAACTTCTTGAAACTCTAGTCATTCTAAGCCATTTCCAGTGCTCTGGGAAAGGTTCTGTCCCTCTGCCCGCCTGTAACCAATCAGCCACACACCGCCAAATCCATTTCCAAAGTTCCGGGCAATTACAGCCGCTGAGCTCCCTGGCCTGGTGCCCGCCTGCTCAGAGCCAGGACCCAGGTTGTCAGCAAGCCCGAAACCCAGCCACCAGTTTCTCCTCCAGCTTCCTTGGAGACCCAGGTGCACCGAAATGCCATGCTTACTGCGCCGAGGCACTCGGACCGGCCAGACCACACCAAGATAGAAAACGCGGGTCAAGGCCAGGCTCCCTACCTTTGCTGAGGGTCCCCGTGATGAGCTTAAAGATGGTCTGGGCAAATTTCACGAACCCAAGCTTGCATCTTTTGGAGCAGCCGCTCATGGTGGCAGAGGAAAGGCAGGTTGTGTTGTCAGCGCCCAGAAGGGAGGCACCCACCTTGCGTGCCCTGGAACTTGGAGCCTGCCTGCTCGGATCCTGAGAGATGGATGCACCCCAGAGGCTCCAGGAACAGCACAGCTGCCTCTGCAGTGAGTCCGGCTTCTGCATCCAGAGAGCCCACAGGGCACGGTGTCTGTTCCCTTCCTTCCTCCCCCCAAGCCCCTCCCACTGTCCCCCCAAGTCCTGGACAGGGGAGGACCTCCAGATGCCAGGCTGGGCCAGCACCGCCAGGGCAGAGGGCGCTGCGAGGGGATGGAGGAGGAGAGGGAAGCTGAGCAGAGCAGGGAGGGAGGAGCTGAAGCTCTCCCAGGCTTTGCTGACTGTCTTTCTTACATGCCAGTGGTAATGTAGCAATTAATACCCAAGTCAGAAGGGAGGGGACTGGGACGCAAAAACGCTCCGCTCCACGGCCTCCCGGCTCACTCTCCCGCTCTTTCCTTCCTGGTTAATCTAATAGATCAGTTCTCTGAGCTGTGCCTGGTAGGGACCTGGGAAGACTCCCACCAGAGCGGGAGATCGCTGCTTAGCGCTCAGTGGAAAGTTTGCAGGCAGCCTCTGAGTGGCCTGGTTTGCATCATGGAGAAGTCGGGCCAAGCAGGGAGCCCCGTGGGAGCTGGGCTGTGTGGCTTCGTGGTGCCAGCAGCAGGGGCTGCCAGCCTCCACAACTCAGAAAGTCACGCCCTTGCTGCCTCCTCACTCCAGGTGCCTTTTCACGGACACCCCAACACACGTCCCCTCAAAGTCTGCCGTTCAGCCCCAGCTCCCACCCCTGCAGAGCAGGTAAGAGTCTCCTCTCTCATCAGGGCAGCAGAGCTGTGCAAATAGGGATTTTCGGGATGAAGAAAGTATTCCTCAGAGATGCATAGAGGAATGACTGAAATTCAAACCATCTGACTACAGCACAACACTCTTAGAAGTAAAACTGCAAGGTAGTCGGCAAATGTGAACTCTAACTATGGCTTAACACAAAGTCTGGCTGCCGTTCAGTGCCGTAGATTGTGTGGATTGGACAGAACGTAAGGGGACAGCTCATCCCACGCTCTAGACTGGCATGGGCCTTCCCATGACACCCCCACTTTACTTTCCTTGGTTATTTAAAGGGTTCCCATGGGCCACCACCATGGGTACCTCCCACCAATGCACTGTGGTTTCATTTGAATAGCAGATACGAAATCTACCTAGAGTTGAACTAAGCTACGCCTTGAGAATGTCTTTCTCTTCCTCACCATCAGCTTGACTGTTATCTGCTTCTCTAGGATGTTTGAGAGAACTAGATGATTGCTTAAGAGCCAGAGAAGGGAGAGCACCCATTGATTAAATGCCATATATGCCAGAACTCAAGCTCCATGTCCGGTTTCTTTCCCATCTTCTGCGAGTCATGGGAAAGTGAATCTTGAAATGAACCTCAGCCCTCAGGGAAGTCCCCAACAAATTCCAGAGACAGCCCAGTGGCACAGAGCCTTTCTCCAAATCCAAGTGCCCCTCACTCCTGACTTGCTGGGATAGTGTGACTCACACACAATGCAGGAAAGAGCCTTGGTGGAAAACATTCCCTGCATCTGATGTTACAGAGCAGGGGTTCCCAACGCCCAGGCTTAGACAGGACCCAGCATGCACAGCAGGAGGTGAGCGGCAGGCAAGCAAGCAAAGCTTCATATGCATTTACAGCCGCTCCCCATTGCTGGCGTTACTGCCTAAGCTCTACCCCCCTGTCAGATCAGCCGTAGCATTAGATTCTCACGGAAACATGAGCCCTCCCATGAACTGTGTGCATGAGGGATCTTGGCTGAATGTTCCTCAGGAGAACCTAATGCCTGATCATCTGGGGTGGAGCTGAGGCAGTGATGCTAGCGCTGGGGAGTGGCTGCCACCGTCTCCCATCACCCCCAGGAAAACAAGCTCAGGGCTCCCACTGATTCTGCACTATAGTGAGTTGCATAATTATTTCATTATATATCACATTAACATAGTAATTGAAATGAAGTTCACAATAAACATAATGCACTTGAATCATCTGGAAACCACTCCCCCTGACCTTCAGTCTGTGGAAAAATTGCCTTCCACAAAACTGGTCCCTGGTGCCAAAAAGGTTGGGGACCACTTGTCATAGATCTTGAAATTGCCTTGTCGTTCACTGTGTCTTAAAGTGAGGAAGGTCCCAACTAGAATGCGTATGGTACCTGGAGATGTTAATGGCACTTAGTCTTCTGTACACTTGCTCACATATCCCGTACTTACTGATCTCACAGTCTAGTGTGGGGCTGAGCAGCCAGGATGCAGAAACACCAAGCCAGGTGCCCCGCACGCACAGCTGGTGCCCTTCTGGACCTAACGGCGGAGCAGATTCATCATGAGATGCGAAGCCCTTGTCAAGAACCGTTTATCCAAAGAATCTGGCTCATTTTGCAGAGTCTTAGATCAGCTGGAGACGCAGGGCATGTTAGTGTGGAGAAGGAGGAGGGAAGAGCCGGGGGTGGAGCAGCCTCTACTAGGCAAGGAGCTGGCCGAGGGCAGCACTACCTGGGCACCGGAGAGGAAAGGTTAGAGACAGGTGAAAGGAGCGTAAGGTGCACAGCTGAGAGTGCTGGCCTCCGGGTGGAGAGTTCACTTCAGAGGACAGGGAACTCTCAGCTACGCCCCGCTGTTTCTCTCTTCCATCCCACAGATGAGGAGGACATTGAAAACTGAGAAGACCCACCCCCCCCAAAAAAAAAAATCAACCAACCAACCATTAAAAAGTAAAGCCAGTGACTTCACGGACATTAGCTGACCCTGAGCTTGATCTTTCAGCTGGAAACCTGGCCAGGAACCCTGCTGGAGCAGGGACTCCTGGAAGGCCGTCAGCAGCATCTAACTTGGAATGACATGAGACGTCCGGGGAGTCACGTGGGGGCTCCAGCTTCAGCTCAGGAATCTGGAACCCCAACCTCTGAACACACAGGAGGGAAGAAGCAACTGTACCTGTTGTTTGAAGGATCAGGACAATCTTATAAACAAGTACCTCATGAGTCCTCCAAGAAAGACAGGTAATGGTTAAGTTGGTGGGTCTTTGCACCAGGAAGTTAATCACTCACCTGCTCATTCCACACCTGTATATACTGAAAACATGCTATTACCGTGGCCTCTATCCAGGCACTGAGTATACAGCTGCGGGCAAAACACACCAAGTCCTGGGTCTACCAAGTTCTCATTTACGTGGTGGAAGGACGAACACGGTCAGCCATCGTATGTATGTGTAAGACAGTGCTTCGAAGAAAAAGAAAGCTGACTAAGTGGATGCTCCTATTTTACAGCGTCATCAAGGAAGCTTTCTATTCAAATGACTTTTTAAAAAGAGATTCCAAACCAGATATAAAGGTCCCTGGGGTAATAACCAACCGTTAGGGCTGAGGAACAGCAAGTGCAAAGGACAAAGACAGATATGAGATTCTACGGTCGGCAATTCAGCAATTATCAAACAAACCAATGAGCCTCGGTTTTTCCTTCTGTAAAATGGGAAGAATAAGTCTTACCTCCAAAGATTTGGAAGAGATTTACATGAAATTAATGTGATTAATTTAGCTTCTGGCATAATAAACCAGTTTGTTAGGGGCAAAGGTCGTTACTGACACTCCGACTGCGCCATTCTTGTTGGTGGGGCCGCCACTCCTGCCCTGTTCCCTAGAAAAACTCCTCACTCTGTAGGCGAAGCTTCACGCTCACTGGCAATCATGGAACCAGGTGCCGACATTTAATCTCCCCTAGTAGTAGCTCAAACACTAAGCATTTCAGGTCCTCCTCTGAACACAGCAAGGCACCAAGTATGTGAATCCTCAATCTTAGATAAATGACTCAGGCCCAGAGAAAGTCTGCAGCATCTAAAACACCACACAGCAAAATCCCCAGGAATATGGGGAAGGTGTTTGGTGTGCCAAGCACATCCCCAGCCAAGGAAGGTAGGTTGTGCCCATATTGAATTCATGATGGGAGAGTATAGAGAGGATCCTTCTCTGCTCAAAAAACACGCTATTCTGCAAACAAGCAACAGAAGAGGCCACATGGAATTCAGATGGCATCAGGGAAATTAAACCATCAGTGGGCTTATAATTAGTCAGCCTCCCCCTACGGATGTGCCTTAGCCAAAGGAACTGAGGAAGATAGTTATCTCTCCGCCTGAAATCGTTTATGGGGATCTTCACAGGCTAGTTCCAGGGGGAAGGCGAGGCAGACGGAGGCTCCAGATGGTGTCTGGGCCGGGGAAGGTGCTCTGACCTCTCTGAGTGAAAGGCTGAGAGGGGACAAAAATGCTGGTCTTTAAAGGGAGGGAAGGCTGTCCTCAAAATGATAATGATGACAGCAGGCCTTGGTGAGTGCCCTCTACATGTGGGGCGACTACTCTAAACACTCACCTTCCGCATGGCTGATCCTTAGAACTCTATTACATTTCCTATTCTACAGGTGAGGACATGGGCCCAGAGAGGGAAAGTAGCTTGTGGACAGTCACAAAGACATCCTGAGTCAAGACCGTTTGACTTTAAACTTCGTAGAAAGTTATTTAGTATCTCATTAAGGTTCAGAATTAAAGCGACTGGCAGTGTAAAGGAGACATGGCTTGCCTGATTATTAAAAGAAAAAAGCAGCTCTCCATTAAAATCATAAAGTCCCCATCCCTGGAGGCATCACAGAGACAGAATGGAGACATTCGCCCTGGAGGGAATTCCTACCACCGTGGTCGTGGGGGTGGGAGGCAGGTAGAGACTCGGCACAGATTCCGTCACAGAGCTTCCAGGAGACTTAAGCCACGCCAGCTATTTTAACAGAAAGCATGTCCCAAAAAGACGTGTTCAGCAGGTGTCGGAGGACGGGAAGGGCAAAGGGAGCCAGCGAGAATGGTAAATGTAGGAAGCAACTTCTGCTCTAGTGCTGGGTGGGGTAGGGGGCGACCAGGGAAAGCTCTGGGGTCCTCGGGACCTGGAAGCCTGGAGGAGGTACTCCGTGACGGTGAGACTCAGACCTCTGAGGAAGGGGCGCCAGCTGACTGGTGCTGGCATCTCTGAGGGGGAGCTATGAGGTTGATTCTGGGAGAGTTTGGAAAAAGTGTACTGGATGCTGGAAACTGCTACCGCCAGCGGACAGTACTGTTGCCTGGGGACACAGATGGGAGCAGGAGCAGACTAGAAGGAATAAACGCCCCCCGCCGCTTGCAGGATGCAGCCCAGAATCATGCAGCGGGGCAGGGAAGGGAGCCTCGAAGCTGACAGGGTCAGGAGCCAGCTGACACAGTCCAGGTACCTTCTCTTCTAAAATTCTAGAACCCCACTAAGTGCCAGGCATCGAGGATGCACCAGCAAATAAGACAACATCCCTTCCCTTGTGGAAACTGCACTTTCATTGAACTGCTCATAATAGAACAACCACTAGGAGGGAAACAGCAGATTCCACTGGGGTCAGAATCATCAGTTATCACTTGTTTCTCTGTGCTGGGTGTTGTATTTGGATTATCTGGGTTTTGTCACAAATTTATGATGTTGGTAGTGTGATTTATTATGTCCATTTTACAGATGGGGAAGTGGAGTCTCAGGCAGACTTGATGGCTCATCCCAGGGGAGGAGCTGAAGCCAATGGAACTAGTGACTGACTGGAGTCTGGGGAATGGGAGGGAGTCAAAAGCCACATGTATTTCTAGAAACAGAAGCAGGAAATGTACAGAAAGGATAAATTTTGGGAAATGAAACGGTTACAGAGTCTGTTTTGGGGAGAGAAACGTCAAGCTCGTTGATGGAAATGAAAGTGAGGAACTCAGGAGAGAGGGTAGGAGCTAGAATTCTCATAAATAAATGATTTTTCTCCCTGCTTAGGAAGAAAATAAATGTAGCATCCCAGCAGGCCAAAAATATTAGCATTTAAATACAGGCTTACACAGGTGGGGAAAAAGGGAAATTTCCTTAGAATTAAATCAGACTTTTTCTTTCCTCCAAGGCTCAGAAAAGTCCATTCTGCTCAAGTGTGGTCTTCAGAGTGTTGCTCCACGTTCTCAGTGGGACTCCTGTCCTCTCCGCATTTTCATCATGAGCAGATGATGCCTAAGGGCTGATGGAAATTCCTCAGTGTTGTTGGCCGGAAGTCGCTCAGGCTCATTTGCCTCTTGTGTTAGCAGGTCTGCAGGGCCTGGTGGGGGACTGGAGGAACCATGGTTTGCAATGGAACTGGTGAGGAGGGGCGTGTGCCGCTGCAGGGGCTTCTAGGGAAAAGATGGGAAGAGACCAAGGGGGTCCTGGAAGCTGCCCCTTCTCCACCTGTTGCCACTCAGTGCTACCCCTTTGCTACTCCACTGACACATCTTGCCCAGTGCTGTCTTCCCCTGTCTCCTCCACCCTCGCTCACTATGCTCAGCTGGACTTGGGGCCCCTGTCGAGTGTAATCACGGAGAGGAGCTAGCTTCAGTTAGATACTGAAGATCCCAGGTGCGGCCTGGCTGCCCCAGGCTGACCACGGAGAGCCATGCCAGTCAGGCTCGTCAGTCTCACGGTTGCTTCCCCTCTGCCTCCCAGAGCCCAGGAAAGCAGGACCCAGCTCCACAAAGTGCAGACTTGGGGGCTGGGGTTCCAAGTCCTAGATGCAGCAGATTCTGGATTACTCTTTACTCTTACTTTCCTGGATCCGCTGGATCTTATTTTTTGCAAATAACCCAGATGGCTTTCCCCTATTCTTTAGCTCAGCAAACCACATCATAGCCTCCCAGGACGCAAAAGTCACAAGGGCGGGAGTCATCGTTGGTTTCTCCCCATCCTCTTTCCCCTCTGTGTTATTGGCAGGATTGCTCCTTCCTGAGGCTCCTTGCCTCCTCCCAGCTTCCAGTGACGGCTGATGTTCCCCACCAGTCCTTGGCTTGTAGACACATCCCCCTCAACTTGGCCTTGATCTTCATGTGTCTGTGTCTCTGTTTTCTCTTCTTATAAGGACAGGTGTCACTGGTCAATAGTCCCAAGCCATATGACTCCAGCTTGAATTAACTCAATACACCTGCAAAGACCCTATTTCCAAATAAGNTTTCTGAGGTTTGAGGTAAAGACCCCAGCAGACCTGACTTGGGTCATGAGTAAGAAGGCAACATTTGTTACAATGCAACCTCTAGGATCTCAGGGTTAATTCGCTCCTGCAGCAGAATCTTGTCTCTCACTGGCATTCGCCATGGATGAATGAAGGCAGAGACAACTGTGATTACAGACTGGCAGGCGAGGAGCAGGGAGGTGGCTTCAGCTGCCAGTACTGAACTCACTGAAAGGATGAGAGGGGGAGACTGAAAAACTGCTCCCTGGGGCATCGCCACTTTCAGTGCCTGCTGCGGCAGATGAAAGGACCCAGAGCCCCCACTCCCTTCAGACAGAGCCCGCCTCGGGGCCCTCATCAAACGCAGCCCCTTAGGGATCACAGCCAAGGCTTGGCCCCTGGGAATGGGGAGGAGGCCTCTCTGAAGCCAGCAACACCCTGGAAAACCCTATTAGCTAGTGGAAGCTGAAACAGCAAGGCTGCATGAAGGGCCTGGGCTAATTCGGGCTGACAACCTTCCCTCGGAATCACCCACTGGGGCTCTGCCCTCCCAGCTCCATCCCAAAGAATAAATCACACTGTCAGGTCTAATTTGGGACTCGGCTGATGGGCTGAGCAGAGAGAGCATCCATGCGTTCTGGCCACAGAGGTCAAGGGCAGCCCATGCGTTGGAGGCTAGAGCTCGCTGAAAAGCCCGGGGACTAGATGGAAAGGGGACTGGGAGACTGAAAGCTGTCGGCTTCCAAGACACACTGAACAAACTCCTCTCTTCTCCCCAAAAATTTCTGGCCCAGGTCTCAGCTGTTTCTAGAGCACAGTCCAGGCACCCTGCTAGCTCGGAGCTGGGCACAAGGTAAACACTCGTATCTGAGGAATAAACAATCCTAACAGCAGCAGTGAGTGCTTATTATTATCTTATAGGTTGGCGACTAAAGGATGCCTAACTTCTGACATGCAGTAAAGGCTAATGAATGAAAGTGGGCACCATCACCACCACCATCATGGCCATCTCATCTATTGTGTGACTACTTCGGCCAGGCATTAAGTACTTGAGATTCATTGTGTTGTTGTTCAGTTGTGTCCTACTCTTTGTGACACCATCGACTATAGGCTGCCAGGCTCCTCTGTTCATGGGATTTTTCAAGCAAGAATACTGGAGTGGGTTTCCATTTCCTCCTCCAGGGGATCTTCCCTATCCAGGGATCGAATGTGCATCTCTTCTGTCTCCTCTACTGACGGGCAGGCTTTTTACCATCAGCGCCACCAAGGAAGCCCCCAACATTCATAGTCATGTTGTAATTCCCAAGACAATCTTGGGAGAAAACAAAAGCTCCCAGTTAGGCTCCCCACTTGGGGCTCATCAGTGATGAAGTTAAGACTAGATCCCAGGCGGGCTTGACTCTGAGCCTGTGCTCTCGGCCACTGTGTCAGACTGCTCTGGTGGATTTCACTTCCTTCCAGAAGCTGGCCCTGAAGCCTCAATGTCAGGTGTCTCTCCTCAGAGTTCCCAGGGCCCTGTGGCCTCCCCTCTCAGCACTCTCATCGCTCTGGCTTGTGCACCTACAGATCTTTCCCCAAACACTCCCTATTCAGGAGGGGAGCCCTGGGAGCCCAGAGCCCAGATGGGATCTGTTCACTGGTTGGACGGAGGGAAACCCAAGTCCAAACCCTTCATCCGACAGGAAGGCAGTGGAGACTGAGCAATGAGAGCTGCCGTGAAAGAGCTTCCCTGAAGAAAGGAGAGTTAGAGAGAGAGAAAGAAAATGCCCCTTGATGACTGCCATTNGGGGCACTTGCCCTATCCCACCTCTGTGTCATATATGCCCCCCTGGCGTCTGTCCCACCAGCCTGCAAGCTCCCACACACAGGGCCAGGTCTGTTCTCTTCTGCTCCATCCACAGTGCCAAGGAAGAATCCCCACGTCCCCACTGGTCACAGAGACAAGCTCCCTCTCCTCGGGGTTCTCTAGCTGCCATGCTCTTCTGAATAAATTCACTAGAACATGCTGGAAATGTTGGTCTGGTAGGGATCTTGCCTAGCTTAGAGCACCCACGGATAACATGGGTTTGGAGCCCATGGGACTTGAACTCACCATAATCACTCCTTAGGTGTGTGAACTTAGCCAATTATTCCAACTCCCTGAGCCTCTGTTTACTTATATTTAAAATGGGCATAATCAGAATCGATTCTGGTGTTAAACAGGAGAGGGTGACTGTCTTGGTTTCTGAGGACTGAGGGACTTCCGGGAACGCAGCCACTTTCAGTGCTGAAATCACAATAGTCTTGGTCACTCTTGGGTCCTGCACAGACAGACAAAAACAATGGCTCAGATGGTGAAGAACCTGCCTGCAATGCAGGAGACCCGGATTCAGTCCCTGGGTCCGGAAGATCCCCTGGGGAAGGGAATGGCAGCACACCACCATTCTTTGCCTGCAGGAGTCCATGGGCAGAGGACCCTGCGGGCTACAGTCCGTAGGGTGGCCGAGAGTCAGACAGGACCAAGTGACTAACACTTTCACTTCCTTCAGTGAGAGTGCAGAGCCTGTGTCTTTAACCCAAATTCTACACTGTCAGATTTGGGTCACTTGATTTTATATTTTACTCCATATATTGTCACAAATGACCCAAATCCTCTACGGCACCAAGGAGGGTGTCAGGAATAGTAAAGTGGTGATGAGGCGGGGGTGGCCAGTACCCTTTGCCTCTGCGACTGCTCCCTCTCCTGTGCCACTCACAGTCCTGTCCCTTCAGATCCACTCATGGAGAGTAGAGGGGTTGACCCTGGCAAGACCACAGCCAGGCCAGATACCCGTTTCCGTCTACCTTCAGGCCACCCACCAAGGAGAGAGACAGAAAGGTCACTGGCCAGAGCGAAGCAGCCAGTCAGAATCGTCCTTCTAGAAACCCCGCCAGAGGCCGTGACGGGGGGAACGTGGAAGGGAGGCCTTCACCAGGAAACGAGTCTCTTGTAAGATGCATCTTCACATTGGCAATTCCATGTGTGCCCAGTTGGCAGGATCCTGGGAAGCGGCAGGCAGTGGGGCATGTGCGTCGGTGGGTGCTGAGTAGGGGCTGTTTACCATACTCTGGTAACGCTCACTGCAGATCCCGGAAAACCACCCTTGTCCCTGGGCCCAGTGCCTCAAATGGTGAAAGCAACTCAACTCCTAGAGGAATTCAAGCTCAGCGCCAAGCTGGCATGTTCCCGCAAAGGCAGGAAGCAATGACATGCCAAAGGGGGTGTGAAGGCTTTCGGGAGTGGTTCATGTTGTTATTCCCCACCTGGCACATACGCTTGCCCACAGCGGGGAGGGAGAGGCTCGCTCCTTTAGCACACCCCACCCCTCTCCCCCAGGGTGCTTTTCCACTGCAGAATGCCCACACCCTCTAGTGTGGCATCGCCCTCGCCTCCGAGTGAGAAAAGCAGCGGTGGACGTGTCCCTTGTCTAAGCCCCCTTCCCTTGTTGTAAAGTAGCTTCCAGACTGGCAATATCCAGGTGAGGAGTAAATAAAATACCTGAGCAGTTCAGTTCTAAATTGAGAATACGGAGTAGGATCATGTGATGGGCCTCCTAGCTTTGTTACCTTTAGACAAGGGAAAGCTCTTAAGTCTCAATTCTTCCATTTCTCATTCTGTAAAATGAGGCTACCTATAGCCTATGATTACCCTATTCAGTGAAAAAATGTGTATAAAGACCTGGTACATAATAAGCACTCAAATAAGGACAGTTATTAGTATTCACAGGTGCTGTTGCTGTTGTTTTGATGCTGGCCACTGTACAGATGAAAATCCCGAAAGCCGTGGCTGCCCTTCCAGGATGTTCTGATTCCTCGGGGAGTGCTCTGGAATCTGGAATGACGGTGAGTCCCACTGCCTAACTTAGAAGCTCCATTCACATCCCTCGACTCTGGCCAAGGGTCTGAGAGCTGGGCGTCTCTGGGCTTCAGAGGTTCCAGAGCAGGAGGACAAAGGCCCAGACACAACGGGTCTGGAGGCATTTTCAGGGCCCTTTTACTTCTGTGGCTTTGGGCTGAGTTGGAAAATGTATAGGTCCTGCTTCCCCTAACGTGTCAGTAAGCTAGGTCATCTCAGGACAAACTTTTATTAGATGAGAAAAAGCCTAATTAAGTTGGATTTCCTGACTTGAGTGGCTGAGACCCCTCCCCTTATGGGGATGGAGCTCTGTGCAGCCTAGGAGCCCCTCTCTGTGGCCTCCACATACCCCTCCCTGAAGTAGTATCAGCCCTCACTCTTTCCTGTCCCTTACACATGGACAGGAGGTGCAGAGACAGACCCAGGAAGAGGAGAGAAGGAAGCTGTTATCCTCTCAGGGAAGGGATTGCCTTTGTGGAGGTTAAGGTCCTGAGGAGATCTGAACTGGGGCTGGGAGAGAGCTGAAGAAGGCTTAGGAGAGGGGGGATGGAGGCTGGCCCCAGGGATTGGGAACAGCCAAGGGATGTTCAGGGAGACGTCTAAACTCACCTTTCAGCCGGCTGTGGCCATGAGGCACACTTCCTCTGTCTCCCTAAGCTTCTCGTGCAGTCCTTGGCTACACACCCGGGACTTGTCAGAATTTTTAAAAGTGAAAATTAGGAGAAAAGATTGAATTGCAAATTCTGATAGATTTGATGTGGAGCAGGATCAGGGCACCCATGAAACCAAGTGGGCCCTAAGCAGGCCCAGCTCAGGGTCCACAGGCGCTCAGAGGCCCAGGTGTCTGGGATCACCCCACCCCTGTCTCTTATACACATCTGACGCANTGAGAAACGCTGGGCTGGATGAAGCACAAGCTGGAATCCCCCACCTCTTCCCCTCCTTCCAACATCTCTGTAATGGTGAGAGCTTGAGAGTGGAAGGGACCCCCTAGGTGGTGGCGGTGAAGGGGAACATCCAGAAAAAGCCACTGGAATCTTAAAGGATAAGCCATCTCAGCTGATTTCCCGGCTTCAAACATAGAAATCCTAATATCAGCTGGTGCCTTTATTATCCTTTCCAAAGTGCATTCCCTTATTTTGTCCCTTTTAAGCTCAGCATTTTGTTTCAGTTTTCAGACAAGGAGACTGCAGTCCTGAGAGGTCACGTGACCCGTTGGAAGTGGCACTGCCCAGGGTCTGCTCCCTACAGCTGTTGGGACCTGTGCTGACTCAGCCAAGCCCAAGCCTCTGGTGCAAGTTTGCTAATCGTTAGGGTGTTAAGTGACTCCAAAAATACTATGGGGGTGGCTTCCAGGAGGCAAAGCTGAGCCTGGGAATGGGGTTCAGGACCAACCTCTGTTACGACCCACCCCCAGCAGGTAGGGAGCAGGAGGGTGAGCAGGAAGGGGCAAGGGGCAAGCCCAGCTCAGCTGCCCAGCAGGGGAAGAAGTGCTTGTTTGGTGTAGCGAAGAGGATGCTGAGGAGCCTGAGGAGGGCTGCAGTGGGGCTGGAACCCAGAGATTTGTGTGCGCAGCCGGGGGAAGCCTGGGAGCAGAGACAAGAACCTCAGAAGAGAGAGCAGTTGCTGCTGTGGTGCTTGGCACTAGAGGGGCTGTTTTTGATCAAGACTCACTCAACTCACTGTTTTCTTGATGGGAAAAGTGAAAGTGAAAGTCGCTCAGTCGTGTCCGACTCTTTGCAACCCCATTCAGTGGTCCATAGAATTCTCCAGGGCTGAATACTGGAGAGGATAGCCTGTCCCTTCTCCAGGGGATCTCCCCAACCCAGGGGCTGAACCCAGGTTTCCCACATTACAGGCAGATTCATAACCAGCTGAGCCACCAGGGAAGCCCAGGAATACTACAGTGGGAGTGGGTAGCTTATCGCTTTTCCAGTGGATCTTCCCGACCCAGGAATTGAACTGGGGTCTCCTGCATTGCAGGTAGACTCTTTACCAGCGGGACTATCAGGGAAGCTCCTGCTTGAGGAAGTCACACAGAGGCTGCTCTGTGCCTAAAGTGGGTTTCCCACTGTCTCGCTAGAGGGAGGCCAAGTTCCTACTCCTTGCTTGCAGCCCACCTGGCCAGCGGTGACCGTCCCTGGTGCTCCAGGGAAGATGCGAGTCAGGGGCTTAGGGGAGGAGCAGCTCTGCCCCCCAGTAATGGGGATATGTCAATGGACATTGGAAATGTTTTCAGGAAGCAGCAAAGGCTAGATTTGATAGGAAAATGAGTGCTGTTTCTACTCAGAATTTGTGAGATCCTACACCTCTTCCCTGAACCTGGTGGTGTGTATTCTACCCTCGGTCGGCTTTCGTCCCCCAGGATTGGTGCTCTTCTCAGCAAGTCCCACCAAGTACAGAGTTCTAGGACCCAGACACAGTGACAGGGGAAGGGAAAGGCTTAGCTGTGTGCTTAGTGAGGATCATAAGACCCACCTATCAAGAAGGCAGTGTGAGTGGTGGTCAGACTTGTGGGCTCTGTAGTCAGACGAGTTTGTCTCCAAATCTCCCCTAAATAGATGTGACCGCCAAGGTACCAGGAACCTCTTGCATCTTGTTTACCACAAAACCCCCAGTGCCCAGAATAGAGCCTGGCACACACAGAGGAATCAATATTTTATGAATAAACCAGCAGCTCCAACCTTGCTGCTTCTTTAGCCTTGCACCAGTGACTTCGGGCCTTTGAGTGTCAGTTCCCTCCTCTGTAAAACGGGATGGAAACTTGCTTACCAGATGCGCTAGTGTGTGTGCTCAGTTGCTTGGTCGTGTCCGACTCTTTCCAACCCCATGTGCTGCAGCCCTTCAGGCTCCTCTGTCCTGGGATTCTCCAGGCAATAGTACTGGAGTGGGCTACTATTTCCTCCTCCGGGGGTCCTCCCTGGCCCAGGGATCAAACCTGAGTCTTCTGCGCCTCCTGCACTGCAGGTGTGTTCTTCACTGGTGAGGGAAGCCCCGTGGCGGGGATTAAAAGAGAGAGCCCAGCTGTGGCACTCAGCATCATGCCTAGTGTGTCTCCACTAAGCCTTCAGCAACAGCACCTAGCTCATAATTCACATGCACCTGACACTTTGCGAGGTGCTGTGCATGCGGGCACACGCTTTTCTGCATGCATGTGTGTGTGCATTGGTGGGCATGCATACACAATCTCAAGTTATCCTCCCAGGAGACGGTTCTATTATTATCTTATTTTTACAGCTGAGGAGGCTGAATCCTGGAGAGGTGCCTCAAGAGACAAGTTGCCTTGCTGATAAGTGGTGGTGGAACCAGAATTTTAAGGCCCAGTGTCTTTGAGTTTTCACACTCAAAAATGTTTGCTTAGACTCCTTCTGGATCGGATACTCTGCAAACAGCAATGTACTGGTTTGGGTCACTCGGTGCAGAAGACAAAGCAAGTCTTCAGCCATCCTTTTCTGCATATATGACACTTACTTCCAAAGCTGGTGAAGAAAGCTAGTGGAGGTGATGAAATTCCAGTTGAGCTGTTTCAAATCCTGAAAGATGATGCTGTGAAAGTGCTGCATTCAATATGCCAGCAAATTTGGAAAACTCAGCAGTGGCCACAGGACTGGAAAAGGTCAGTTTTCATTCCAATTCCAAAAAAGGCAAGCCAAAGAATGCTCAAACTACCGCACAATTGCACTCATCTCTCATGCTAGTAAAGTAATGCTCAAAATTCTCCAAGCCAGGATTTAGCAATATGTGAACCGTGAACTCCCTGATGTTCAAGCTGGTTTTAGAAAAGGCAGAGGAACCAGAGATCCAATTGCCAACATCTGCTGGATCATGGAAAAAGCAAGAGAGTTCCAGAAAAAACATCTATTTCTGCTTGATTGACTATGCCAAAGCCTTTGACTGTATGGATCACAAGAAACTGTGGAAAATTCTGAAAGAGATGGGCATACCAGACCACCTGACCTGCCTCTTGAGAAACCTGTATGCAGGTCAGGAAGCAACAGTTAGAAATGGACATGGAACAACAGACTGGTTTCATATAGGAAAAGGAGTACGTCAAGGCTGTATATTGTCACCCTGCTTATTTAACTTCTATGCAGAGAAATCATGAGAAACGCTGGACTGGAAGAAACACAAGCTGGAATCAAGATTGCTGGGAGAAATATTAATAACCTCAGATATGCAGA
>SJYV01049734.1:259558-275247 GCA_006410875.1 Neotragus pygmaeus | reverse complement strand
TTACTCCTTGGAAGAAAAGTTATGACCAACCTAGATAGTATATTCAAAAGCAGAGACATTACTTTGCCGACTAAGGTCCGTCTCGTCAAGGCTATGGTTTTTCCTGTGGTCATGTATGGATGTGAGAGTTGGACTGTGAAGCAGGCTGAGCACTGAAGAATTGATGCTTTTGAACTGTGGTGTTGGAGAAGACTCTTGAGAGTCCCTTGGACTGCAAGGAGATCCAACCAGTCCATTCTGAAGGAGATCAGCCCTGGGATTTCTTTGGAAGGAATGATGCTAAAGCTGAAACTCCAGTACTTTGGCTACCTCATGCAAAGAGTTGACTCATTGGAAAAGACTCTGATGCTGGGAGGGATTGGGGGCAGGAGGAGAAAGGGACAACCGAGGATGAGATGGCTAGATGGCATCACGGACTCAATGGACGTGAGTCTGAGTGAACTCTGGGAGCTGGTGATGGACAGGGAGCCCTGGTGTGCTGCGATTCATGGGGTCGCAAAGAGTCGGACATGACTGAGCGACTGAACTGAACTGAAAGGTACCCAAAAAGTGATGAGCTGAATTGCCCAAGGAGCAATGACGGGTCATCAGGTATCAGGCGTGGGGCGCAGTCTTGCATCTTGCTGCCTTGGGGAAACAGGATGCTCTCAAGGAATTTACAGCCCACGCTGGCAGGGCAGGGAGTGGATCTCAGCTTTCAGTGTCTCTAAGCATCTCCCAGGTCACTAACCACGTGCAGATGCCAGTGGCAACCCACAGGCAACAAAGGCTGATATTGTAGGTCTGGGGTGAGACTTTGGGGCCTGAATCTTTGACAAGCACTCTGGATAAGTCTATGCAAGTGTGCTTTCTGCTTTTGGAAATTTGAAGAGAAAAAAAAAAAGATCTATCAAATAGGTTTGTTTCCTAGAGTTATCTGTTAAGCAGGCAGGGAGAGCACACTCTGGAAGCTTTGCAAGAAGGAGTATGTCAAAGAGATGTCAGTTTACGGGTAACTCCCCACCTACTGCAAGCTCCCCTCCCCCCACCATCCCCAAACACCATTCTGGTGACCACCCTCCAAAGAAACACCAAGTTGGCTCCCAGGCAGCCACCCAGCCTTGCCAATGGGGCAGAGAACATTAAGCCCAGAGAAAGGGGAGGAATAAGGAATCAGCTCCTCCTGTGTCTTGCTCCTCCCCCTCCCCTTGCTTCCACTGGAAAAAAGAAAATTGCCAAGTAATTGGTCTTCGACAACCCCTGCTGGTCTCGGTCCTTTCATTCTTGCTGAGATTATAATTAGAGACTCAGTAAATTTAAATTGAAAATCCATGAACAGAGCAGAGCTTTCATTTTTCAAGTGTTTTTTTCTCAGGCACCTGCAAGTGGTACATGCGTGCACGCTCAGTCGTGTCTGACTCCTTGCGACCCCGTGACTGCGTTTCTCCAGGCTCCTCTGTCGGTGGGATTCTCCAGGCAAGAATACTGGAGCGGGTTGCCATTTCCTACTCCAGGGGGTCTTCCTGACTTAGGGATCGAACTTGCGTTTTTTGTATCTCCCGCCTTGGCAGGCGAATTCTTTACCACTGACCCACCTGGGAAGCCCAAACGGTGCTCCAGCCAGTATGGGCAGCAGTGGCTGGTGAGTCCAGTGGGGACCGGAAGCTGGGGAACACAGCCCCTCGGCTCTTGGCAAAAGCACAGGAGCAGCAGCATGGATGAGCATTCGCTACGCCCTGGAGGTTCGGTCTGGCGTGCTTTCTAAGCCTTGTTGTAGTACATCCGCCCTTGGAGGTAGCACTATTCTATTCCCACGTGATAGACAGGGAAACCAAGGCTCAGAGAGACGGTGATCTGCCCAGCGTCGCATAGCTAGGAAGGGACAAGACAGAGCTGAAGCCCCACGCGTCTGAACTGGCAACCTATGTGTTTTATCTAAAATTTGTCTTCTCAGCAATCGACCAGGGGCCTGAATCCCAGATCCGAGTACATTTCAGGTTCTGTGGTCCTTGTTTCTCCCCTACTAAAGTCTGGAGGCAGCTGCAGCCTGCCTTGTGCCCTGAGGGTCTATAGGTCTGAGTGAGGTTCTTGGTGGGGCTAAGAAAGACGAGGAGAATTCTCCCGTCCTGTGAGCTATGCTTCTCTCCTCACTGATCACTGCCTTCTACCGCTGGGTCCTTGGAACAGTGTGTCTGGGCAGGAGCACCCATCACATCACCTCCACCTCCATTCCTCTGAGGAGGAATCAGAGACCTCAGAGGGGTAAAATGACTTTGTCCAGGATGCCTCTGCCAGCTCTTGGCTGATGGAGTTGGGACTGGGAGCTTCCCGACGTCCACCAAGCTGCTTCTCTGCAGCTCTGTAGAGCTGGGCTCCGGTTCCAGGGAATGGGCCTGTCCAAACAGAAAGCCAAACCAAATAGAAAGCAGGTGGGGAAGGGAGGAAGCGCCCGTGTCTTGGTCGCCTATGATACGTGGACTGTGAAAGGTCAGGGTGTTGGGGCCACCCTGTCAGCGGGAACTTTGGGCTTTACCTGTCTCACTGTTGTGTAAACAGAATGTCTGTGGTCCTTACCTGGTAGAGGTGATGGGAGGGTCAGCTGGGGTCATTGATGTACAACATGCCCCCAGTGCAATGCTTAGTAAAGATTGGTTCAAAGCAAAACCATTTCTTGTTTCCTTGTTCAAAAGTGTACTAATATTATTAATAATTCTTATAATAACATTACTGAATATTAATGCCTCCGTTCTCCAGATGGGAAAACCAAGGCTGACGGAGATTAGAGGACTTAGACAAGCATCTTGTGAGAGGCGGGTCCTGGGTCCAGCAGGAGGCTGTGCGACCCCTTGCCTGTTCCCCCCACCCCACAGTCAGCACGTCACTCTAGTCTGAGGGGGTGTCCGTAGCACAGGGATATCAGTGGTTGGGGTCACTGGTCTCCCCAGGCAGACCGACCCGTGACTCGGCTCTGCAGGACAAGCCTCCGGGGGGCCTACCGTATATTTCAACCATCCAGCGCCCCAGAGCAGTGAGGGTGCGAGTTGCCTTGTAGGCCAGGAACAAAGGCTTGGGGACCTTGCCCAAGGTCCTAGTCCTTTTTTAATTTTTAAAAATTTTTATTGGAGTATATTTGCTTTACAATGTTGAGTTAGTTTCTGCTGTACAGCAGAATCACTAGACATCTATCCCTTCGTTTTTGAATTTTCTTTCCATTTAGGTCACCACAGAGCACGGAATAAAGTTCCCTGTGCTTTACAGGAGGTTCGGTCCTAGTTCTTATGGAGTCCTCCCTGGTTGCCAGTCACCTGCTGGGGAGGCTCTTTCATTTAGTAAATAAGGAAATATCCCCTTTAAACTCTTTTCCTTGTCCAGGAAGGAAGGGGTGGAGGGAGGGAGGGAAGGAGGGAAGATGAAAGAGATTGTGGTTGATGAAGCGTGTGTGCTAAAGTAACAATTGGAACATTTGTATGATGGGAATATGAGAATACAGAGGTTTTTTTGTTTAGTTTTTCTTTTAATATTATTGCAACTTTAATGTAAGTTTGAAAAGATTTCAAAATAAATTATGAAAAAACTAAAACATTTCCCCTGTCTTCAAATATCATTAGTGATTGTTAAACATATCCAAGAATGCTCACGCTTCTTTCTTGCCCTTTGCCCTTTGGTGTTCGGTCTCTCTGGCTGTCTCTGTCTTACTCTGCCTCCCTCTTTCCCTCTGTGCTTCTGTCTCTGTCACTTGGCTTGGGGACATCGCGAAAGTTAACCCTGACATCAAGGGATAGCTTAGCCCTCTTCCTTTCCAACACGCCCCTCCAGAAGCCCCTCTACTCAGAGTTTAGTGGCCAGCTGAATCAAACAGCAGCTCAGCACCTTGACAACGGTATCGCTTTTAAAAAAATACTTTTTAAAGCCATGCCGTGAAGTTTGTGGGATCTTGGTTCCTTGACCAGGGACCAAACCTGCTCCCTTGCATTGGAAGCTCAGACTCTTAACCACTGAACCACCAGCAAAGTCCCCAAGGGCATCACTTTTAAGTATCACTGTAATTTTCTCTGGTTTTAGAAACTCCCAGCTGAGACTCTCTCCTCACATTCCTAAATGTAAACAAACACGTCCCCAGCTGGAAAGGGCAGCAGCATAAACTGGCTGTGTTTGTGCAAAACCCAAAATTGGCATGCTCTTCTTCCTGCCTGTGGTGGGCAGAGAGAGGACAGGAGAATGGGAGGAGAAGGGAGAGAACAAGCAGAAGGCAGGGGAGAAAGAGAGCGGGTGATGGAGGGGAGGAGAGGCTGCAGAAAGGCCCCAGGGAGTCACAACTAGCTCTCTCACACCATCAGGGCAAAGCTGAAAATGACAGAGAAACTGAGGCTGCAGAAAACCGTGTCATTACAGGGAGACGGCAGAGTTTTCTGCACCATTATGAGTGGCGCAGCAAGGGCCAAGAGAGAAGGAGTTTCTGAGCTCCCTAAACCCCAGGAACTGAAACACCACATTCTGCATCCTCTCTCTATCCACGGCAGAGCTGAACTGGCCTCTGAGTCCAAACCCCTGTTCTGCTGATCTAGCTTTCTCTGCAGCAAATGCATTTGCGGCTTCTGCAGTTTTCCTGAGAAATAGCACATTTCCTAGGGAGTAAACACCATCACTGATACTTGTTCTTTTCAGCTAGAAGGACCATCCCAGGAACAACACCTGGAGCCCACTCTCCGAAGGAGGAAAGGTCAGTCATGCAGTGATGTCATAATCTCAGCAGGAAACGTCCACCAGACAGGACCTAAAGGGCTCAGAGGAGCCTCACGCTGTTTTTTCCAGCCTCACCATTAAAGGGGCAGAGGTGAGCCCAGGGTGACAGAGACTTTAGCCCTGTGCACACGCGGTGCACCCACAGCGCTGATGCTCGGAGCAGTAACATCAGGATCTCCGTGATTCCTGGGCCAGTCAGGGGCTCAGAAGGAAATCAGGCTTTTGGCCTTTCCACCCCTGGGGAAAAGCCACAGTTTTGCTACTGCTCACCTTCTCTAGTTTGGACCTGGAGGTGGGGAGGGGAGAGAGGAGAGCGATGTTGCCCTGCCCTCTGCTGGGGGAAGCACAGCAAAACCGCACTAAATTCAGGGGCTGAGGAGCTTGGGTTTCAGGTTATCTGAGCGGAAACCCACCTTCGCTCCACTTCCTGAGACGGCATCCTGGCTGGCAGAGCAGAGGCCACGGTGGATTCTTGGTGCTGAACCTGGGGAAACCAGAGCCCAGGACTCTGGACTCAGAATGGCCCTTCCCAGGATGCATGCTGTAAAACGTTTTCTTTTCCGATGAATCCTCGCTAAGAACATACTTGACAGGTTCCCCTTTCACCTAAGACTCAGACGTGGGCGTTTGCTTCATCTGAGTTCAGTGAAGTGTCTTCTGTTTACTGAATTTCTCCTCTTCCTGTGGTTTGGCTGGGCAGTGCCATTTTGCATCAACTTGTTGTCTGGGATTTGTACCCTCCCACCTGCCCACTGGGTGTCAAGGGTCAACAGAAGCCCTCTGTGTCCTAAGACCAGCGCAGGCCCCTTTGGTCACCAGAATGTCCCACAGCAGCCTTCAGAGGACTGGGATGAAAGGGCTTCAGGCAGGGCTGACCCCTGGGCAGAGTTGCCAATCAGACCTATGGCTGCTTTCTCTTTTGTAGCTTTGATGATAATTTTTGTTAATTTTCAGTTACGCAGATGATACATTCATACATTCATCCTTAAAAACCACAACACAGAACGTTAGCAACAAAAGACCCACACCCCAAATCATTTTGCTTCTTTTTTTAAAATTTTTGCATAATATTTCATCATTGCCAGTGAGATTTAAGGCTTACTGGCTTTTCTTGGTTTGTCTCTCTCCTCCCTGTCCCTATCAAGGATGGGGGGAGCCTGCAGGTGGGTGACAAGAAGCGGGATGCATCATTTCTGCCTGAGAAAGGGCAGGAAACAGACGATGCCTGCGCTGAGTCTTCCTGAAGACTCATCTTCCCCATCCCCAGGGAGCCGTGGAGCCACTCTCACGGACGCAGGAGAGTCTGGTCCTCCCAGCAGGACCTTCCTCTCCTGCCACCGTGATGCTCTCTGGAGGAGGGCATGGAGGGCACCATGCTTCTCTTTGCTTGTTCTGAGATGATTTAAGGAAAGAAGGAACACCATGTGAGCAATGGACCCGGCCATCCCTTCTCATGGATCAACCGAGGTGCAGGGAGGAGCAGGTGGGACTTCTTTATTCCCTCCCCAAAAGCAGCAGCAGCTAAAGGAAAGTTTGAAAGCCCCAGAAACCAGCTGTGGTGACCTCTGCTTCCTCTCCTGTTTTTCCCTTTGCACGTAGGGTGAGGACACACAGGGCGTCGCTGGGGGCTCAGTGGTGAAGAATCTGCCTGCAGTGCAGGGGATGCAGGTTCGATCCCTAGGTTGGGAAGATCCCCTGGAGAAGGAAATGGCAATCCCGCTCCAGTGTTCTTGCCTGGGAAACCCCATGGAGGGAAGAGGCTGGCGGCTACAGTTCACGGGGTCACAATAGTTGGACACAACATAGAGACTAACCCTCCATGCCCCCCAGGAGTCATACACACTGCTCCCCCATCATCACGTGACCGTGGGCAGACCCCCGAGGAGCCTACAGTCCACGTAAGCCCTCCTTCCCCACACTGTTCCCCCACCATCTGCACGTCCCCCAGACCGCAGCCCTTGACCAGAACACAGGCCTTTCCCAGGAACAAGGGCCTCCGTGACTCTCAGACGGTTGAGCAGAGAGACTGTGCTCTTCCCCGGCCGCAGTACAGATGTGGGAATTTCCCTCGAGATAAGGACCACACCTCCTTCTCAGCAACTGCTTGTGGCCCCAAGAGCAAGAGGGAGGTCTTATGCCCCCAAAGAAAACGGAATTGCCCGTGACTCATACCAGGCCCTGCTGGTTGAGAAATCTGCTTCCTGGAGTTGGGGGTAGGGTAGTGGAGCAAAACTGGGGCCAGGGGAGGGGTGTGTGTGTGTGTGTGTGTGTGTGCATCCGCAGTTGGCCTTCTAGCAAACTATGGCAACGTTGAACTTTCCTGGGACCAGGGCTTTCAGAAAACCAGCTTCCAAACCATCGAACCATCCCTTCCTAGATGATCGTGTGGCCTAAGTTCTTTTTGGACTTTGTTTTAAAGGCAAGACCAAAAGGACTAAAGGAGAAGGAAAAATAATTCAGCCATGTGAATTATTCCTCCCACAATAACTAATTAAGAAGTTGAACCATCTGCTCCCATGCGAGGTGGGGACAGGGGAGGGTGTTGTATGAGGTGGGCTCTCGGAGGCCCTTGGAGGCTGGGTCTGACGCCTGCTCCCCGGGGTCCCAGCTCTCATCCTGTTTCCAAGCCTTGAAGAGATGCCTTCTTGCCTTCTGAAGACTCCGCCGCTTGCTTGATGTGCAGTAGGTCTCTGGAGGGCAACTGGGATTGTCCTGTTGGGTCTTGAGGGAAGAGGAAGTGAAGCAGTTTCGATTTTTCTTTCTCTCTCTCTCTCTTTTGTGCTATTGTGGCAAACGGGAAATATCAACTTGGATAAACAAAGTCGGGGACTGAGACTCACTGCCTGATTCTGATCACTTTCTCACTCTGGCAGAACAGGAGCAAAGAACAGAGGCACTTTCTGAAGCCACAGCTTAACTTTTAGGCAGCGAGGTCTTGGTTTGCCTAGAGAAAGGGAGAGAGAAAATAATGTTTGCTGAAACCTTATTATTTTATTAAGCTGTCTTATTTACTCTTTCTCCAAACCCAATGACGATATTTGTGTCCCCAGGTCACGCTGGGGAAACTGAGGCAGTTTCTGAGGCAGAAACTGAAGAGGCTTCCTCAAAGTCATTCATGTAGTGATGAATGCTTGAGAAAGGATCCAAAATCTTAAAAAAATTTTTTTTATTGAGGTATCATTGATTTACAGTGTTTCAGGTATAAAGTTGTTCTTGCCTGGAGAATCCCAGGGCTGGGGGAGCCTGGTGGGCTGCCATCTATGGGGTAGCACAGAGTCGGACACGACTGAAGCGACTTAGCAGCAGCAGCAGCGGCAGCAGGTATACAGCAAAGCGATTAAGCTACACACACGCACGCACACACATGCACACACACACATGCACACACATGTGCGCACACACACACATGCACAAGCACACACGTTGTTACTTAGCTGTTTCAGTCATGTTCTCTTCTTTTGCTGCCTCATGAATATTGTAGAGGGTTGCCATTTCCTACTCCAGGGGATCTTCCCGATTCAGGGATCAAACCCCAGTCTCTTGAGTCTCCTGCGTTGGCAGGAGGTTTCTTTACTGTTTGAGCCACCAGGGGAGCCCATGTGCAGGAGACCTGGGTTCGATCCCTGGGTCGGGAAGGTCTTCTGCAGTAGGAAGTGGGATCCCTCTCCAGTGTTCTTGCCTGGAGAATTCCATGGACAGAGGAACCTGGTGGGCTACAGTCCATGACATTGCAAAGAGTCAGACACGGCTGAGCAACTAGCTTTTCTTTCATATATATTCTGTTTCCATATAGGTTATTACAAAATACTGAGTGGAGTTCCCTGTGCTATTCAGTAGGTCCGGAGGATCCACGATGGGCTTTGACCGTTGCTAAATTTCCTGTTTCCCTGGTTCTCGCACGGTTTCTGGCCCTTCCCTCCACACTCACCTATTACTTCGCTCTTCACTCAGGAGCCCTGAGGGATGGTGATCAAATCAGTCCTGGACTAGGTGTCACATCTAGCCCTGGGGTGATCAAATCAGTCCTGGACTAGGTGTCACATCTAGCCCTGGGTGCCCTGGGCTGTTCCTGGGCAAGGCTGTTCACTGTCCTTGGGACAGTGAGTTGAGAAATGCCTTGATTCGAAGATGGGACGTGGGGCCAAGGTAGCCACCTCGGTTTGTCCAACAGCAATGTGCCTGGGGCTCAGGACGAAGGTTGTCTTACCTGATATGAACCAGGTGGTCAGAGGAGGGCTCAAGGCAAAGACCCTCCAGAGACAAACTACATCTGAGACAATGCATATGTGTCGTATTTGTGTGTTTACTCACCCCTTCACCCCTCAGTTGCACATGCCTCTAACACATTTCCAGATGCCACTTCATGGCCTGCGAGAAGCTGCGTGATCTTATCTCTGTGGATGTGCCCAGCCTCACCTCCTGGCCTCCTTCCTGTCCCCGCTGCTCTTTCTACCTTTTTCTGTTCCTCAAATGCCCAAGCTTGCTCACATCAGGACTTTCTTCTCCTCTTTGCTTGGCTATTCCTTTCTCACCATTTGGGTTTCACACAAATACCACCTTCTTGTAAGGGAACCGGACTATTCTTTCTAAAGCAGCACCTCAGTGACATCACTTTGGTTAACTGACTTCACAGTACTTCTCAGTTACCTATCTTGCTTAGCTCTTCCTTCCATCTAGTTCCTGGTATATTTTTTTCATGATAAACTGATGATCCAGTAAGTGAAATGTTTCTGTGAGTTCTATGAGCCACTCCAGCAAGCTGCTGGAACCTAAGGAGATGGGTGCTGATCTACAGCCAGCCAGTCAAGCACCGGTGAAAACCTGAACTTGAGGTTGGCCACTGAAGCTGGGGGCATGGGGTGGGAAGTCTCTTGCAACTGAGCCCTTCACCTATGGGATCTGAGGCTGTCTTCAGGAAGACAGTGTCAGAGTTTGAATTGGGTTACAGGACAGCCTGAGATTCCCCGGTGGCGCTAGCAGTAAAGAACCTGCCTGCCGATGTAGGAGTCAGGGGTTGGATCCCTGGGCTGGGAAGATTCCCTGGAGAAGGACATGGCAGCCCACTCCAGGAATTTTGCCTGGAGAATCCCACGGACAGAGGAGACTGGTGGGGTCGCAGAGAGTTGGACATGACTAAGTGACTTAACATGCACACACATTGTACATCCTGATGATGCCCAAGTGTTGCTTGGTGTTATGGGAAAACCCCCTCACACCACACACACACACACATTGGAATTGGGTCCATTCTTAGTACTCAAGAATTATTTATTGAAAAAAGGAACAAAAGGAGAGCAAAGTGAGAAGTAAGCCTGGTAATGTCAAGTGGAGTTGGGAAATGCTAAACTGAGGGATTTAGACATCAGTTCCTGGTGACTCAGCTGGTAAAGAATCCGCCTGCAATGCAGGAGACCTGGGTTCAATCCCTGGGTTGGGAAGATCCCCTGGAAAGGGAAAGGCTGCCCACTCCAACATGCTGGCCTGGAGAGTTCCATGGACCGTACAGTCCGTGGGTCACAGAGTTGGACATGACTGAGTGACTTGCACTTCACAGAGGATGATGAGAAGCCACGGGTGAGCTGATGAGACGTGTGTGTCTAAGTCACCCTGCTGCAACACCAGAAGCGTGTTGAGAAAAGCCCAGGTTGAAGTTCAAGACTCTGAACCTCACTCTGTAATCACTATTCTCATTTGCTTTTTTTTTTTTTAAAGAGTTCCTCTCTGCCCAATTGTAAAAGCAAGTCTGGAGCTTCCTCTAAAAGTGCAAGGTGGGGAAAGAGTATGATTTCCACTTGGGACATGCTGACTTTGGGGCAAATGAAGGTGCTCTAGGAGGAGGTGTTCTGAAGGAGAGTAGTGTGGTGGTTGCAGCATAGGTGGGGTTCAAGGCTGCGTGAACTTGGGCAAGCTGTTGGATCTCTCTGTGTCCCATAAAGTGAAATGATGAGCACAGCAACACCCTCCTACGCTTATTGAAAAGGTCCGATGAGACAAAGTATGGAAAGTGCTTAAACAGTGCTAGCACATGGTAGGCCCTCAGAAGAAGTTGCACGTCAGCCCTTTTATGATGTGGGGAAGTGCAGATGGGTGTCACCAGAGAGATGGAGACCTTGAGAGGAGTTGGATCATGCAGGAAGAGTGTGTTAAGGCACGATAAGAAGGTCAAGACAGAGCTCTGATATTTATCAGGGTGATCAGAGAAAGAGGAACCAGCTAGAGATGCTGAGAAGGATTAGCCACAAAGGTGGGGGGTGGAGAACGCCGTCTGGGCACTAAGTCCCGGGGGTCCCCTGCAGGCTGCTTGCTTGGACCTTGGGGAAACCACCAGTGAGCTGGGCGGAGGGCTTCGTGAGAGTCGGGCACTGGGAATGAACATGTGTGCAGACGGCAAGTGTGGACAGCGTCCTCCTGAGAACCCCGACTATGAGAAAAATAGAGGAACGGACGCAAGGGAGAGATTTTTTGTGTTTGATTCATTTTGCCTCTGGAGGCATTTTGCCTTTGAACTCAGTTCATTGTTTAAAGATGAAATTCACAGACTTGGAGGGGGGTCTGTGAAGAAGAGTCGGTGGAGAGGATATGAAGATTTAGGAACACAATAAAATCATGGATGGAAAATGTGACTGTTGTGGAAGAATTAGGAAGGGGAGGGTGGAGGGCAGAGGTAGGAGTCAACCCTCACCAGCTCTCAAGACTGGAAGGAAGGGGCGAGGATGGGAAGGTTATAAATAAGTTTGTAGGTAGAGGACAGGAAGTGGGGAGCTATACCTGATAGTCTGTTTTTGTCTGTGAAGTAGGATACTAGGTCATCTGCGGAAATATGTTAATATAGAGCATCTCTCTAACTGTGGGGCATGTAGGAGAAGCTGCAGTTAAGAATCTTAAAATCTCAAGGCTGGGAGGTCCAGGGTTGGAGGAACCAGAGTTGATGGGGACATTATCAATATCTTTATAAATCACTTTACATCGAGTCATATAAAGCAATGAATATAGCACACCAAGTGAGGATGAGACCTCAGAGGTAATTTGCACATCTTTATTAGTGCTAAAACAGTTCATTTTAACTTACGACACTTTGCTTGCTAGCTGCTTGAAGCAATTCAAGATCTTCTTATCCTGCAGTTTAAACGAAATGCTCACACATTAACTTGTAAAATTAGGAGTAATTTCAAACACACAACAAAATTGGAAGAATTTCACCCTGCACACCAATATTATACACCACCTAGATTCTACCATGAACATTTTTCTAAGTTGTTTATTTAAACAAACTTCAAATTTTAGAGCGTTTTAGATTTAGAGAAAGCTTGTGAAGACAATTCAGAGACTCCTGGCACTGTCTCCTCTGTGTCTGAGCATCGTATATTCAGTTCAATTCAGTCACTCAGTCATGTCTGACTCTTTGCGACCCCTTGAATCACAGCACACCAGGCCTCCCTGTTCATCACCAACTCCCAGAGTTCACTCAGACTCACGTCCATCAAATCAGTGATGCCATCCAGCCATCTCATCCTCTGTCGTCCCCTTCTCCTTCTGCCCCCAATCCCTCCCAGCATCAGAGTTTTTTCTAATGAGTCAATTCTTCACATGAGGTGCCCAAAGTACTGGAGTTTCAGCTTTAGCATTAGTCCTTCCAAAGAAATCCCAGGGCTGATCTCCTTCAGAATGAACTGGTTGGATTTCCTTGCAGTCCAAGGGACTCTCAAGAGTCTTCTCCAACACCACACTTCAAAAGCATCGATTCTTCGGTGCCCTGCCTTCTTCACAGTCCAACACTCACATCCATACATGACCACAGGAAAAACCATAGCCTTGACTAGACGGACCTTAGTCNCCTTGATGTACTCCTTTCCTGCTTTGGAACCAGTCGAACCATGTCCAGTTCGAACTGTTGCTTCCTGACCTGCATACAGATTTCTCAAGAGGCAGGTCAGGTGGTCTTTGGGGTGCAAAGGAGATTCAAAAGGAGGGGATATAAGTATACATATAGCCAATTCATGTTGTAGAACAGAAACCAACACAACATCGTAAAGCAATTATCCTCCAGTTAAAAATAAATTTAAAATAATCTCTTGAATAAATAAGTTTCAGAATAAATACTTGATATCTTGTTATAGGCATATCTCATTTTATTGTGCTTTGTAGATATTGCATTTTTTAAATTGAAGGTTTGTGGCAACCCTGTGTTGAGCAAATCTAATGGTACCATCTTCCGAACAGCATTTGTTCACTTCATGTCTCTGTATCATATTTTGGGAGTTCTCATAATATTTCAAATCTTGATTATAGTTGTTATGGTGATCTGGGCTCTTACAATGACACACTGAAGTCTCAGGTTAGCATTTTTAGCAATCAAACATTTTAAAATTAAGGTATGTACATTCTTATTATTGCACACTTAATAGACTACAATTTAAATGTAAACATAACTTTTACATGCACCAGGAAACCAAAAAATTCATGCGACTTGCTTTATTGTGAAATTTAATTTATTGTGGTGGCCTGAAACCAAACCTGCAATACCTCTGAGGTCTGCCTGCATTTGTCTTTTTTGTTTTGATTCCCAGAAGAAACCAACAAAATTATTCAGTGACTGAGAGCATCATAGAAAGTTAGAGCTGAAAGAAAGCTCTAGAAATTTTCTGGAGAAAGGGAACAAACTCGTGACAGCTGTACTTTATGCCAGACATGGTTCAGGCACAAGACATGCACAATTTCATTTGCCACACAATTGCCCAGAGAGACACTGAGCATTACCATCTTCTGTCAAAGATGAGGGAACTCCACACAGGGCTCAAGGCCAGACACCCAGTTGATGGTATGCCTCTGATTAGAATCTAAGCTGGGAATTCTCCATCTCTGGACCCCACAATCTCTTCCTTACCTCCAGGTCTCCTCTTTTATTTCCCCTTGACATTTTGGGGACAAATGAAAGAGGAAGGCATATGTACCTTGGAAGAGTTATGGATGTTTTGTTGTTGTTGTGCTGTGATCTGAGTGTTCTTGTCCCCCAAAGCTGACACGTTGAAATCCTAACCCCCAGCGTGCTGGTATTGGGAGGTGGGGCTGTTAGGAGAGGCTTAGATCAAAGCTTCTTGCAAATAGGATTAATGCCCTAATAAAAGAGATCCTAGTGAGTTCCCTCTCCCCTTCTGCCACACAAGGACACAGTGAGCATGTGTTATGAGCCAGGAAGGGGGCTCTCATCAGAACACAACCATGCTGGCGCCTTGATCTTGAACTTCCAGGCCTCAGAACTGTGAGAGAAAATTTCTGTTGTTTTAAGCCACCCAGTCTGCAGTATTTTGTTTCTGCAGCCTGAACTAAGAGAGGCTGCAAGCAACAGAACCGCTATCTGAGCAACAGGGTAGTTTATTAGATGGATACAGGGTAACTCATATTATCCAAAAGGGTGGTTTAAGAACCAGACTTGAGTACAAAGATGCCGGACAACTCCAGGGGTCTCCACAGCAAAGGGACATAGATTTCTTCAAGGTCTCGGGATAAAATGAATGAGGGCTGGTCACTCTCTCCCCTACTTTATGTCTCTCCTAGGCCCCCATCCCATTCCCACTCAGCCTGTCATCCCAGGTGAGTGTCTCCTTACCTGTGGGCACTGTCAGGGGTGTCAGTGAGCATCAGCTACTAACCCCGCATTAGCATTGCTAACCTGTTTTTTTTTTTCTTTAATTAGAGAAAAATGTAGGTACACCAAGAATCATTTATTTATTTTTGAAGATCTAATGAAATGAGATGGGCTTCCATAGTGGCTCAGACAGTAAAGCGTTTGCCTGCAATGCGGGAGACCTGTTCAATTCCTGGGTCGGGAAGATCCCCTGGAGAATGAAATGCCAGTCCACCCCAGCACTCTTGCCTGGAAAATTCCATGGACTGAGGAGCCTGGTAGGCTACAGTCCATGGGGTCACAAAGAGTCGGACATGACTGAGCGACTTCACTTTCACTTTCAATGAAATGAGAGCTTATCATAAAAATAATAAAACTAAGAAGGAAATTTGGTTGTTTCTGTGGCTTGTAACATTTTAAAATAACAAGTGGAATTATGGCTGATAAAATTATATTATCGCTTATTATCAGGAAAAGCAACATCTGGACATTTCATGGACAGTGGGGGCATTAACATATTTCAAGGAGCTATATACTTAAATTATATAGATATGTCAAACATATTTCAATAAAACTGGAAGATAAAACAAAAAATAAAAAACACTCCCTAAAATATCTTACCTATGTCAACATAACCTATGCAAGGTTAAACATTTCTTCCCATTTAACAATGTTTCTCCAAAATCAGGTTGATTATATTCTTTGCAGCCAAAGATGGAGAAGCTATACACAGTCAACAAAAACAAGACCGGGAGCTGACTGTGGCTCAGATCATGAACTTCATATTGCCAAATTCAGACTGAAATTGAAGAAAGTGGAGAAAACCACTAGACCATTCAGGTATGACCTATATCAAATCCCTTATGACTATACAGTGGAAGTGAGAAATAGATTTAAGGGCCTAGATCTGTTAGACAGAGTGCCTGATGAACTATGGATGGAGGTTCCTGACATTGTACAGGAGACAGGGATCAAGACCATCTCCAAGAAAAAGAAACACAAGAAAGCAAAATGGCTGTGTGAGAAACCCTTACAAATAGCTGTGAAAAGAAGGAAAGCGAAAAGCAAAGGAGAAAAGAAAAGATATACCAATTTGAATGCAGAGTTCCAAAGAATAGCAAGGAGAGATAAGAAAGCCTTCCTCAGTGATCAGTGCAAAGAAATTGCAGAAAACAACAGAATGGGAAAGACTAGAGATCTCTTCAAGAAAATTAGAGATACCAAGGGAACATTTCACGCAAAGATGGGCTCGTTAAAGGACAGAAATGGTATAGACCTAGATATAAGATATTAAGAAGAGGTGGCAAGAATACACAGAAGAACTGTACAAAAAAGATCTTCA
>SJYV01049734.1:235280-257562 GCA_006410875.1 Neotragus pygmaeus | reverse complement strand
CTGCAAGGAGATCCAACCAGTCCATCCTAATTGAGATCAGTCCTGGGTGTTCATTGGAAGGACTGATGTTGAAGCTGAAACTCCTATACTTTGGCCACCTGATGTGAAGTGCTGACTCATTTGAAAAGACCCTGATGTTGAGAAAGATTGAGGGCAGGAGGAGAAGGGGACGACAGAGGATGAGATGGTTGGATGGCATCACCAACTCAATGGACTCCAGGTGTTGGTGATGGACATGGAGGCCTGGCGTGCTGCGGTTCATGGGATCGCAAAGAGTCAGACACAACTGAGCCACTGAACTGAACAATGTTTCTCATGCAGTTCAACATCAAATAATTTTTGATTCAACCCTCATAATTTTTGGCATCTCTCTCTTTATATTATGAAATAACAAATCCTTTGAGATTTTCAAGTTAATTTGAGATCAAAATAATATTTTGTATAGGGTTTGTATTGGAGGGTTTGTATTAGAGAAGGCAAAACACCAGAAACTGTCAAAATGACAAAATATTTGGGAACTCAAAGGTAAAAGATCCTTTCTTTCATAGCCTAAAGAATATGGTTGGTACAAATTGTTCTAGGGCTTTCCAGGTGGCTCAGGGGTTAAGAATCCTGCTGCCAATGAAGGAAATGCAGAAGATGCATGTTCCAACCCTGGGTCAAGAAGATCCCCTGGAGTAGGAAATGGCAACCCACTCCAGTATTCTTGCCTGGGGAATCTCATGGACAGAGAAGCCTGGTGGGCTATAGTTCATAGGGTCTCAAAGAGTCAGACACAACTGAGTGACTGAACAGACGTGCACACACAAACTCTTCTAGATACATACTGGTTATTCACCAAGTAAAATTTCCATCTTTGGAAACAACATCTCTCGGTGGATAGAGTCATAGCATCAGACAGGTTTGGTTTCAAATCCTTCTAGCTATTTGTAAGGCCTTGGACAAGCATTCGGTCTTTCTTACAATCTGTAAAATGGGCATATATGCCCCTATCTTCCTTTTACAAAGAGCAGTCAAATAGATCACATAGTATTATAGAAGAAAATTCTAGAATTTCTTTTCTCCAAACCCTTGAGGTTTCACAGAAGGGCTGGATAGACAAATTACCTGTTTTCTAGATGCATCCTCTTTGCTCCAAAAACCCTAATCCACTCCTTCTAAGGGATCCGTTGTCTCTAGGAACACAGTCACTGGAAACTCTGACCTTCATCCATAGGAAGGTGTAAAGGACTGAAGAGACCAAATAAGGTGCCTCTGCTACTTGGAAGGTGCACTCCGTCTGGGTCAAAAATCTGGAAGGTCAGATACAAACTGACGGTCCGGGCACTGATATGGTCAAGGAAGCTAACATCAGGGGCTCCAGAATAGCATGGTGGCCACAAGCACCAGGGCTTCACTGAGGCAGGAACATCCAGAGTGAAAACCAACAGCTAGGTGACTTGTCAAGACAGGAGAGACAAGATGTGAGAGAAGAACAGAAGGAAATCTGCCTGGCCCTGAGTTGGCACTCGCCATCCATACTGACTTGCCATGGAAACTTGGGCACGTGAATTCTGGTCTCTCAGGGTCTATAAAATTGCTCATCTACTTACTCATAGGTCTTTCGTGAGGATGAAATGTGCTGAGAGCTGTAACAGATTTGATCCAAGCTGGGCTGCTGGGCTTGTCGGCTGCAAATCTTTCATCTTAGGGGCAGGCGGAGCTTCCCAGGTGGCACTCATGGTTGAGAACTCATCTGCCAATGCAAGAGACGGAAGAGTAGGTTCCATTTCTGGGCTGGGAAGATCCCTTGGAGGAAGACATGGCAACCCACTCCAGTATTCCCGCCTGGACAGAGGAGCCTGGCAGGCTACAGTGCGTGGGGTCACAAAGGGTGGGACACAGCTGAAGCGACTGAGCAGGTAGGGGTGGGTATGCCCTTCCAGGGCCCACAGCTCTCCCTGGGAAGGTGGGCTAGAGTAGGCCACAGCCACTTTTGCGGGGCTTCAGGGAACATTGCTTTTTTTGCACGCACTCTACCCCTCCTCCATTGCCTTTCTCTAGCTAGCCTTGGGAAGGGGAGGAGGAGGGGGGCAAGGTTTTTTTTCTCCTCTATCAAGCTGAGAAGGCTGCCTTCCCCTCTCTGGCTCCCTGACCACAGCCCACCCACCCTTGCAGGCACTTGGGGAGTTTCCTTTCACAGAAGAGCTATCTGGGGATAGGCTGCCCACAGCGAAATATAGGGCAAATGAGGAAGACAGGCTTGACAGGAAATCCAAATAAGCACTTCCTCCCACCCACCTTCCACAGTCTGACGCACCTCAGCCAAAACAGCCAAGAAAGAGAGATACAGACAGAGGATGAAAAATACACATTTTTTGAAGAGAATGAAATTGTCAGCTCTGAGGAAGTGGAAACTATTGCTGCTCATTACCTCACAAGCAGCAACTGGTTCATGCTTTCCCGCTGCGTATCCAGGGATGGGTGGGGGTGGTGACTGTGTCCAGACAGGGGTGGTCGCCAGGACAGGAACCGCAGGGCGGCCTGGGGAAGCGCTGCCCTGGGGCTGCCTGAGCCGCTCCCGCACCCCTGCTCCAGCCTCCAGGGGCACGCGGATGAGCGTCCCTGCATCCGGGACGGCCGCTGCAGGCCTGACCCTCCTGGAGCCACGCCCCAGGCGGGGCCCGCTCTGTCTAGTGTACGCTGCTGGCAGCTCACCGAACGGCCAGGACCCCGTCCTGTGCCCCCGGTTGGAACCTCCTGTGTGGGTGGAGCCCTCAGTGTCCAGAGGGATTGCACACAGAGGGTGCTTCCCGCGCCGGCCTCGGAGAGCAGAGCGGATGGGCTCCTCCCTGGGAGCTGACGGCTACAGCTCTTCTTCCCACTGTAGACAAACATGGACAGGCCCCAAGGGAAACTTCCAGGAGCTACTCGCCTCGGCCTCAGGGGATGCACAGAGCCTTAACAGGCTGGTGGAGGGGAGACTGGAGTGAACCCCTGTGAGAACGCTCTCTCCATGGCCCGCAGTGCCCCGAGGTGCCACTGTCTCTGGGCCACAGGCCACCACCTGGTGTCTTTCCCCCAGCCAATACCCTCTGTCCAAATCACATCAGAATAAGCTTGTCCTCCCTCCCACTTTCCAGCTCCGTGGGTCCCCCTCCTAAACACGTCAACACGGGCTCTCCTTCATGGTCTCTATGTTTCCATTCCCCGCTGGTCCCCAAGCGACAGCTTCCATCCCTGCCCCCATCCCCCCAACCCCCAGGCTGCAACCCACAAGCCTCTTCTGGCAAATTGCGTTTTTCTCACTTCTAAAATTAGCTGTGAAGAAAGGCAGTTATCTCCTCATCAAATTCTTCTGTGGGTTAGTAGGAAAAAGAGCTTCAAGTCTGGACCGGGCAGGGTCGGGGAGGATTAGGAGATCCTCCCTGACCCTGCCACTCTGGGTTGCAGTGTGCTCTGCTCCCATAGCCACTTTTTGTCTCTAAGACCTAAAAATCTGACATGTTGCTCCCTGCAAGATTTGCTTTCTTGTCCACAGGCTCTGTTGGATGTACATTTAAGATCCCTACCCCAAGAGCCCCATCCCCATGAATTGATGTTATTGTGCACAGACCATTCACCATCGCCCTAACCTGGAGAAAGAGATTACAAAGCCTTAGAAAGGCCTTCATAACCTTTCAGTTTGAGCAAAACTGCTCATGAGTTCTGCTTTTCCCTCTGGCTGGAAGAGAGAGAGATGGGAGAGGGTGTACACCCTCAAGCCACGGCTCTACATCACCTAGCCTTATCTGCTCCCTGCTCTCTGCTCTGCTTCATGCTTTAAGTCAAGCCCACTGTGAGCTGGCCCCAGCCTTCCTCTCCCCAGCATCTCCTCTGCTCTCACGACTGCCCATTTTATAGGTGTGGAACTTGAGGCCAGGCCAAGTGAGCTGAGCTGCCCCAGGTTACTCTGGTCTTCCTGGTATCCTGAGCCTCTCTTGGGGGCCAGCTAGCCCCGCCCCTGGAACTTCTGGGATTCTCCAGCCAGGGACAGGAGCTGTGAAACTCGTGAGTGTTGGGAAATCACCGAGGACTGGGGAAGTGGAAAGGCTCCAGCCTGAAGCAACCCACTTCCCCTTGCACCACCTGCACCCCTGGCCCAGCTCCCCTTTTTGGGGAATGGGTCTACGATGCTGTGGGGAAGGGGGCACCGAAGACCTGCCCTGGAGAAAGTGCTGAGTCCTCTTCTTAGCCAGCCCTGGTCGCCAGCCTCGCCTGCTGTTCGTGGAACGCAGACTGACAGAGAGGACGCTGCATAGGCTCTGGAGACCCAGCCAGGTCGAACCTCCTCTCCACCTTGTGCAATTTATGGACCATCTCAGAGTCCCAAGGTGGTACAGAGGTCAGGAGCAGGGACGCTGGACTCAGACACAGTTCCAGACAAGACCTGCCGCACCACCTACCTGCTGGGTGCGAGGGTGGCAAGAAGTGCTGCCTCCCTGAGCCTGAGTTCCCTCTGTGAGCAGGAGTGGTAAGAAGCGCTGCCTCCCTGAGCCTGAGTCCCCTCTGAGAGCAGGAGTGGTAACGGCGCCCGCAGTTGGCACAGAGTCCTCAGGCTACTCCTTGGCACAGTGATCCCTGGTGATTCCGTTGTCATCACCGTCATCCAGGGTTCTTAACCGCTCTGTCTCTCTTTTACATGGGTCTAGAGATGGTCCATCTTGGCCACATTCATTGGATAATTCTTCCAAAAGAACCTCAGGTTTAGCTGTAAGTTAATTCCAACTTCTGCTTTTCTGTAGATTTGGATTCTTGTGAGTATGGATGGGTAAACGTCATTTAAAAAGTTGCTTCTCTTTCTGAGGATGATCTTGAATGTTCCTTTCTACAGGGGTGCACAGGTGTGGAATGTTTTGTTTGCTCATGAGGCATAGCCCAAGACACCCACCCTCCATACCATGACATATCACATATCACACACAGGTTCAGAATGCCTTCCCTCAGCTGCCTCTTCCAAGGCCCTGCTTAAATCCCAGCTAATTCCATGATATCTTCTTTGACTTCTTTATGTGGAAGCCACTTATCTCTCTTCCTTTCTTTTCAAATGGGCTTTTTATCATTTGCTGCTCTTCTGGGGATTTAAAATGTGAAGGAACCTCTCCCATCCGTGGTAGAACTTTTGAGCAGCAGGCCATGCTTTCTAGAGCATGGTCAGTTGCAGAGAGCACTGAGGTTCCAGCCCTGTGAGAAGTGCTCCGCCTGGGCTGCCTCAGCTGATGCCTCTGGCACCCTTGGAGGTGAAGATGACATTAACTCAGATTCATGGACCACATCCATAAAGATGCTTAGTCTGGGATAAAGGGCAGATCTTATTTACATGAAGATCTGGCGAGGTTGGTGCATAACAATGAGAGTAGGGCTCCTGAGGTTGTGTATAAGATGGAAACTCCATGGCCAAAGCGATCTTTGAAAAAGCTTCAGGAAGCCACCACTTCAGGGGCCAACTCAGTAAACGCAACAGACTCAAACATCAGGACAGACGGTCGTCCGCGTTCCTGTGGAGGACTAGATAGAATGGTGAGCTTGGAGCCTGTGGCGTTACACGGATATGTTTGCCTTTGACACTGGGTTCACCCTCAGTCAAGGAGATGCTCAGCTGCGAGAAGCGCACAGGGGCTGAGAAACTGACAGAGAGAACCCAGACTCCCACTTGGGTCTCCAGGGACGTGCTCTTCAGATAGAAATGTGGACGAGTAAAGAGTAGATAAAATGTCCAGGGGGAACAAGAGTGACCAGACTATATGGCAACATCAGTAGCAGTTGTTATTTTTTTCCTTCCTTAAGTTTGTCTAGTTAAACACATCTATAGTTTTATGTGCACGTGAAGCAATTTTTCTGTTCCTGTTTTACACATATGGAAACTGAGCTTCCTACAGTTTAAGCCTTTGCCTGAGGTTGCCCAGCATGGAAACAGGTATATCTGAAATGAAGCCTGGGGATTGTCCTGCTGGTCCAGTAGTTAAGACTTCACGCTCGCACAGCAGGGGCCCGGTTCAGTCCCTGGTCAGGGAGCTAGAGCCCACGTGCTGCACCTAAAGAGCCTGGGTGTTGCAGCCAAGACCTGGTGCCGCCAAATAAACAGACGAAGAAGAAGATGAAAGAAAGAAAGAAAGAAACGAAGCCCAGTTCTCCCAGTGGCGCTCCCTTTCTCAGCTCTGGATCCCAACTCACTGACTCAGAGGATCCACTTGTAATAACTAGAAGGGGCAGCTAAAGAAGCTCAACTTCACGCTTTTGAGAGAAACTGAGCCGTGGTTGGAAAGCATTGAAAGGTCATGTTCCTTCCCCTTCACTGATGTGGGAGATTGTCTATATTTTAGGTGAACCGTCAAATTAGATTTTTCATCTGCAAAGACCCACCCAAGCAGGAACGTGGTTTAAACCTACGGATGCCAGGGATTTCAGTGGAAACACACTTGGGTGTCTAAGCTCCCTTCATCGCTCCTCCTACTGGGCTGGGGTAGATGGGGCCCAGTGGCGAATTACCAGCCTGCAGCTCTTTCTGCCTCTTGAGTCCCCAGAGCTGGGCTTCCTTGTTTACTTATTTAGAGCCCAGCAGAGGAAGTGGTAAAGGAAGCTTGCTGAGTCGTTTTCTGAGAAGAGACCATATTTGCTCGCAGAGGAAGCTGTTGCTTTCTGGGATCTGGCTACAACAGAAAGGACATCGGCTCCAATAAGACTTTTCCAGAGGGTGCCCGGGAGTTGGGAGAGCTGAAGACACCTCCAGACTCTGGATTTTGGGCTCTCCGTCCATGGGTGCAGCGCCCATGCTCAGCTGGTGAGCTTCATCCTAAGTGAACAGCCATGGCGTTAAAGAACGTGCCCTTTCGCTCTGAGGTCCTGAGCTGGGACCCTGACACCCTTGCAGACTATTTCAAAAAGGTGAGCCTTGCTCTTTAGTGGCTGGGGGGCTGGGCAGCGGCTTGAAGAGGGAGTGCAGGCAGAATGCGAGAGGCGTGAAAGACAGCAGCGGAGCTTCCAGCCCTGGGCAGTTTCTCTGGTTGACGGAGCAACACTGAGCTCTCCGGCAATATGTTCTGGGGAGAAGGGAAGCCCTCAAGGGGCAAGTGCCTGCTACACGCTAGGATTTGAGCTTGTCCTCTTCAGGCAGGGACGCATCTAACTCGTTCCAGGATTGCTGTCCTACTGGCTCAGCTGCAAAATAAGCTAAAGGGAGCTAACTGGACCCAAACCCCAGGGACTGCATGTGATGGAGGCAGGATTCCGGTCACACCTGTCCAGTTTCAAGTCCATGCCCTGAGACTCAGAACTGCTATAACTGCTAGTGAGATCAAGGCTTCTTGCTCGAAAGGGAAACATGGAGTCTTGCGGGGTAGGAGAGAGGAAAGGAAGGGTGGAAGACTGTGATGAACGATGCTGGAGATGGCGTCTGAGCAAGTCATTGCTTGTGACTTTCAAAGAGAGCTATTCAACCACTTACTTAGAACAGGGTCTCATGGGAAGCTCATGAGGTCTTATGATGCAGGCTGGGAAATGACACGAGCCTCAGGCCTTCAGACACCGAGGCCTCCGAAAAGGAACAGATTTGCTGGGAAGGATCAGGGGCCAAGCTTGTGGCAGAGCTGAGATCAGAGTGTTGCTGTCCTGCCTTCTCATCTTGAAGGAGCTCAAGGATCCTTGTGTTTGGTCATCTGCTGGTGGGGCCATGGGTCACAGGCTTGCTCGGGCAGATCCCAAGTCATGTGACCCTCTACGACTGTCCAAGGGATATGATGTCTTGTGAGGGAACACTGAGCTCTTAACACTCCCATTTCTGGAGGCTGGCATCCAATTCAGTGGATACTCCAGATTATCACAAGGATATGGTTTTAAGTCATGACCTTAGAGGTTTTCTAAGTCAGCTTACTATTTTTCCTGGTATGGGGTAGACTCCCTGTAACACATACCCACACCTGGGGTCTACATGGTACCAAAGTATTTAGGGTCACAGCTATTCTCCTCTAAGAAAAATGTGAAAATGTTGAATTGGGTGTGGCATGATAGAGGCACAACCCACAGATCCTGTTATTTGGTGCTTGTTGTGCATCTCGTTTCGGTTATTTTTCCCTCACTGGAAGTCATAATAAACTTGGGTTTCAGCACAGTGGGTGCAAAGATCGTTGAGACAGCTGACTTTTGAAAGAGTCAAAAGTATTTATTCTAAATACTTTTCTTAAATTTAGACCAAATAACTGAGGGCCACAGTGAAATTTACTAAGATGCTATGAAGCGGCATATTAGATCAATACAAAAAGGAGAAAAAAATTGAGAATTATCAAGGGCACTTCTGGGGACAGGCTGATGGGCCAGAGGCCCAGTCTCCAATCTGAGAAAGAGAATTGCACAACCCAGGTCAGCAATTGAAGAACCCAAGTTCCGTTTAGGACAGGGAGATGGCCTACAGGTCAGGATGACTCACATAGACGCTCTCTGCCTCATTTGGGGGAAGAGAGAATTTTCTTACAGACCCTAGACTCCAGATCATGTCCACAGAAACTGAACAGGTTCCCTTCCCAGCATGAAGGCAGGAACGAGGAGACTGAAGGGTGTTTGTGATCTGGGAAGTTCTAGCCTTTCTACAGACCCAGATAGACAGCCTTCACTTCCCCCAGAGAGAACATGCTGAGTGACCTGACCATGGCGTCGTCTGGGGCTGGATCTTAGCCACCAAAGTCCTACTGGCAGATGCAATTTCTCTTTCTTTTTTTTTTTTCATCAACAAGTGTGTCATGTTTCTGATTTAGGCGTGCCATTTTCTTTTTCTTCCTTTTAATTAATTTTTGTTTCTTTATTTGACTGTGCTGGGTTTTAGCTGTGGTGTGCAAGATCTGCGTTGTGACATGCTGGATCTCTCAGCTGTTGCGTGAACCCAACCCTCCTGTATTTGGAGTCAGCCACTGGACCCCCAGGGAAATCCCAGAAGGTTTACTTTCTAACGAAGTGCGCTGGGGCCAGGTCCCCCTTGAAGGCACCTCCCCAACCGGCTCTGGAGTCAGCCACACCTTGGCTTGAATCTTGACTCTGCCCCCTGCTAACTTGCTGACTCTCCCTTAGTTACTATACCTCTCTGTGCCTCGGGTTCCTCGTCGGTAAAACAGAGATACTCACAGTGACTAGCTCGTGGGATTGTCGGGATAAATAGAGGAGATACATGTGTGAGGCCTCCAGCAGGGAGGGGTCCGATTCACGCTCCAGCTTCCCTTTCTCCTGCTCTATTCACTGGACCCTGCCTGGGGGCTCCATGCAGACCAGCAGGCTTTTGTGTCTCACTGTCTCAGACACGCGCAGCTCATCCTCTGTCCAGAAATTAAGCCCTTGAGGATTGGGGTCATGTTTGCTATTTCTTTAAGTCCTCTGATTCCTTTTGACTCAGCAGAAAGGGATCCTTGGACCATGCAGTGGAGAAGACTCTGGATCAGAGCCATGGGTTCTAATCCTAGCTGTGTCCCCAGCTCACTGTGTGACCTTCAGCCAGTCTCTTCCCCTCTCTGGGCCTTAGTTGTCCTGTCCACAGCACCAGGTACCTGCTCAGAGCAGTGCTAACCAGAGCTTGTCACTCCTAAGAGTTATCTGGGTATATGCTGAAAAGACAGGGCTTCCCTGAGAGCTCAGTTGGTAAAGGGTCTGCCTGCAATGCAGGAGACATGGGTTTGATCCCTGGATCGGGAAGATCCCCTGGAGAAGGAAATCCCCTGGATTTTCCAGTATTCTTGCCTGGAAAATCCCATGGACAGAGGAGCCTGGTGAGCTAAAGTTCATAGAGTCACAAAGAGTAGGATACTACTGAAGCGACTGAGTATGCATGCATGCATGCTAAAAGGGCAGAGGTCTTACTCCCAGGCCTAGATATTACTGACTCAGAATCAAACTTCCAGGCAGGCCCCAGTCTTACTCCCAGGCCTAGATATTACTGACTCAGAATCAAACTTCCAGGCAGGCCCCAGTCTGCAGGACTGTTTGTCTACCTAGAGTCCAAGTCAGAACTCTGCAAAATCAGAGATTCAGCTCATAACACTGATGGTGAAATTGATGAGTTAAAGGCAGTTGAATAGTCCAAGAACAATGTCACCCATTTGCAACATGGATAAAAGGGATGTTTGGGGCTATGCAGAAGCTGGTTTCTTCCTAAAAACCACTAAAGCATTTTTTCCGAGATTTCTAATATTCACCCTACTTTGTCACACCATGAGGTTCACAATTGCATTCACTCTTTCGATTTCTTGGCCATAAGAAAAGGTTATGATTTTAAGTTTGCACCAAAACAAGGCGTTCACAAACTGTGAAATCCATACTTGTGAGGAGAAGCTGAGATTCTCAACGACAAACATTTTACCTTAAATTCTCTAGCTAGAAACCTCAAATTTAGAGCTATTTCAAAGGTAAATGCTTACACTGTTGAGGACTAGGTCAAACAGACACCTGCTTCAATTGTCAATTGATGTGACTCTAGGAAAACAACAGGTTCTAAAAGTGATCATTCCTGTTGAGGCGGTAAATCTATTCTGAGACTCCAACTATTTAAAATAGAAGAAAAAAATTTATGCAAAAGAATATCTATGATGTTTTTTGATCTTGTAGGTTAAGCTGCACTTAAGTCTGTTCACTTACCGTTTGCAAGTTTTACTGTTAGTAACTGAAAGGAGAACATTCCTGATAGAGATACTGAAGCCTTGCTCTGAAGCCCAGTTGTCGCTTCTGTCACCTGCCTATCCATGGAACCTTATATAAGTCACTTGACTCTTTGTGCCTTTGACTCTCCATTTGAAAAATGTGAAGCTTAAATGATTAGAATTGGTTTAAGCACTTAGAATGGTGCCTACCATATGGCAAGTATTCAGTAATTATTAGAAGTTTCAGTTATCATTGTTACAGCAGCGGTTTGGGGAAATAACTAAATATTCAGCAATAGAGCAAATTAAAATAATGTTCAAAATCACTTTGTAATAACATGAGTCAGTGCCTTTATTTTTCAAGAGAAAAAGACAAGATAAGGAGATCGAATATGAATGATAACATTGATTGTGTTTAGAAAGATGCTTTGGGAAAACCACTGAAGGAAACACATTGCCATGTCCACCCAGGTTGTCTTTGGGCGACCAGATGACGCCTACTGTTTGCTTTCTTCTTTCAACTCTTTTCCGTTTGCTGGAGGGGCGTATGGCCAGTGCTTTGCAGCCCTAGCCGCATTCTGTCTGGAGGGGTTGGCCTCAAAGCCTTCGGCAGGCAATTTCTCCATTTTAAAGTCCCAAGGGGTTAGTTAGTGAAAGCAGGGCTGCTGTAAGGATAGGGCCCCTCTGATAGACGGGGGGGAGCGGGGAGCCTGGCTAGCCACAAGCACCGCAGATTGCTGAGCTCCTGGGGCAGGCGAGGAAGGGGAACCGGAGGCAGGAGCCCGACTGCACCGACAGCACCTCCTTTCCTCTGTTTCAGCTGAACTACAAGGACTGTGAAAAGGTCGTCAGGAAGCACCACATCGATGGGCCACGGTTTCTGGTGAGTGCTGGCTGCTAGTTCAGCGCATTATGACCAAAACTATTCGGTAACTTTAACCAACGGCTGCAGAGCCAGCTTTCTACCCTGTCTCTGAGGCTGCTCAGGGGCAATGCCTGTCTTCAGGATCGCATACAACCCAAGGCCTTCTTCAGGGTTTTGTATGAGCGCCTCTCGCATCACCTCTCAGGATCCTCCTGTTTAGTATACCTCCCAGATCTTTCACTGACACTAGGGTACATTCTGAAGTCAAAGTGTAAGTAGGAAGCAAATTACAGTTAACACACACACAAACCCCTCTTGAAAATCTATTCAAATAGCACTCATACTCTGAGAAGTTCAAGGGGAAAACCAGCCACGTGGGAGAATGGAAGATTCTCTTTTCTTATTTGTCACTCTAGGAAACATACTCACTGACTAGAATAAACGGTAGAATCACCCTCCTCATTTCAATCATGTCCCTCGTTCTCTTTACTGAATTCACATCGTTGGTTTTGTGCCAATCAACACGCACGTGCTATGACTCTCTCTACTCCCTTACATCGCAGGAAGTGCCCAGTGTAATACTAAGAGGCAGCTCTATGTTACGCACTAAGCCATTACGGAGGAGGGGCTGCCGCTCCGGTGGGAGTTTGAGCCACGGGGCAGGGGCTGGGGAGGTGGTGTAGGCACTTCCCCTGGAATGGCACTTTCGCCAGTGGGTAATGGAAACCCTGACTGCACGGATCCGGCCCTTTTGGTTGTATTTCTTCATTGTTCAAAAATGAAGCAGGAGCAAGCCTTCAAAGGTCTCATGGGGTCAATGTTCCCAACTTGGATCTGGACTCAGTGGATGAGTCAAACTGTCTCCTGGCAAGACCTGGTCAGCAGCACTGAGGAAACTGGGCTATGAGGCTTCAGGGATGGAAGGGGCCGTCGAGGGTACACGCTCTAGTTTTCCACCCAGGATGCCAGTCCATTTCCTGTATTGCATCTCTGCTACCAATAGCTTCTTGAATTCCTTCACTGATAGTGAGCTCACCAGCATACACAGTCATCTGTTCCTTTCTGAGCAGCACTTAAGCCTCACACTGAGACCGGACTTACGCCCTCTTTGCTTTCATGTGCCATATCAGACATCTTCACTCACTGTTCCACATAAATCACTCAGTCATTCACCCTGCCGTTCACTTCACAAGGGCTTTCCTGGGCTCCTTTTATACACCAGACCATGCCATGTGCTAGGGATGGAGAGATGATTAAGATGTGATTTCTGCCTCCCAGAAGCTTGTTTTATAGCACAAAGTTATCTCCAGGAAGGCTCTAACCACCACCTCAATTGCAATTAGAGAAACATGTACAGAAATGTGATGTGATTTATTCTGTCACACCTGGTTACTGGACTAAAGCATACATTTAATTTAATTCAACACTGCTTGAATTTTGAACAGTGCTACTTCTTTGCACTGGGCTTTAAGCCAATAGATTTTGAGCATTTAATTGTTATTCTTCTTGCAACTTACCACTAAATCTGAATATTTCATTCTTTTAGCTTTTAGCTAAAAGATGCTTTTAGAACTGAGAACTGAGACTTCTCAGGGCTGAATCGAAAGGGAGTAAGACCTCTCTCTTGAAGATGGTCCTGGTCATAGCCCTGGGTGACCTCTAATAAGCACATGCCCTCTCTGAACTTCTCCTTGTTCCTTCCTCTGTAATGGAGCACACTAAACTGAGTGATAGTGGGTGACAGTCCAGCCCAGCTCTGGGGACTCCCCCCATCCCCCTCTTGTGAGCTTCAGGCCTGTTTAGACAGGGTTGTTGCCTTGGTTGAGGAGCTTTGCCTTTTCTATCCCGATATCTGGGACATGCCAGGCCCTCAGAGAATGCTGTTCACTCTCATTACTGTGTGAACAGCAAGCAGTGGAAAGAGGGGCTCAAGGAGCCAGGGGAGTAGGGAGCAGAGCCCAGCCCTGCCCTGGCAGCTTCTGCTAAAACCGCCTTCCATGCCACATGCTCTGGGTATGATCTGGGCTTTGATCTGAGCTCTGAGCTTTCAGCTATCACGCTTTCCAGCTTTAAGGTGTCCAGAGCCATTCTGCTTTAAGGGTGAAAATGGAAGACCCAGCCGTCTTTACCCCTCTCCTTCCCCCATCCTTTCCCCCTACCTTACTCCCTCCCTGCCCTCCTTTCCCTTTCTTCCGTGCAGGAGCCAGCAGCCCCCTGGAATCTGTTCTGCCAGCATTTTGTTTTCCACTGAGAAGTGTGGTGAGGGAACGGGGGTTCTATGCTAACCCCCGTTCAAAAGGCTAAAGAAGAGAAGGCCATGTGCTTGGAAGCTGTGTCAGTTAGAAATGTGTGCGGCTGCATGAAAGAGAAACTGAACCACAGTGGCTTACTCAAAGAGGGGCTTATCTTTGTCAAGTGACAAGAAGTCTAGAGGTGGGCACTCGGGGCTGGAGAGATGCGAAAGGAAGTCACCAGGAACTCAGGCCTCACCTAGCAATGGACGCTCCTGTGGCTTCGGTCCTAACGGCTATAAGATGGCCCCTCCATCTCCAGGCATTACATCTGCACTCCAAGCAGGAGGAAGAGGGGGAGGGCAAAGAGTGAAAAACTCTAAGTGCATGGGGATTGCATTCCCCTTCATTTTCAGGGGTACTTTCCCAAAAGCTTTATTCAGTTAGACTTTAGATTATATCTCACCAGCCACAATGGAGTCCCGTGACCTTGGTCACATGCAAGAGAATTTAGTGTGTTAAATATTTTGAACTGGACACATTTACTGCCTTGAACAAAATCCAGACCCCATCAGTAAGGGAGCAAGAGAGTGGATAGTGGGTAGGCAAGCGACAGTGTCTGCTACAACGCCTCTCCAGGCCGGGTCCAGTTCTCTGCCTTTCCTGCTCTCTTGTCCCCCTTAAGGACACACTCAGCACATAATCATATTCCTGTAAAGCCACTAGTCTAACTCCAAGTCATTGTACAAGTAACTCAGAGTTTCCAGACTTTGCTGAAGGTCTTTGAAGAAGGCAGAGGAGGGGGTTTTACGCTGTCACATCACATAGAAAAATTCTCCAAACATGTGTGTGTGTACTCAGTGGCTCAGTCATGTCACTGACTCTTTGTGACCCCATGGACTGTAGCCTGCTAGGCTCCTCTGTCCGTGGGATTCTCCAGGTAAGAATACTGGAGCTGGTAGCCATTTCTTCCTGCAGGGGATCTTCCCAACCCAGGGATCAAACCTGCATCTCCTGGATTGCAGGCAGATTCTTTACAGCTTGAGCCAGCGGGAAAGCCTGAGCATGCTTGCCATCTTCCGTCTTTCCTCCCAATTCCTGTCACTGTTTCAAAGGCCTTTCTCTGTATTTCTAGCCACACTCACACGCTTACCTTTTCCTTCACCTGCTTCCTGAAATTCCCTCACTTATGTCTGACTCCAGAGAAGAGAAACCAATGGCCCACCAGCTAGTTCTCAGCATGCATCCCTCTGGTCACTCCCAGGAAGCCCTCCAATCCTCACGCCACACTGCTAACAGGAGTCCTGGTATCTTCCCTAAGAAGGGAGTGGTTCCAGGGGAAGGGATGCCATGGCTCAGTGATGCTAAAAAACAGAAGTTAAGAAGTTTGATGAAAGTCTTGATTGTCTCGGGACTCTTGCCAGAGCCTCCTTCCTAGCCCTGTCGCCAGGTCTGATGTGGGGCCTGGATCAGACTCCGTTCCTAACAGCTGAAGCGGATGAGGCCATAGCACATTTTAAGAGGCCCCAGCCCCAGTGCCAGCTGGGCTTAATGGGAAGTTTGCCCAGCTCATCTCAGAAGGCAGCCAAAATCCTGTCAGGCAGCTCCCAGCCCAGAGCGGACGAAGCAAAAACATGAACTAACCTCCAACAACCGTCCAGACCCCAGCTGCTCCGCCCTGGGACAGAAATTGCTCACCTAGACCCCATTCATCGCTCTCAAAAGGTCTGCCAGGCACTGGGCCAAGCACAGGACACCCTTCATCCCACTCAGTCCTCACAGCCCCTGAAACGGAGCTGTTCGTGTTATCAAGGTTCCCATTATACAGAAAAGGAAACTGAGGCCTAGAGAGATAGTGTCTGTTCCAAGTCAGGGAACTGCTAAGTGAGGGAGCCAAGATTCTAAACCAGCCTATCTGACTCCAGCGCCCCCACCCTGGCCGCTGGGGCTCTGGCCTCGTCTAGACCGTTAAAGGGGCCCTTCCTGCCTCGGCTTTGGTTCTACGGAGCGTGTGCCCACCCCTTTGCTTCCCTCTGCTCTCTCCCTCCCCTCCTCTTTTCCAACACAGGCCACTAAGGCTCCAGAGGGCTTAGACGTGCTAGGAGGAAGCTCGCAGGAAGGAAATAGCCCACAAAAGCCATAGCGTAGGGTCCTAGCCCCAGCTCCGTCGCCTACAAGCTGAAATCCCCTTACACCCCGGGGCCCCACTTTCTCACTAAAATGAGACAACGCTGACAGTTTCTGCCTCACAGGGCTGGTGTGAGGATTAATCGAGGTGCTGTAAGGAGGCAGTCAGTTCTTTACAAACACGGGTCTCTTTCTTCTTTCCACTCTCGGTTCCCTCAGGACAGCCTCTTGATTGCTTGCTCACGTCTAGAGAATCCTACCAACACCTCCCGCGAAGGAGGCAGCTGGGCTGTGACGAGGCCACAGAGCACGGACTCCCTCTCCAGGCCGGCTGCTCACAGCTGTTTCATGGCAGCCGAGGGCCTGAGGTCAGGGGCGGGAGGCTAGGAAAGCTGTTACAGCTTGGCCAAGTCCACATAAAATCCGAGTTTCAGGCTCCCTGTATCTGATGTGGCCATCCCGGGCCCGCGGGCTCCAGTGCTCCGTCTAGAAGCTGCCTGCTCGGTCGGGTGGATGCGGCCTCCTCTTCCGCTGGCTGCAGTCCTCCTGTCCCCTGTCATTTCACACCCGACTCTGCTCACCTGGCCTGGAGCTCCTCCTGTGGGTTGTAACTACCACTGTCTCCATTTCAGAACCTGGCAGAGAACGACATCCAGAAGTTCCCTAAGCTCCGCGTGCCGTGAGTACTGGCCCGAAGACTGGGCTGGGGTGGGGAGTAGACCCGGGAAGCTGACCCACTTTTCTGTCACTGTCAGCTTAAAATAGGACAGCAATCAGGAAGAGAGAAGGCAAGAGCAGTGTTCAGGGAAGAGAAGTTACATAATGTGTCAAGAAAAAGAAGTAACGGTTCTAGTCCAGCTGGTACTTGGTTGCTCTTGCCAAAGATCAGCCTGATTCTGGCCCGTGTTCTCATTTCCTCTCTCCCCAGTGGGGTGGGCTGGCCTTTGAAAACAGCACCAGAATCAAGAGATCTGAGATTTCATCATGGTTTCATCACCAACTCAGTATTGCTTCAGTTTTTTGGACCTTGGAAAAATGAGAACGTTGGACCAGATGAGTCTGGCAATGGACTTCATTTGGTCTGTCAGTAATGACCATTTGGGTGGCTGCCACAGGCATCGTGTTGAGAAGAATTCTGAGGAGAAGGGGGCCATTTCTGAGGCCTGACGTGGGTGCTGAAAGGCGAAGTTGCAGTGTGCGTATTGGGCCATGTTTCTGCCCTTCTAGCAGAAGTCTCACACTCGGATGCTTGCAGGAGCCAGGGAGAAATGTGTGCAATGGGCCAGGCTGAAACATACAAAGTCCAATCATTTACCACCACTGAATACAGCTTGAATATGGAGAAATGTTTTTTCTTCTGTAAGAAAGATGATAGGGTCTAGTTGCAGCACTTGGGATCTTTCTTGCATCAGGTGGGATATTTCGCTGTGGTGCGTGGATTCCCTAGCTGCAGTGCGTGGATTCCCTAGTTGGGGTGCATGGATTCCCTAGTTGCAGTGCATGGATTGTCTAGCTGTGGTGTGTGGATTTTCTAGCAGCAGTGTGTGGATTCCCTAGCTGTGCTGAGTGGATTCCCTAGTTGGGGTGCGTGGATTCCCTAGTTGGAGTGCATGGATTCCCTAGCTGTGCTGAGTGAATTCCCTAGTTGGGGTGTATGGATTGTCTATCTGCGGTGCGTGGATTCCCTAGCTGTGGTGCGTGGATTCCCTAGTTGGGGTGCTTGGATTGTCTAGCTGTGGTGTGTGGATTCCCTAGCTGCGGTGTGTGGATTGTCTAGCTGTGGTGTGTGGATTCTCTAGCTGTGGTGCGTGGATTGTCTAGCTGCGGTGCGTGGATTCCCTAGCTGTGGTGTGTGGATTCCCTAGCTGCGGTGCGTGGATTGTCTAGCTGTGGTGTGTGGATTCCCTAGCCACGGTGCGTGGATTGTCTAGCTGTGGTGTGTGGATTCTCTAGCTGTGGTGCGTGGATTGTCTAGCTGCGGTGCGTGGATTCCCTAGCTGTGGTGTGTGGATTCCCTAGCTGCGGTGCGTGGATTGTCTAGCTGTGGTGTGTGGATTCCCTAGCCACGGTGCGTGGATTGTCTAGCTGTGGTGTGTGGATTCTCTAGCTGTGGTGCGTGGATTGTCTAGCTGCGGTGCGTGGATTGTCTAGCTGTGGTGTGTGGATTCCCTAGCTGCGGTGCGTGGATTGTCTAGCTGCGGTGCGTGGATTCCCTAGCTGCGGTGCGTGGATTCCCTAGCTGCGGTGCGTGGATTCTCTAGCTGTGGTGTGTGGATTCCCTAGCTGCGATGCGTGGGCTCAGTCGTTGCAGTGTACAGACTTGGTTGCCCTGAGGCATGTGGGATCCCTGATCAGGGATCAAAGCTGCCTCCCCTGCATTGTAAGACAGATTTCTTAACCACTGTACCTCCAGGCCCAATCTTTGAATTTATCAAGTAGCTAGAAATACAAGTTTTATGCAATATATCTCAATTTTTAAACGTTGCTCAAGTATTTTTTAATATTGTGAATGCCAAAGTTAGCCTTATGGGCTAGATTTAGTGTGGGGGCCCCTAGTCTGAGCTCTCCACTCCAGACACCCTCTGGGGTCCTTTCTCTTGCTCTAAACGTCTTAGGGCTCACAAGGATGAAAGGGAAGCAGGTCAATGAAATAGGTGAAAAGTTTCGTGAATAGGTAGAGCTGCCAGAGTAGCTGAAATAACAAAAATGTGACTCTCAGGTTTCCCTCATCTGGAAGAGTGAAGAAGAAGAAGGGAATAAGGATTTGCCTTTGGTACTGCCTGTCTCCAGGGGCCACTACTGTTGAAGAATAATTGATCTTAAGAGTTATTTCCCTGGTCCAAAGTGGCTATTTAAATCTAAGTTAAATTAAAAATTCAGGGACTCCCTGGTGGCCCAGTGATCTAACATTCCATGCTCCCAATGCAGAGGGCCTGGGTTCAATCCCTGGTCAGGCGATGAGATCCTGTATGCTGCAGCCAAGGGTTCCCACGCTGCATCTAAAAATCTTTCCTGCCACACTAAAAGATCTCGCGTGCCATACCTATGAACCAGTGCAGCCAAATAACTAAAAATAAAGATTCAAAAAATAATAAAACATTCAGCCCCTCAAGTGCAGCCAAATAACTAAAAATAAAGATTCAAAAAATAATAAAACATTCAGCCCCTCAGAGGCACTAGCCACATTTCAAGGGCTCAATAGCTAGTTACAGTGGTGACGATTATATTGGACATTATAGATGTGATGCCCTAGAAAAAGGCCACAGCTCTAGGTCAAGGAGAGAACTTAGCATATATCATGAGAACTGGGGGCTGGTGGGCTAGAGTCAGCCTGTAGACACGTTAAGTTGGGTCCACATAGTGTTTTAAAATCAGAAAGTGGCATCAGGAAAGACTTTGGGGAAGAAGGAAACCTAACTTGGATCTTGAAATATATTGAGAGTGGTCAGATGAAAAATGATTGAAAGACATTCTAGAAATGGGGACTATATTGCGAAGGTGTGATACCAGTGCATTTATTGGAACTGCAAATAGGTCAGAACAGTTGAGGCGTACGTGGGGGAGTGCGCAGTAAAAAGACCACAGGAACTGGTTACAATTGTGAAGGATGCTTTGAGCTGTTATGAGTCTGAGAGTGTGGGTGAAGTGAGTTCACTGGGGGAACACTGAGGTAAAACCCTGCATGTTGACCCTCTCCAGGGTGTGTAGAAGATGATGGAGAGGAGGGCTCAGTTGGAGGCATGGAGCCTGGTTAGGAACGATGGCTAGGATCCCGCTATGAGATGGCAGCTTCTCCCAGGGCTGTGGGTAGGAGCGGATTCAATCAGAGCCGTAGAAGGAAGGGGATGAGGAAGGCACTTTCAACTGGGAGAATCCTTTTTTCAGTCTTAAGGCCGAGCGGAGCTGATGTCTGCAGTTCCACGTGAGGTGGAGGTGGGATATTTCTTCAGTTATTTAAAAACTGAAACAACAACTTGGCCTGCAGTAAAAATGCCCCTCCAGTGGATTTGCCCCCCAAGGCAAGGCACGAGGGCTGTCCACGGAGCATGAAAGGCGGACTGGTGGGGGAGGCATCCGGGGAAGGCCCGGCTGCCCTGATCAGGTGATTCTGAGTGTGAGCATCGGTATAAAAAGTACCAATTTTCAGCTATACCTCTGTGAGCTCTGTGCCTGGGATGAGTCCTAGAGTACTCCGAGTTTCCAAGTGTATAAAATGAAGGAACGGGTTACATGAACTTCATGAGCACATTCTTTTAAAAGATATTATTTCAGATCTGAACAGGCAGACAGGAGAGCTTAGTGAGTAAAATGCAGGCTCTGAGATCAGACTAGTTGAGACCCAGTTCTCCCATTCATTAGCTATGAGTCTGTGGACAAGTTATTGGAGTTCCCTAAGCCTCAGCTTCCTCATCTGTAAAATGGGGCAATTACAGACCCTGTCTCAAAGGATCAATGAGAGATTTAGAAGAAATAATGGAGATATAATAAAATGTACTGAAGAGGCATTAACTATTCCAGCCATTTTATGCAAAATTCCAATGAACACCATTTCAGATTTTTACTAATGATTTTATCCTACTAACTGGGAAGGATGAAAGCATAGAAAGGCATGGGCTTTGGAGAGAGGCAAAGCCAGATTCTAAAGCAGGCTCTGCCTCCTACCAGCTGTGGGACTCAGGCAAGTCATTTCAAGTCAGAGCCTCAGGTTCCTCATCTAGAGGAGAGGAAAGAAGGGAACTCAGAGGGGGCAGTGTGTATGGGTTCGTGGGTAAGTGGGAGGCAGCCCACATAAGCTGCCTGCGTGTATAGATATTCCGGGTTCATTTGTTCCATTCCTTTGTACACAGGTCCATTTGCCCTAGACCATTTTCCTAAAGAGCTATAGAAAAGAAATTGTGTTTATGTACAGTGGACCAAAACAAGATTACGCTCCTCTGAATATCTCAATCTCCTTAAATTTGCTTTAAAAAGTCAGTACTAAATGGATTTTGTAAGAAGGCAGTTTCTGGTGGGAAAGTGTTCTCTGTCTGAAGACATAGGACTGTCTCAGGCCTAGCTTCTCCCAGAGACCTCACAGACAATGTGATGGAGGAGAGTTTCAAAATAAAACAATGTAACATCCTTTTAGAGGACTGAGCCTAGCGCCTATGGTAGAACTGAGTGTGATCTGGTTAAATCGATAGAATACATGATAAAATCTTCTGATGATCATCTGGAGTCTTTTTTTTTTTAACGTTGTAAATTTTTGTTGCTATTTTTGCACCGGGTCTTTGTTGTTGCTCGAGGACTTTCTTTAATCATGCTGAGCAGGGGGCGGGAAGGAGTACCCTCTAGTTGCAGTCTGCGGGCCTCACTTTCCGTGGCTTCTCTTGTTGCACAGCACAGGCTCTAGGGTGCAAGGGCTCAGAAGTTAATGGTGCGTGAGATGAAGTTGCCCACAGCATGTGGGATCCTCCCAGAGCAGGGATTGAACTCACGTTCCCTGCACTGGCAGGCAGACTCTTATCCAGTGTACCACCAGGGAAGTCCAATGCTATAAATTTTGTTTAAAATAATACAGTGTAATTAAAAAAAAAAAAAGGAAGAAGAAGAGGGCAGGGATGTGGTGGTAATGTAGGCAACAGATAGGTATTGGATGATTCTCTTTACATCAGTGATCACTGTCCCCATCATCCATAGTGGAATTAGGATGGAAAAAGCTAACATCCAGTTAGAGAGACAAGGCAGTCGCGCCTGTTGATTTGTCTGTCTTCTGAAAAGGCGTCGTCTCCTAACCTCAGAGACAGCTCCCTGTCTCATCTGCTCAGTGCCTACCTAAGATATAAAGACAGCAAAGGACGGCGGGCAGGATGGAGGGAGGCGCAGAGCTGAGCTCAGCACTGTGTTCATGACACGTGCTCAGCTCCCAGCAGCCTGGGGGCAGTGCCAGGCCCCTCTCTGACATGTGCCTCCCCTCTCCTGTTCATGGGCCAAAGCCCCGGCCAGGTGCCCCGTCCTGCGCGGAAAGTGCCTCCATCCCACTGCCTGCCGCTCCTCCTCCGCAGTGGGAGCCCAGAGCACTGAACTTCCGCTCAGCTCCACGTGAGAAGCCCGCACGGGGCCTTTGACAAACACCTCCCGCAGCGCCCTGCTGTCCTTGCTGGTGAGCAGGATAGCTCTTCCTACCACACAAAATGACTGGAGCACAAGTAACTTGTAAATCTGTCAGGGGGAGGGCATGGCTGGGAAGTGGGAGACGCACAGATTCTTGCTCCCCGCTCGCGTGCCTGGTCGGCCCTGGAGGCCTGAGTCTTGAGAGCGATGTCCTGGCTTTTCCCTGGCTCCTCAGATGACAGGAGAGAATTTTGGAAGGTTTGGTTCAACAGAAGACTTGTCTTTAAGGAGGAATTTTGTTCCTTTAAAGAAAGGTGAACTGCAAGTGAAAGCCA
>SJYV01049734.1:115276-221685 GCA_006410875.1 Neotragus pygmaeus | reverse complement strand
CCAAAAAACCTGGTAGCTAAGTCTGCGCTTTTTGCATGAGAACAAAGGAATGTAGCAGATTAATTGTGTTACCGAGGGATAACTGACCGGAGTTTCCTCCCAAATGCTTACATTTTCACATAGAAACTGTGTCTTAGCCATTGCCCGCCACGCAGCTCCTCCTGTGAGCTCAGTCTAAGGCTGGCCGCCTCCACCTTGTCTTTGAACAGGGAGTCCCCACCAGCTGCTGCTACGACACTCGGGCTTCCACGAAGCGCCCAGCACTGCACAGGGCACTCAGGGGGCAAGGACAAGCGGCCCTATGGCCATTTTATAGCTTGGAGAACACACACGGATCAGAATGTGACTTGGAACAAAAACACACATAGGAATATATGAGCCGAATCCCTGCAGAAACTAGTTGTTCTAGAAGCAAAGAGGAAAAGTCTATTGTTGAGAAAGGCCGATAAGGCAAAGGCCCAGTGGAAAGCCAGGGGCCGTGGGGCTAGGTATGCAGGCTGAGAGATGGCAGGGAGGCCCTGCAGGTCTAGGAGCAGCCAGCATGGCCTGGAAAGGTGCCGAGGCTGTGGATCTTACGTCTCTCCCAGTCATCATCCTCTGCTCTCAAGCCGCAGTGACACTGATGGCAGGACGAAGTCTTTTTTGTGTTCAGGAAGATGAACTCAACCTCATCTTGGCTCCCAGTGTGTATATGTTTTGGAACATATATGTGCCTGGGAATATATATATATATATACACACATATGACATATGTGCTGTGCTTAGTCACCCAGTCAAGTCCAACTCTGTGACCCCATGGACTGTAGCCCAACAGGCTCCTCTGTTCATGAGGATTCTCCAGGCCAGAAGACTGGAGTGGGTTGCCATGCCCTTCTCCGGGGGATCTTCCCAACCCAGGGATCAAACCCAGGTCTCCCGCATTGCAGGCAGATTCTTCACCGTCTGAGTCACTAAGGAAGCCCAAGAATACTGGAGTGGGTAGCTTATCCCTTCTCCAGGGGAACTTTCTGACCCAGAAATCAAACTGGGGTCTCCTGCATTGCAGGCAGATTCTTTACCAGCTGAGGTACCAGGGAAGCCCATAGGATATTTATGTCAAAAAAAGGCTGTATTCTCGCCCAGAAAATTCCATGGACAGAGGAGCCTGGTGTGCCACAGTCCACAGCGTCTCAGAGTCGGACATGCCTGAGTGACTGAACACACGCATCTTTCAGTTAAGCTCCTTAGACAGTCTTCCTTAAGCCACCCGGCAATTCTATCAGGATTTCTAGGTTCTAGTGTGCATCTTTCCTCACCAAGTTACAACCTCCTGCTGCTTCTCTCTGCACCCCCTTGACTTGAGAGAAATGCCCAGGGTTCAGTGAGGACCCACGTGACTTTGGCCTAAGCGTGATAAGCCCGTCCTTGCTCGGCAGCTGATGGTGTCACCTGTGCCTGAGAAATCATGACTATAACTGTCCACTTTCGTGGGCTGCTTCAAAGGCAATCACCCAGGCCCTAGAGCTTACTCTCCCTGAGACCTACAGAGAAACAAATATAAAATACAATTAAAAAAACTTAAAGTTTAGAGAGTCTCTTCCAAGAGAGTTAGCTGTCTCGAAAAATAAGCTGTTGNGGCTGCTTCAAAGGCAATCACCCAGGCCCTAGAGCTTACTCTCCCTGAGACCTACAGAGAAACAAATATAAAATACAATTAAAAAAACTTAAAGTTTAGAGAGTCTCTTCCAAGAGAGTTAGCTGTCGCGAAAAATAAGCTGTTGTCTCCTTACACTCAACTCCCAGCAGAAACTAGCCCAACCCTGACTACCCTCTCTCAGGCACAACTTAACCTGCCTTCAGTTCAGGAGATTTGTTTGTCTGATTTTCCCATCAGCATGGCCTTGGAGGCTGTGCCAGGTTATGATGAGAGGAAAGTTTTGAGTGTAGGCACCCCAAGAACCGGGCTTCCCAGGTGGCATAGTGATAACGAATCCGCCTGCCAATGCAGGAGCCTCAGGAGACGTGGATTCTATCCCTGAGTCTGGAAGATCCCCTGGAGAAGGAAATGGCAACCCACTCCAGTATTCTTGCTGGGACAATCCTATGGCGGGCCCCAGTCCATGGGGTCACAAAGAGCTGGAGACGACTGAGTGACTGAGCGCGCACCCTGAGAACAGAACTGGCAGTTAACCAGGGGCCTCCTAAACACTCCCAGACCAGGGGCATCCTGAACGCTCCCAGACCAGGGGCCTCCTGTAACGCTCCTAGACCAGGGGCATCCTGAACGCTCCTAGACCAGGGGCCTCCTGAACGCTCCTAGACCAGGGGCCTCCTGAACACTCCTAGACCAAGGGCACCCTGAACGCTCCTAGACCAGGGGCCTCCTGAACGCTCCCAGGCCAGGGGCATCCTGAACGCTCCCAGACCAGGGGCCTCCTGTAACACTCCTAGACCAGGGGCATCCTGAACGCTTCTAGACCAGGGGCCTCCTGAATGCTCCCAGACCAGGGGCATCCTGAACGCTCCTAGACCAGGGGCATCCTGAACGGTCCTAGACCAGGGGCATCCTAAACGCTCCTAGGGTTTAGTCTTCCTCTTTGTGATGCTTGAGGTGCTAAATGTATTTATTCAAAACAGCAGGCTCTCCCATCCCTCTGTTGCTGTGTCCACCTCATTTTTTCTGCTTGTGTCTGCTGTGCAAAGACATACAGGGAAAAAATGCACTTGCCTAGGGCGTCTAAAGACCTTGAGTGGGTCCTAAGACGACAGCTTGCTGGCCACGTGAATTGTGCTCCCTGAGCTCAGTGACCTCCTCTGGAAAGCGGGAGGAACCAAGTGTGGACCACTGTGAGGCTTGGCAGGGAGAGAGTAGACGTGGGCACACCCACTGCCCAGGAGCCGCTACACACCACACTGCCCCCGTCACACTGGCAGGAAGAAGACGACTATGAAAGTCCCAATGATGATGCAGACGCGGAGGATGACGGTGACTATGAGTCCCCCAACGAAGAGGAAGAGGCGCCCGCGGAAGACGATGCCGACTACGAGCCACCGCCCTCCAACGATGAGGAAGCTCTGCAGAACTCCATCCTGCCTGCCAAGCCTCTATCCAACCCCAACTCCATGTACATAGGTAAGGGCCCTGGAGCCCCCGCTGATGCACGGGAGGCCAGCACCCACGCAGCAGAGAGCAGTGCGTGCTGATGCCAGCTGACCGTCTGTGTGGCTTTCGGCAAGTGACTCCACCTCTCTGGGCCTCAGTTTCCTTATCTGTGAAATAGGACAACAATAATACAGGCCATATAGGTTTGCTGTGAAGTTTAATATTTACGATTTGCAGCCAAACCATTGCTGGTGGTGGCTGATATCAGGACTGAACTGCTGCTTGAGGGCATTTGTAAGGAACAGCTTATTTTGTGTGTTCCTTTGGTACTCAAGTACTTGCCTGTTCCTCCTCGTCTTGGACCAATTCATGATCATGTGGCACTACTACCCACAGGTCGTCAGGATAAAAGCAACAATATTGAATGTGCTTTGACCATAACTCTAAACATTTTCAACAGTATTTAAGATTTTCATTGTCCATCTGTTCCTGTCAGCACATTTCTCCCTTGCTCATTTATTCATTCATCCATTCAACAAAAATTATTGGTCTCCTATTATCCAGGAATCATTTTAAATGTTGAAATTCAAAATTATCTGGAAAGAAGACACAGCCCTTGCTTCACAGGGCTTACATCCTACCAGTGGTGGTAACAGAGATAGCCACATACACACTTGCATACTATCAAGGAGTAAGCCAAACAGTTGATGATCGGCACCACAAAAATTAATACCATGAATCCTTTAGAGGCTGTAGAACACTTGGCTATTTTAAAGTCATTTCAAATTTTGTCAGAATTTCGTGTTTTGAAGCACCCTGTATGATACAGACAACAATTACCAAGACTGTTTTGTATTTAGGGAAACTGAGGTTCAGAGAAGAAATAAGTAACTGTCATTTAGTGTCCCATACACACCAGTTATGAGCACACAGAATGAATGAGACCTCAGACAGTCCTCACCCTAAAGGATTCATAGTTCAATGGGTGAGGCAACAAAACAATTGAATTAAACCATGATACATACTCAGGAAGACACATGTGGGAGATGAGGCTGAGGCTATTCCTAGTCCAGGCTTGCTTCCCTGAGGACATGATCTTTCAGTTTCAATTTAAGGGATGAGCAGGGGTTGTCTAAGTGGGGGTAGAGGTGTAACGGGAAAGCACTCTGAGCCATAGAAATGGCCGTGCAAAGGCGCTGAGGCCTGAAGAAGGTCAGAGGGGCTAAGAGGTGGCTAGGTTGGGTGAGGCATGCGGTTAGGCCAGGCTTGCCTAAGCTCTGAGCCCCTTCGCTGTGGAGGAGCGTTGCCTCCCCAGGGCTGAGACTGGGTGAGGCAGAATAGGTCAGGACACAAAATGCAGGAATTCCTCACAGTCCTGGCCAGGCCTCTCGCTGCCAGAGAGGCGGAGCACTGTCAGTCCATCAGCCTGGCCTGGGGATGCTTCTGTGATGATCAGAGAAATGTGAGTTTCTGAGCAGAGCCTGTGGTTTGGGAACAGGAGCTGGTGGCTGACCCCTCCCTTTAAGGAGGGAGGAGGGAGGAGGGGAGGACAGCGCAGAGCACGCCTGAGGGAAGGACAGAGATGTGTATAAGAGACAGCCCTAAAGGATTCATAGTTCAATGGGTGAGGCAACAAAACAATTGAATTAAACCATGATACATACTCAGGAAGACACATGTGGGAGATGAGGCTGAGGCTATTCCTAGTCCAGGCTTGCTTCCCTGAGGACATGATCTTTCAGTTTCAATTTAAGGGATGAGCAGGGGTTGTCTAAGTGGGGGTAGAGGTGTAACGGGAAAGCACTCTGAGCCATAGAAATGGCCGTGCAAAGGCGCTGAGGCCTGAAGAAGGTCAGAGGGGCTAAGAGGTGGCTAGGTTGGGTGAGGCATGCGGTTAGGCCAGGCTTGCCTAAGCTCTGAGCCCCTTCGCTGTGGAGGAGCGTTGCCTCCCCAGGGCTGAGACTGGGTGAGGCAGAATAGGTCAGGACACAAAATGCAGGAATTCCTCACAGTCCTGGCCAGGCCTCTCGCTGCCAGAGAGGCGGAGCACTGTCAGTCCATCAGCCTGGCCTGGGGATGCTTCTGTGATGATCAGAGAAATGTGAGTTTCTGAGCAGAGCCTGTGGTTTGGGAACCGGAGCTGGTGGCTGACCCCTCCCTTTAAGGAGGGAGGAGGGAGGAGGGGAGGACAGCGCAGAGCACGCCTGAGGGAAGGACAGGGACCTAGAGCAGGAGCCTCATAAGCCACGACGGTGGACTTGACCCTGCCCGGGCAGCCGGGTGGCCTGTGCATGTGGCTCTGCATGTCACGTATGTGTGTATACACGTGTGTGCACCTACACTTGCCTGCATATGTGGGGGCATGTGTGTCTACTTCTTTACAATTTTGTCTGAAAACACTCCCTCGTGGTACTGGCTGAGTTCATTATCAAGAGGCTTTTTTTTTTTAATGCCTTCATCAACAAAACGTCTGATAAATGCTCAGTCCCCAGAGGTGAGGGGAGAGTTGCTTCCGAGTATAAGAGTAAGGGGAACTGGGCAGGCACAGAGAAGGCAAAGGGCCAAGGACGCCCCACCGTGTACGGCCCAGGTGTGGGCAGATCTCTGCCGCGCGTGGCCGGTGGCCCCACTCACCGGGATGCAGAATTTCTCCTTCCATTTGAACGCCTTTATTTCCACAGACCGCCCCCCCACTGGGAAAGTGCAGCAGCCGCCTGTGCCCCCACAAAGGCCGATGCCCACTCTCCCTCCTTTGCCTACGGGCGGCCGGATTCACCAGGTAGGAGCCATCCTTTCTCTTATGCTACCTCATATCCACTCAATGACTTCCTCTGTGGACAGAACAGACTGTAGACATCTCTGTCCAACTGCAGCCAGCAAGAAAAAACTATATGCAGGCTGGGAAATTCATACCCAAGTACAGTGGGCTCTTGGCGGGGATGAAATACTAGTGATTTTTATACACAGCATAATGCTTTTTATCACTGGTATTTTCTCTTTACCATAAACAATACAAGTTGTTTGTATAATAAAAAGTTTCCTTCTAATATTCATTGTGCTATTATTTCCCACTTTTGAAATAAGTGAAAAGTGTAAAATAAAATCTAAGAGGAACAAGTAAATGGTGGTCCTAGGCCTTCTCTCTCCTGAGAAAAGACTGGCACCACCTGCTGGCCAAGACCTGAAATTCCATGGACAGAAAGCCTGGGACCAGAGGGCGATGTGATGAATCCAGGGAGACAGGGGCAGCAAACCCCTGTTCCTCTTTCTTCAAGCTTACAGTTCCAGATTCCATGGATCAATCAAGTAACAGGCACACCTCCCTGTGTTGCATTTGCTTTACCGCACTTCACAGATACTGTGTTTTTAATAAATTGAAGATTTGTGATAACTCTGCCTTGTCAGATGATGTTTAGCATTTTTAAGCAAGATTTTACAATTAAAATATGTATGTTGCTTTATTACACATAATACTATCACACACTTAATAGATTCCAATATAGTATAAATGTAGCTTTTATATACAGTGGGAAATAAAAAAATGTGTGACTAGTGTTGATGAAAATCCAATTAGCAATCAAACTAAGAAGATTAAAAGGTACTGTTATTCTAACATGGGGAGCAGACTCTCAGAAGTGCTGAGAACTGCTCCTTCAGTCAGGAGCTAGAGATTCAGTTTCATACATTTTTGAGAGAAAGACTCATGTGTCACACTCACAAGTTAACATTATACACAAAGTTCACCAGAGCTGTTTTGGTCGGGTGTGCAGAGGAAGCCTTTAGATCAGTGCAACCCCCTGACAGGATGAGAAAAAAATACTAAACTTAAAAATCACAGTGGTGGTATCAGAAGAAAGGGACCATTTCCCCCCAAGTTTGTTTATATCCTCCTGTCTTGAGGAGGTCTGATTAGTGCAGATGTATATTGCACAGTAGGAAAGGCCCATCACAAATGGGCACATACTATATCTGTTTCAGTTCTGAGTTGGTCTGATTATCCTGCCATAGAGAAATTCATGATTTTCCTATTCACTAGCCTTATTTTGATTTTTGCTTCATTGTGGTGGTCTGGAACCAAACCCCCAATATCTCCGAGGTCTGCTTGTATCCAAAGAGACCCAGAGAAGTTCAGGCTCAGGAGTCCACAGCTGGAAATGTGCTCTCTCCACAAGGACCGCAGCACTCGGACAGGCGTGGTGAATGCCAGGTTTCAGGGCTAAGGGCCGCAGAGGACGTGTTTTCCCCAAAGCTCGAAATCCAGACCACACCACCACTGGGACAGTCTGTCTAAGAACAGATGGCTTCCTCCTGCTTTTGCAGTTTTATTACAAAGGGAGCTCATGGAGCTGAATTTATCTACACATGAGTTTTGCTCTTGAAATCTGCAGCTCACTCTTGGGATGCAGAATTTCATTCATTCAGTCTACAGAAACTTACTGAGCAGCAGCACCCAGCAGTGTTCTGGGAATCGAGCATGAACAAGACAATAAGGTCCTGGCTTTCATAAAATTTTCATTTGGGTTGGGGGAGATGAATAATCAGCAAGTAAAGAGATGCATAAACAAGGTAATTTGCGTAGTAATGTGTAGTTAGGGAGACAGGAGATCAGGGAACGTGATGGTGGGTGGAGAGGTGACATTGAGCTGGACAGTGTGAGACAGCTGTGGTGAGAGCTGGGAAAAGAATATTCCAGGCAGAGGGCTATACAAGTATGGAGATTCCAAAGATGCACAAGCATGAGATTTTGCAGGAACCGCAAGAAGGTACTTAGGGTGAGAGTGGGCCTGGAGAGAGGAGCAGGCAAAGGTGGTGGAAGGCTGGGCAGGAGTCAGCCCAGGCAGGGCCTTGCAGGCCATGGTGGGTTTAGTTTTGTTCCCAATGTGATAGGAGCCACTAGAAAGCTTGGCAGAGGAGTGACATGCAGAAAATGCTCTCCCAGAGTGTGGAACAGGGAGCTCAGTTCACATGAGAAATGGACAGGTGTGTACCTGTGCATGGGATGCAGAAAAGTGAACAGATTCAGACCTATTTGGGGGCATAAAGCTCTCAGGGCTTGCTCACGGATTGGAAATGCTTCCTAACATGTGGGTCTCTGTTACAGCAGCCACTACCCCCACCCCAGCCCACCCACNNACTCAGGATCTCCAAGGGCACCATCTGTGCACACACACAGTCACCTTTACTGGTGACTCGGTAAAGAAGCCGCCTGCACCGCTGGAGATCTGGGTGCCATCCCTGGGTCAGAAAGATCCCCTGGAGAAGGGAATAACTACCCACTCCAGTATTCTTCCCTGGGAAATCCCATGGACAGAGGAGCCTGGCGGGCTATGGTCCATGGGGTCGCAAAGAGCTGGACATGATCAAGAAACTAACAACACCAAAGCAACTATGGTGGCCGATATCAAGGCATGCTTACTGCGTGCTTTTCGTGGGCACCACCTCATTGAACTGTCGCCACACTCCTAGGGAGAGGGGACTGTTAGAATCATCCTCGTTGTACAGAGGAGGAAACCGAGACACGACGAGGTAACTTCTCAAGGTCACTCAGATGCCAGGTGATGGGGGTGGAGACCCAAGCTCAGAGCTCCTGTCCTGCGCCATGTGCTGGGCCTGCTTCTCCACGGGCACCATCTGTGCACACACACCCATCACACGGCCCTCCTGAAGGATGATGGGCAAGCATCTGGGCTAGGAGGCAGAGGCCAGGGAGAGCTGTAGTTGGCTGCCTTGGCTGCTAACTGAGCAGCTCACTGACCACAGGGACGTTGCTTTTTCAGAGCGGTCTCCTTACTTATAAGGTGGATGCTCTATAATGAGAAAATACTTAGTGAAACCCTAAGGTGCTATTCAGAGGTCAGAGTTGTCTTTTGTTGTGTGCATCGTTGACCAAACTATGGGTATACTACAGTCCTTTCCTCCAGAATGGATTCAGAGTATTCTTGGACGGCAGCTACCTCTGCTGAAAGCTATCTTTAATTCAGTTCTAAAACTTAGCTACAGGGTACTGAGCACTTACTATGGGCAAGTGCTTCAGCCACCGCAAGTAAGTTATAGTCATCTCTGGGTACCTCCAGGGGGACCAGTTCCAGGATCCTTGTGGATATGAAAATCCAGGGATACTCAAGTCCCTTATGTAAAATGGTGTAGTGTTTTCATATAACTTCTGTGTATCCTTCCATGAACTTTAAATCATCTCTAGATTACTCATAATACCCATACAATATAAATGCTATGTAAGTAGTTGTAAATACAATATAAATACACATACATGGTTGCCAGTGCATGGCAAATTCAAGTTTTGCTTTTTAGACCTTTCTGGAGTTATTTTTTCCAAATGTTTTTGATCTGAGGTTGGTAGATCGTGGGTACGGAGCCCATGGACATGGAAAGCTACTTCCACATCGTCTCTAGTCGTCACTCTAGGCCCACAAAGGGGGTGCATTATCATCCCCACTTTGCAGATGATAAAGCTGAGGTTCAGAGGTTGAGTTAATTTCCCCAAATTGCAGAACTAGGTGCAGGATTTGAATTAGACTTGTATTTGAACCCAAGTCTTTCTGACTTCAAAGTGGATGCCCTGGACTTTCCTTGCTGGGGAGCTCTGGGGAAGGAGTTCTGAGCCTTGAGGGATAAAGAACCTGGAATCCAGCCCCACCCTAGCCCTTCTTTAGCTACATAGTGAGCAAAGCGTTTAGCCCCTGTGGCCGCTGTCCCCACTTTTGTCGGCAAAATGTCAGTTCTCGGATTCGATGCTGTGCTTGCTACAGTTTCCCTGAACTGCGTCATAGCTCTGCTGGTTCATGCCAAGCCATGTCAACTGTCCGAGTTTAAAACGGCCTGTGGCACAGGGCTGGACACATTATATGAAGATGAAAAGAGACTGGACTTCAGACTCCAGCCATGCTTACTACCATGAGCCAAAGGGTCAGAAAATTGTAAGACTGACATCAAATCTTTCAGGGTCACCTCCTGTACAAAAGTTACCCTTTCAAAATATTATTGTTTTTATTTAGTTTTCTTTTGAAAGAAAGACACCTTTCCTTGACAGTACTAGCTCTACCCTTGAACCCCTTATCCATGATGCTTTGGGAGAATTAACCTCTTAAAATGCTCAGACTTTTATCAGGAGGCTCTTAACATGCCCTGGGAATATGCATAAACCAGCAGATGTTTTTCAGAAAATCTATTCAGGCCTAATGATGTAAATTTGTTTCCTGGGTATCCCTCTAAAGTAGGATTTCCATATCAAACCAAAATTTTATAAGTAATGAACATTTTTATACCACCCAAACTACTCATAGGTAGTCAGCTGTTCACAGTGAGACAAGATTCTTAGGACATATTGTGGGCTGGACATGTATTCAGTCTTTGAAGAATAAATTGTGTCTCAAAAATGCAGCTTCACTCTTACAGGGTGTTGGCTGAGCTGGGAGGTGGACGGAGGGGAAGAAAGAGGAGCCATCTAACAATTCTCAGCACCCACGGGTCAGTGCTGGCCTTGTGTATAAATTGTCACCTGATCCTTAGAGCAAATCTATGCAGTTTAACACATAATTCCCATTTTACAGGTGAAGAAATTGAGACTCAAAAATTTTAAGTAACTTGCTCAAAATCATACAAGATTTGCATCTAAACCTGGCTGAATCCAGTTAACTAATGCTTTTATTACATTGAAGACATAGGGTATTACTCTGGGGAACTTCAAACAGAAGGAAAAGTACATTGTTTTGAATGACTTTGCAATGCACAGTTCTCAGGTACACCTACCATTTCTTCAGGAAGACTGCATGTCATCTGTTACAAGAGACAAGTTAAAAGAAGAAAAGGAAGGGAAGGCGGGAGGGAAGGAGAGGGCGAGAAGAAAGAAAGAGAGAAAAAGAAAAGTCAAAGCAAAGTGATTTGCAGCCCACCGGAAGAATCTCCCGAAACTCAGAACCCCAGTTTAAATTTTTTCCAGGAACTAAATGCAATACCTTATGCAATGGCAAGTGTACCACAGGACTGAAGGAAGATTGACCCCTCTGTGGCAAATGAGTTTATTTCAGATATGCAAATAAACTTAGGCTGTACAAAGCAGCTCTTGGCCAATGAAAGAGGCACAAAATTTCAAGAAGGCATTAATCCTCTTCAGCAGCAATTATATTAAGACATTTTGGAAAGAAGCTCAGAATTCACAATACTGCTTGCATGTATACAACGCTGTGTGACCCTTGGGTGAAGTCACTTAATTTGTCTGAGACTATAAAATCAGGTGCTCTTGTAAGGGACCCTCCAGGTCTAAAGCCTATGATTCCTCAATGTGTTGTGTGTGTTAAGTCACTTCGGCTGTGCCCAACTCTTTGTGACCCTGGACTGTAGCCCGCCAGATTCCTCTGTCCATGGATTCTCCAGGCAAGAACACTGGAGTGGGTTGCCATTCCCTGCTCCAGGGAATCTTTCTGACCCAGGGATCGAACCCGAGTCTCTTAGGTCTCCTGCATTGGCAGGCAGGTTCTTTACCACCACCGGGGAAGCCCATGATTCCTCAATGCTTAAACCCAATTATCCCTCTTAGGGGCTGGGATTCAGTTTCATCAAAAGTTTCAAAGCTTAGCTGTTACATGCAAGGCTTATCTGCTGTTTGTAATTCACAGGAAAGAAGCCAGCGATTTCTGACAAGGTGAGCTTTCTCCTTGTTTTGTTTTGTTTGTTTTTGCTCTGTTTGATATCTTGCCTTTGTTCTGTGGAAAGTGCTGAGAATACTCACCTATCTTCCCTCCTGCCTTGCAGCCCTCGGTCCTAGGGGGAAGGTGAGTGACTCTGGGTACCTGTGTGTTGGTACAGGGCATATGCTGAATGACTCTAGCTTATTTCTCATCCATCATTTCTCTCAACACTGCAGGCCTCCTGGGGAGCATTTGCCCAAGATACCAAAGCCCCCATTACCACCAGCCACAGAAAGGCATGACAGAGGCAGCCCCCTGCCAGGGAAGAAGCCACCCGTGCCAAGGTGAGTGTCTTCTGCTGCCTGGGTTGTGGCACAGGAGGGGTGACGTGAACTCCTGCCTTGAATCAGTTAGCTCCACACAGGGACCCAAGACCATGGCGCTCCTGGGTGGGAGTGGCTCGTTTTGCCGCTGGGGCTTGAGGGATGTTCAGGCTTCTCAGGTTGGATGCAGAGTGCCTGGGTCACTTTACAGGACAAGGTGATCCACACAGAGAGGCGTGAACAGATGGTTCCTCTGGAGCATGGGAGCAGCACCGTTTGTGGAGACCTTCTCAGCCAGTCTGATTTCTGGTTGCATTTTCCTTCCTCCACAAGGCGCAGGACTGCACCTACCATTTTGTAACCACGCAGGCGGTGGAGAGGTCATCGCTGTGCCCGGCTTCCTCACCACTCAACCACATTTTATAGTGGCAGAGCACGTGTCAGCTCTAACATTTCTAACTTTACTATGCAGTCTCCAGGGACCCATTAACCAAATGGCACAAATATCGCTGGGCTAGGCCCAGCTCTGCTCCTCACTAAGGACAAAACCAAGGCTTCCATCAACCTCATCTGTGCAACCAGGATTCAAAATTATGATCCTTGCTTGGCTAATGTGAGGATGAAATCAGGGCGAGGGCCAGAGTGCACTGGTAAGACCTTAGCAACTGAGTTAATGTTTTAATGGCATATTCTAAAAAATCAAAACGAATGCCAAAAATAGCCTAGTGAACAAAATAGCAAAGTTTTAAATAAACAACAAGATGAGATCGTGTGAATCACTGAACAGGAGGCAAACTGCCAGCAAACTGTCCTCCTCGGGCCCTCTCTGTGAGGACACGATGTGAGCCCATGAAGGCTGCTGCCCACCACGGGTCTAAGGTCGCCGCCACCAAATCTGCTTGGCCAGTTTGTGCATCTGGAGAAAGGGACCAAAGCAGCAGCTTTTCCCAGCTGTCTTTCCTTCACACCAAGGGTGAGCCCCAAGACGGCTGTTCTCAAACATCCGCAAAGGAGCATGTTTCCTCAAATGCTTTTATTTGCTTAGAGAAACATCCACTCAGGGAAATTTAATAGCTACTAAAGAGTTTGCTGACAAAACTATTTTTCTTTAATGTAATTATTTGCTGCAGTTGCTAAACAGAATGGAGGCTTGCCTAGCTCAGCTCACAATAATGACAGAACATTGAGTCATCAAGCCTCCCTCTCCCCTGCTTTTCTGCTGTTTTTTTTTTTTTTGCTTCCCATTTTATTATGGCTCAGTGGGTTTGATTTCTTGATATTAGATTAAGTGAAACTATTTATATTCTTTGAAACTCTTTATGCTCAGTTATTTTTCTTTGCCCTGATTCATTTCAGGCATATGCGGGGACCAGAGAGAAGAGAAAATGTAAGTACAGAACGTCATTTGGTGAATGCTTGGCCCAGGGAGACCAGCGTAGACTCTGCAGAGGGCGAGGCTCTGTCTCGGCCTTCAATGAAGTCCAGAGCTGGAAGCCAGGCCTGCGTACAGTAGGCTCCCAAATACTCGTGTCTTTGGGGGTCTCCGTCTTTCCCTCCTGCCCGGAATGCTGCGTGGCTTAGCTCCTGTCCCTCTGAAGGTTCCCAGAGAGGGTGGGTTAATTGCAACCCCATTACCAGGTGGTAGTGAGCAAGGGGATTGGCAAGTAGGTAGATGGGAGGATAAAGTAAGGCATGCCCTAGAGTCTGGCCTCCCAGAAAGTCTCGTAGGCCTCTGTTTTCCCCTTAAGTATCTCTATGGCCTAAGAAAGAGAGGAAACAGCATTTATGGAATGTATGTTATGTACATGTTGCCAACCTAGCAAACATGCCTAGGACTGCTCAGTTTTAGCAATGGAAGTCTCATGTCCCAAGAACTTCATCAATGTTAGGCAAATGAGGACCAAGACAGTTAGTCATTCCAGCTTCACACTTTGTTCGCATTGAATGTCCCTAGGAGGAGTCATTGTTTCCCTTTCACTAATAAGAAATTGAAGTTCAGAAGGGTAAGATACTCATTGCAAGTTGTATAGCTGGGAGATAGCCAGGATTGAAACCCAGGTCTGTCTGACTTCCTCTGTACTGTCAACTGCCTGAAGAAGGCGGTCACACTCGTGCCATGCTCAAGGGCTCCGTCCATAGGCGCCAGGTGTGCCATAGCTCTATGCTAAACGGTGTGCTTATTCTGATGAAGTGCTGAGATACAATGCAGATGAAGTGCTGAGATGTAACATGTAATGGATATGCTCCAGTGGGCTAAGGGGCATCTGATCACAGGATGCGCTACAGAGGAGGAGTGAAGAAAGTGATGTATAAGGACTGAAGAGCTAAGTGTGACTTCTTAGCACTGTGGTCATTGAATGACGGGGAGACACGGGATAGTCACTCCCAGGCAAAGCTCAGCGCCCTTTCGCCTCAGGAGTAGCCTGACTAAGGCAGGCATGGGCAGTGCCCATGGAGCCTGTGGGGAGAGTGAGGACAGCAGGTTGGTTTCAGAGCCACAGGGGCAACGAGGAGAGAAGGTTGAAAATAAGGGCAATATCACATTCCCAAGGATCCCTCTCTCTGGAAGGACTGACACTTGTCATGAGAATCTAAAAACCTTATGTTTGGACCAGAGGAGACATGGTTGCAGCAGCGTCAAAGACCAAGTGCATTCTGGGGGTTCTGTAAGTCCACGTGTGAGCCTTCCCTGGCGGCTCAGACGGTAAAGCGTCTGCTTACAACGTGGGAGACCTGGGTTTGATCCCTGGGTCGGGAAGATCCTCTGGAGAAGGAAATGGCAACCCACTCCAGTATTCTTGCCTGGAAAATCCCATGGACGGAGGAGCCTGGTAGACTACAGTCCGTGGGGTTGCAAAGAGTCGGACACGCCTGAGCGACTAAATTTCTTAAGTCCATGTGTATTTATCTGTGCAGCCCTTTGTTAGGATTCCTTCCCAGCTGGCCAACCTGGATGAGCGATTCTGGCTATGATCCATCTTGCCTCATCTCAGTGGTAGGACTAAGGATAACAAACTTTTATTGAGCACTCAAACATACCAGGCACAAGTAGTAACTAACTTAATCCTCACAACAGCACTTGAGGAAGGTGCTCGTTCATCGCTACTGTCCTAGTCTAACAAAACGAGTCCGAGTTGACAATTCTGGTCTACTAGTCAATAGAGGCACAAATAATTTTGCCTCTCTGAACATCATTTCCTATCTAAGGAGTAGAGCATATAGCCCCTCCCTTACCTGTTTCAGAAGGCTGTCCTAAAGATGTGCTGCACCAAGTGGGCACGCCTTGGAAGCTATTTTCAAACCATAAGGCTGTGTGAACTTGGGCAAACTCCAGGAGGCGGTGAGGGGCAGGGACGCCTGGCGTGCTGCAGTCCACGNGCCTCTCTGAACATCATTTCCTATCTAAGGAGTAGAGCATACAGCCCCTCCCTTACCTGTTTCAGAAGGCTGTCCTAAAGATGTGCTGCACCAAGTGGGCATGCCTTGGAAGCTATTTTCAAACCATAAGGCTGTGTGAACTTGGGATAACTCCAGGAGGCGGTGAGGGGCAGGGACGCCTGGCGTGCTGCAGTCCACAGTTGTCCCGAAGAGTCAGACCCGACTTGGCAACAGAGAAACGACAAGGCCGTGGTGCTTTGAACCAGAGTGGTCAGTGCAAAGCCGAGACCCGGAGAAGGTCAGGCTTCGGGTCAGAGAGAGTAGGCGTGAATCAGTTTTTGTAACCCTTGGCAAGTTAGGAGTGCTTCTTGGGCAGCGTGTTTTCATTTGTAAAATGAAAATGTTAAATTCTTGAAGAGTTGCTTGAAGAACTGGATGAAATGCTGCATATGAGTCTTTGGGAGACATAGTAGATATCATCATTATTAGTATCTCTAGATCTGTTTAGACATTTCAGAACCTATTTTAAGTATATAAACAGTGTTTCAGGTTGGAATGTCTTTAAATGATTATTTGTATTAAGAAATCATACATTATTTAGCAAGTTCTACTGTTCTCCACAGTACCTTTGTTGTGGAGACACACAACTGCTAAAGAAAGAAAACAGAGGCATTTCTATGATTGAGAAATAAGTTTTTCTTTGAGAAGTTGTGCTTTGATGATAAATTAATATCTTTTTGTTTCTTCCCCTTACCAGGATGAAGAGGATGGTATGTTTAGAAAGACTTTCTTACAACTCATAGCCTTTCCTTTAGTTTTCTGTGTTCAGATGGAATTAGTTAGTATAGAAACTCTGTAGAATCCATTATAACTGTAAAATTAGTATTGAGCATATGTATGCCAGTTGGTATACTGTATAACTATCATAAAATGGAATTACTTGGCTGGATTACCAAAAAGAACTGCTAAGTTCATGTATAACAGTGCAAATTGTTAATACTTACTAGTACAGCAAAATTGAAAATCACACATACAGTATGATAGAGAGCATTCCAGTATTTAAGCTCTATAATGCATTTGGGTAAAGGATTGCTAGCTGTATATAAATGACATGGCATAAAATTTGTCTTTCATTAAACAAAAAACTTATGAATCATTTCTGAAATTCATATGATTTCTAACTGACAATTTTCTGACAAGTTAACATTTCAAAAATGAAAAAAAATGTACTATGAAGAATGGTGGAGAATGGCAGCATTTGAAATTGTGTTTCGAGGTGGTAAACCATGGAGAAACACCCTGTGGGGTGGGCATCCACCCCACCACTTCCTAATGACATTTGATCTTTTCAATTTTTGTATCTCCCTTCACACTAGCTGTTTTTAATCAGGGAGCAGTTTGGGGATGGATGTTCCTGTGACTTGGATTCTGACAATCTTTCCTTTTTCTTTTCCTCTGAAGTACATCAAAGACTTCCGCCCCAGCCATCACCTCTCCCCATGACCTCCAACACCTTCCCTTCAAGATCTACCAAGCCATCGCCCAAGAACTCCCTCCCATTAACTCACTCATCTGGAGCCTTCTCAGAAAGGTGTGTGCTGAATCATTCAGTTCTAACCTAGCATAGCGTCTGGGACCACTGATATTGAGCTAATGTCAGGTGGGTTGAGGAAGAAAGAAATAAGCCACCAGTCATAGGGTCAGAACATTTTGGGTCTTAGGAAAGAAAACCAAGCTGAGCATAAAGAATGCACATGTTAACTCACTGCTGTCTTCTGAGTGTTTGCTTGGGGAGAAGAGAGGTACAGAATTGACTGCCCTGTCATGGCCCCAGACAGAATGGACTCTTTGGCAGGAAACGGGGAATGTTTTTCACTCTGTAGGTTAAAAACAGTCAAGAATCCCAATTAATTACTTGGAGTCCACCCTCCGTCTTGGGTGGGAACACCCATCCAGTGCACCTTGCTCTTGGCAGACATGGAAAGCGCACTGTACGGGCTCTGTCCCCAGCAGGTCTGTCTTCTCAGCAGCAGGAGTGTTTCTCAGGACCCATGAGGAGGCAGGCTTTCCAGGAGGAGAGGCACAGACAGGAGGGAGACTCAGGGCATTTCTCATGAATAGGCCCAGGCTGTCTCCTGGCGCCCCCGACGGCTCACCCACCAGCCTTTTCGGCCCCTCTTCTCCTTTACTACCCAAAGCGAGAGGCCTAGTCCCTACCCTGAGGATGGGAGGAAACTCACCCACCAGTAAGGTCCTTCCACTCTGCTAGGTGTCTGGAAGGGTTCTCACTGTTTCCTTTACCCCGGGTGCCTCTTGCTCTGATTTTCTGCTGCTGCTTCTCGTTCTTCCAGCTGTTTTTCTTCTCCTGCCACGTCCGCCACTATCTTGTGCCGCCGCATCCCACCCTGAGCCCAGCCCTTTCCTTCATTCTTTCAAAACACCACTCGCAGGAGATATCTGAACAAAGCAGGCCTTTACCTGAAGTTTGGCCTAAAGGGTGGGGAAACCGCTGCTCAGCGTGGAGCAGACAGACTTTCAGGGCCTCCCACTGGCCCTCCTCCCGCACGGTCCCCGCAGATGCAACTTCTGTCTGCTGTAGCACTGCCCAGCCCTCTGTTTCTCACGCCCTCCCCTCTCCTTGTAGACCACTAGGCCCTGGGGAGTCACCATCCCAAACAACATGCCCATGGAGAAAGAGAAGCGTTCTCCCAGAGAACTTCTGTCGTGCTCCAGACTCAAAGTCCTCAGACTGCCGCTGCCTTTTTAAAGCAGCTTTTGAAGCTCTTGCACTGTTCTCTGGTTGCTTTTGTTTTTCCTCTTGAGAAGCTCGTTAGACTTTGGCATGGTCTTCTTGAGACAGGAGTGAAGTATGTTCAACAAGTTCCTTCTTTCTGCCCTGCCCCCGTGGTTTCAGGGAGGGGGTGAGAATAATCAGAGAAGCAGCATTTCCCCAATTCAGGTCCCTTTCTGACCTTTAACCCCAACCCAACTGAAAATCTGTTGTTTTTCTCTCCACAGTAACCCTAACTTTTCGCAGAGTGCCTCCCTGCCGCCGTACTTCTCTCAAGGTTTGTTCTTGGGCTCTGGTGACCTACTCTAGCCAATATGCCGTCATCCCAAAGCCTTTTGGCAAAAGTTTTGTTGTTTCCTAAAAGCATCTGACTTCCTTATTCAGTACTTCCTTATTCAGCACTTCGGTTTCTGAAGTGTACCAAAGGTTGCTGTAGTGATAGGATACTCCACGCAACAACAAAAACAACACACAGATGCACACACACTCTTCCGCAGGAAGGCGGCCGTGGCCTTTATCTTCCCACGCGGAGTTTTTTTTCCCTGCTGTTTTTATATGATGCTTAGGATAGTGCTAGCTTTCTCCGTAATTTTGATTTCTATAATGAATCTAACCTGGAGTGCTAGTTGAGGAACATGTTTAAAATACAGATTAACGGACCCCAACCCCCAGGATCCTGATACAGTAAGTCTAGCTGAAGACCTGTATTTTTTAATAATACCTCCTTTGGGTGTCCATGGTAAGTATTTCTTGAGAGAGTCCTCAAACTTTAAAAGGCATGCAAATCACCTGGGAGCTATGTTAAAATGCAGATTCTAATCAGTGGGTCTTGGATGGGACCCAGGGTTCTGCATTTCTAGCAAGTTTCCAAGTGATTCCCAAGTTCCAAGTTCCCAGCTGGTATTGCTGGTTCATGGACCACTTCAGGTAGAAACAAAGGCCTACACAGTAGGACTAGCTGTGCTTATTTTTTATCCTTAAAGACTTACAGTGACTAGCACATGGTAAGCACTTTAAAACATTTGTTGAATGACTGTCAAGTGACTATGGAGAGTCACCCAACTCTAGTAAACAATTTTTTTTTCCTCATGCTAGGAAACACATCTTGTGTTACCAGATTTCTGATTTATTTTTCAAGAAAACATAGAAATATGGCTTTTAATGTGAAATTACCTAATTTTTCTGTGAGGAAAAAATAAAACACTTTTTTTTTTGTAGTCATGTACACATGCAGAAACACTAGTATGTGTTATAAACAGAAAACTAATAAGTTTAAATTTTAACTTAAGGGTCGACTCTTTTTTTCAGGGGCATGTCTATTACATTTGAGTGGATACATCATGCCATATATGTATGAGATTCTACTGCTGACGCCAATGAAACCCACTGTATTTTCAATGTTTCCTAAGCATTTTAGGATATAGTTTCCTTATTCACTACATGGCTTCCACAACCCCCACCCCCCACAACCCCTCAGTGGCCACAATTCATTATTTTGTAAACCTACTTTGTGTCCCTTGCCTGGTCCATCCAGGCATCTGAGCTTGAGACACTTTACTTATAGCAGTATCTGCCAAAGTAAATTCCATAGACCCCTGCTTCTATGAGTTGGTGACAGAGATTATTAATATAAACAGTTGGCTTTTATTATTTTTTTGAATATAATCATCCCTCTAATACAGGAGGGGGATTGGTTCCAGGACCCCCACCGATAACAAAATCCAAGGATGTTCAAGTTCTTTGTGTAAAATGACGTAGCACAGCTGGCCCTTCACATCCACAGCTCCACATCCACAGGCTTGGCTAACCCACTGGTTGAACCAATCTGTAGTTGGCTGAATTCACCGATGTGGAAGCCATGAATGCAGAGGGCTTACTCTACTACCTTAATCAAAATTGATCCCTTTTCTCCTAAGAGTGCCAGGACACCTGGTCCTCAGGCTAACCCCCTGGTCGCCCCAAGGTCAGGAAGATAAAGGATGTGCTTTCTATTGGCCAAAAACCTGTCCCAGTTCCCTTGAGGATCTAGATATTAAGGGTGGAGGGTGACTGCAATGAAAAGTAATATATTGTCTGTCACGAACAGTGACTTTGTGGTGCTGACCTGCAGATGCAGATAGAGAATAATTCCTCAATTTTAAGACAGCCATGCACTATAGACCTTCATTTCATGACTTTCTCATATAGCTAGATTTCATTCAGTCAGCAAACATTGTACAAGTGTCTGCATGTTGCACTGCAAAGGTTGCCACGGGGAAGGTCTGTTCAGGTCCTGGGAGCCTTAAGAAGGAAGATCAGCAGCTCAGGCTAGCCCCATCTGCATCTCGAATAATCCTGACTAGGAAGACTTGCACTCTTCAAGTAACTCTCCCCTCTCAGGGGCCCTGGGGCAGGCGATTTACCCTCTGTGGTGTATTAGATGTATTAGATGAAGTAACAGAGCTGGTGCAGAACCACCTAGAGTGCTTGTTAAATGCAGATTCTTGAGCCTGGGTGATTCAAGCTCCCCCTGGAATTCTCTTTAATGCACAGTCATATTTGGGAATCACAAGTTCAAGTTCTGGCCCTGCCACTAACACACATGATTTGTTTAGACTTTCTGAACCTTTGTTTCATGATATTCAAAAAGAAGACAATACCCACCTTGTGGGGTTGCTGTGAGGATGAGGATGAAAGGTCATGTACACAGGTGCCTTACTCAGGGCCTGGACAGAGCAGTGTTGAAAAAGTATCTGTTGAATGAACAAATGAGTGATGCATGAATTGTTAAGAGAACATTCAACTCACGGAATTTACCAGCCTGTAATAGCTGTTCTGGCATATAGAGACAGGTTTAGCAATTGCAAATCAACACAATCAAACCTTTTCTGAGATTAGGAAACACATTCTCTTGAAAAATTTCATGAACTGTCAACAAGACCAAAAAAAAAAAGCATTAGAGAAAGTGAGGCACAAATGCTGGGTAATTTACAGACTCCAATACAGGCTTCCTGATGGAAGCCTGATGGAAGCCTTCCAGCAAATACTGTCAGGGCCTCCTTCTATGTGAGTCTAACCGTTCTGCTTCTGTAAGAAATTTGGTCAAGAACAGCAGGTAGTAAGCTCTGGCTCTGAAAGCTAAGAATATTCAAGGTAATTTCACCTCATCTTGGGTAAGTCACATTTCTTTTTGTGAAAATGAGAACATAATTAGCTCGACCTCCACATTGTTACCACTTGGTGGTATATATGTAACTTGCTCAGTTAAGCAACCAATCAACTGTGCGGTGTAGTGTCTCAGAATTTCACTGGCATGGCTGCAGAATAGGGCCCGAAACAGCCCTTGTGGTTTTGAAACAAGTGAAAGTTATTTTGGAAGCTGTGGTTTCTTGAAATGTTAATTGCTGGGAACAACTGCAAGGGCATTGTGAGGGGGTGGGCAGAGATGGGCTATGACTAGTGAAAATTTGCTTAAAGTAAATTAACGTTCAAAATGCTATACTTTCAAAGGCCCTGGCAACAGACCACTTCCCAGAGTGGAAGGCAGGAACTTCTCGCCAGTTCCCAGCAAACCTAGACCACAGTCCCCTGGGGAAGAACAGGTAATAAGGCATATGTTCCTATTTTATTTCTACACCAGCAAACGAATCATCAGAATCTACCACTGAATAGTCTCCTATACTTTTACTTTCTTTTAGTCTTAATTTTTTTAGTGAAAAATATTGAAGAGAGAATTCAGTTGAAAAATATTCTTTTTCCTTGATGTTCCTCTTCCAATGGCAAATGTGTGTTTCACATTAAACAGAAAAACAATTCCATTTTTCATCTATTTCTTAGTTTATGACATAGCATAAGTCATTCAACTGCTCATTAACCCAGTGTTTTTCGTTAAATATATTATTATTCTAAACTGAAGAAATTATTACATCTATATTTTTCCTGATTAGAGACTCGATTATCTATGAATGCTTATTTACCTCTACCTTGAGAATGAGCATATGATAAAAAGCAGTTCACACAAAATATCTTCTATTTAGCTTTACCTGAATGATTCTATATTCAAAGTAATAACACAAGTGTTTCAAACTTCATGGAACTGAGGTGGTGATTTATGGAAATGATTACTTGGAGGCTTTTTTTTTTCCACTTACTTATGTAACTACAAAATTTATTCCATTTTTAAAAATTTGCATTTTCAGAATTCATTAAATGAAGACTGGTATGTTTCTTATATTACCCGAGCAGAGGCAGAAGCAGCTCTTAGAAAGATAAACCAGGTACTGTGCTACAAGTTTATTTTTTTAAGTATAGATAGAAGAAAAGAAATGGGACTGACTTTTCTGAGTACCAATGATGGGCTTTAGATACTGGCTCCAAGCTTGCTTTTCATAGCTGTTAACAACTAACAACAGATTTTTATTTTTACAACCTCTCTTCTTACAGTTTGGATCACCCAATAAAACAAAACCCAGCGGATGCAGTGGTAAAGAATCTGCCTGCCACTGCGGGAGGCACAAGAGACTTGGGTTCTGTCTCTGGGTCAGAAAGATCCCCTGGAGGAGGAAATGGCAACCCACTCCAGGATTCTTGCCTGGAAGCTCCCATAGACAGAGGAGCCTGGTGGGCTACAGGCCATGGGGTCTCAAAGAGTCAGACACTGAACATACATTATGGGCTAGGAATTCTGCTGGGTGCCATTCATGCTGTTAGACCAAAAGGTACCGATCAGTGCCAGCTTCTCGCCTACTAATCTCCATAGCAATGACTCCTAGGACCCTGGGAAAAAATTTTAATTAAGGTAGTCATTTGATTGGAGGACTCTTAGGAGATTTTATTAATGAAAATGACCCATCTTTCACAGGAATCACACAGCATCAAAAGGAAACTCTTTCCCCCAAATTTCCAACATCTTACTAGTTGTATTTTCCTCTTGACACCCAATTGTCATCCATATCAATGTGGAGGAACCCATACTGTGACAGACAACAGCAACTTTTTGTCCTTTTCCCTAGAAATTTCTAATTGTCATTTAATATTAAAGGTCTTATACTAGACTTCCTGTCTTCCAGTATTGAACACTAATCTTAAACCTATATATCAAAGATCCTTCATCTTTCACATTCTTCACATCTCGAGACTACAACAAAAGTCCTCAAGCCTCAAGCTTGGCTGCAGTTTTATTTTTTTAAATGATATGAAGAGATTAATGTTCATCTCCCCATCTTTAAAAAAAATTATTTACTTTTGGCAGTGCTGGGGCTCTGCTGCTGCTCAGGCTTTCTCTAGCTGCAGTGAGCAGGGGCTTCTCTTCATTGCGGTGTGCCGGCTTCTCACTGCAGAGGCTTCTCTTGCCGCGGATCACAGGCTCCAGGCATAGAGGCTCAGCAGTTGTCGCTCCCCAGCTCTAGAGCACAGGCTCCGAGGCATGTGGGATCTTCCCAGACCAGGGATTGAACCCACGTGCTCTGCAATGGCAGGCAGATTCTTAACCACTGGACCACCAGGGGACTGCACATTTAAATCACTTGGGGAGCATTAAAAAAAAGTTCTGATTTTACCTGGAGAGATTCTGGTTTAATCAGTCAGATTAATTAATTAATTTAATTTAATTTAATTAGGGATGCTATGTGGGCTCTGGAAATCTTCAAAACTTGAAATTCCAGTGAAGCCAGAGCTATGAATCCACAGGTATATTTGTCTAAGAGAGAGGTTTTGACTAGAATTTACTCATTCAACCTAGAATGAAAAAAGAACAAAGGAAAGGCATTATTGCAAATTGATCATCCTGATTTCAATACACAGAAGGAGTAATTTAAAGGAGTTCTTCTTAATTTATTCTATTTTAATATTAGATCTTTATAGTAGTATTATAATATTATGTAGCTAATTTATGAAATGAAATTTTAAAGTATAGGCCAGATCACCACACTATTTTGGTAAATATCAGGAAAAAAGGATGATCCACATTGGGTTTTTTTTTTTCAGGTGTTTGATGATGAAATGCAGTATCTGGGCACCATGACGTTTTAAAATGGGTACATTTCTTAGGTATTTGGGTGTATTCTGACTTTGACCATGGAAAGAAAGTGCATAGAATTAACTCTCAGGAGCAGGAAGAGATATCTTTAGTTAACCACTAAAGTCCTTATTTTGCTGGTCCTGTATCCACTCAACCATCTATTATTTGTTTTATTATTGTAAAATAGATTCCTTTTTCATTGAGAGCCTTCAAAGAGATCTCTTTGAAAGTTGGGAATTTCTCTAATATAATCTTTGCTGCCTGCTTCTTGACAACCAAGAAATCCATGAGACATGGGGCTATTGCTGTTTGGGGAGCTAACTGCTCATTACATTGTCAGCTGGTAGGTTTCACGATCTCTAGAGGATTGTCTGCTGCTCTCAGAGGCAACAGAAATATTGACTTTTGCTATTTCCATAATGACAAGAATTTATCCTTTTAGGACGGCACTTTCCTGGTCAGAGACAGCTCTAAAAAAACAATATCCAATCCATATGTTCTCATGGTGTTGTACAAAGATAAAGTTTACAACATCCAAATCCGTTATCAGGAGGAGAGCCAAGTTTACTTGTTGGGAACTGGACTCCGAGGGAAAGAGGTAAGGGTTTCAAGGTGTGAAACTTCCCCCCGTTTTCTGCGTGTGCCTCTCTGCACACCCACCTGCACAGAACCTGGCTCTGGCCTTCTCTGGGGGTCCACACTGCCTGGCAACTTTAGAGCTAAACTCCATTAGTGAGACCCTGCATTTACTGGAAGGAAATAAAATGTTAACAGTATCTACCTCTGCCACAGTGTCTTTTTTACATCTTTTATTCCAACTAGTCTAAAATCACATGGGTAACTTACAAAAATATCATTAGATGGTGCCAAAGACAAGTCCTTTCTATGACACAGAAGTGAGTTAAAGGCACCTCTGTGACATGGTTTTGATGTAAGGGTACAGTGTATTTATAAGGCCGTGTCTTAAATGAACATCTGGAAAAATGACTTGGGTCATTTCTCTCTAAAAACGGAGGTTAGGCCAATGAAGCTGTGCAAATTGCCAAAAACATTTCCCCTCTGTTTTCCCAAGGTGTATATTAGTCCCTTTTGGGGTAGTAATGAGAACTGTGGAAAGAAAACCTTTCAGGGCTGCTTTTTGGAAAAGAAATTGTGGCTAAACCTAATCCTTCAAATCTGTGTTTTTAAGTTCAAAGTTCCAGGAGGAGATCAGTTGTATCAAACATTTCCAGAAGGAAACACAACTTACCCATAACTTCTACTTCACTCCAAATATTTTTAAGTTATGATTATGTAAACCAGTAGGAAAAACACATGATTTTCGTCATACGTTTGAATCACTGGTTCGGGGTGGGTAGAGCTGCATCGGAGAAGGCAATGGCACCCCACTCCAGTACCCTTGCCTGGAAAATCCCATGGATGGAGGAGCCTGGTGCACTGCAGTCCATGGGTTCGCTAAGTTGGACAAAACTTCACTTTCACTTTTCACTTTCATGCATTGGAGAAGGAAATGGCAACCCACTCCAGTGTTCTTACCTGGAGAATCCCAGGGATGGGGAGCCTGGTGGGCTGCCGTCTATGGGGTCGCACAGAGTCAGACATGACTGAAGCTGCATCGGTCCCGTAGAAGCAGAGATGTCTGCCCTCCAGGGTCTCTACTGGGCTTGTGTGGAAGCACACAAATGCAAACCTCTCATTGCCATTGCCCTGGAGGGAGGCACCTGGAAGAGTAGTCTTGGAGGAAGTACGCAACTCTGTCCGGGGTACCTCGGTAACATCTGACTCATTTCTCAATGGACGGATGGGGGTTTCTCAGTTTGGCCCTCAGGGAAAGGGTGATACAGGTAATGAATGAAAGGACTCGCTACAGAGCTCTTGTGAGTGTGGAGGTGGCAGTGGGAACACAGCAGATATCATGAGGGAACTGTTATGCCATACTACAGATATCATCTTCAGACAGCAGAGATGCTGTCTGACCTCCTGATTCCTTGTATCTCCTAACATTATTAGTGATTTAGAGGAGGGACACAAAAACCAAAAGTCACAAACAGAACAATCCTCCTGAAATCCAATGATTGGTGTCCTTATAAAAAGAGGGAGATAAACGATGAGGCCCCATATTCAGTAGCCTATGATAAACCATAATGGAAAACAATATGAAAAAGATATACATATATCTTAATCACTTTGCCATACATCAGAAACTAACACAACATTATAAATCAACTATTCTTGAATAAAAAATAAAAAAGAACAATCCTAAGGTAAAGTTATCATAATTAGACTCTCCCTCTATCTCTCGCTGTATATAATATATATAACCTCCTGCTGCTGCTGCTAAGTCACTTCAGTCATGTCCAACTCTGTGCGACCCCATAGACAGCAGCCCACCAGGCTCCCCCATCCCTGGGATTCTCCAGGCAAGAACACTGCAGTGGGTTGCCATTTCCTTCTCCAATGCATGAAAGTGAAAAGTAAAAGTGAAATCACTCAGTCGTATCCGACTCTTCACGACCCCATGGACTGCAGCCTACAAGGCTCCTCTGTCCATAGGATTTTCCAGGCGAGAGTACTGGGGTGGGGTGCCATAACCCCCTACATGAAGTTGAATAACACATACATAAACGCATACTTGTCTTTTATCCATAGTTGGCTGAATGTTGCTGAGGAATTTTTTTCAAAGTTCCATAGCAGAAATCATTAAAATCTTTGCCAAATTTTATATAGATTGATAATCCTCATAGTACAAGAGGTAGGATGTTATGCTGATTAAAAAAAAAAAAACTGCGAAATTCATGCTACACATTCCAATGCTGATTTTCTTCCTATTTTGAATCTTTCAGGACTTTCTGTCTGTGTCAGATATTATCGACTACTTCAGGAAAATGCCGCTTCTGCTTATTGATGGGAAAAACCGAGGTTCCAGATACCAGTGCACGTTAACGTATTCTGCAGGTTATCCCTAGCAAGTTAGCCAAGCAAATGAATCTTCCTCCTGCCTCTGTCCCAGCATGGGAAGATCAGTCAACCTTGGTGAATGGTCAGACCCTTAGGACTGAATTGAACCCCTTCAACATGAACATAAGGGTTTTGTCCTTTCACTTATGAGTGTTTGAAATGACTGTCAAATATCCCATAATTTATTTATTTTTCTTCAACGTTTGTAAAGTGCATGAGTAATAATGTTCACACTTGAAGTCTAACAGTGCACTGTAATGATTCATTTTAAAAACATGTGTATTTTTGAATACCCATGTCCAAGTACCTTAGTTTGCACACCTATAGAAACAATTGGGGGCAAGTTTAGAAACACTGAAATGGTAACAGATTTTGGTAACACATGAAACTGATTTTTTAACTAGCCAATCCTTTGTCAGTCAAAGGCAATCATCAATTTTATATGAATAATTTGAAGTTACTAAAATTCAGTTTCTTGGCAGCAATAATTTAAGAAGCTTCAAAAGCATTTCATCCTTTCTTAGTTCACGTTTTTGCTGGAGGGTGGGGATTTTTTGTATACTTTTTTTATGGAAAAGATAAATGCATGTTGGAATAACTTCCTGGAATTAAAATTAATTTGCCTTCTGCTTCACTTTTTGGTTCCCAGAACAATTTATTGACTTAATTATTTAACTATTATTTTCCTGTATTAAAGCAAATTTAAGCTACAAATACCAAAAGAAAACATTTTAAATTTAGAATAAGGCTTTGGCATCAAATACACCAGATTTAATTTCATCACATCTGACATCCTCATCCTATCTCTCCCACCTCTACCCAACTCTGAAAGTATCAAGTGATGTGATTTTTACCAACGTCTTCCTGGGAAGATGAAAGAGCAATTTATGTATACATGGAAAAGTTTAATCAGACTTTCCAATTAGATACCTTTCTTCTATTTTTATCCCTCCTGCCATCTGTTATAAAGCCATTATCTTCACCCTTCCCCCAAAGGCTTTATAAATTCTTCAAAGCAATTCAATTCTTTCCTTCAACTTACATATCCCATTTAAAAAAAATAGTAAGCAATTTCACAAGACGAAAACTTCACATTCACTTAAGTTTTCCCTTTTGAGGCCTTAGTTGTTATTCCACAACTTGTATTAATAACAAAATTTTTTGTCTTCTTGGTTTTATCTATGAGTTTTATAAGCCACAAATAATACCTTGTATTTTCATTTTCATGAACTTGTAGAAAGACCACTGGAAGAGATTTTGGAAGTCATCTAGTTAAAAGTAATGATTTGCCAAGATAATGAATCTGTGGGGACTTTTAATCAATGATGATAGACAAGATGCTTAACAAAACTTCATCCTTACAAACTAGAAGTTCTCAAATCAGGACCCAGAACTCAAGAATTCTAAAACTTAAAAACCTGCATCATTTACAACGTGTTTATTCAATAGGATATTCAGTGAGCATGTATTGCATGGTTATTCTGTGCACTGAGCTGGGTGCTGGGTATTGAGCATAGAAAACTCTACAGGTTCTGGTACGGAGTGAGCTCACCTTGTGCCTTGCTTGGTGGTATTCTATACTTAATGTTCAAAATTTTCTAAAATCAAGGACACAGTAGATTTCAAGGCAACTATCTTGTAGTGAATAACGTTTACAAGGTAAACAGAGGCTTATTAAGTTGCTGTTGGTGGAAAGGGGTAGAAAACCTATTCCACTGCAATAACTGAAATGAGTTGTGAGTATCTGATGTTTTTATGACAAGTATTCTTCCTCCCCTGCTTCAGGCCATGGTAACTCTGTTCTTTTGGTGGGGTCTTTCTTTCCCTAGAGGGTTTCCCAGGTGGCTCAGTGGTTAAGAATCTACCAATGCAGGAGACACAGGTCCGATCCCTGGGTTGGTAAGATCCCCTGGAGGAGGAAATGGCAACTCACTTCAGTATTCTTGCCTGGGAAATCCCATGGACAGAGAAGCCTGGTGAGCTACAATCCATGGAGGTCACAAAGAGTCGGACACAACTGAGTAACTGAGCAGGCATGCATTGCTCCTTTTCCACTGACCTGGCCTGTATCCCAGCCTCACCAAACACAGCTGCTCAGAACCCATCTTAATTGAAGCTGGCCCAGTCAAGATCCTTCTCTGGATTGTTAAACACAGAGGCTAAGACAAAGATTCTCTCTTTTCTCTCGGGTCTCCAAAAGATAATGCTGTACACCCACCATACCTCTATTCGCTTCTACTGTTATATGAAGTGATGAGTTTTTAATAGGAAAGGATATAGACCAGTGCACAGAAACAGAACCAGGGCAGAGACATCTGATGATTAGTGAAGGCCCTGAAATCTATCCCAACCATGGACTTCCAAGGCACATGACCTAGTAAAGGATTCAGCTAGCTTGAGTTGTCTTTGACACTTGCTACCAGGAGACACCTGATTAATATAAACCCATACCCTACATTTATAATTTAGTAACTCTCTCTCCATCTAAGCCAAATTCAAGCATAGAGGGTAGGATGAGCAGTGCTCCATGGCGAACTTCCTATGCAATGCTCTTGCCACTGGTGAAATAAATTAGCCATTTCTTAGAACATTAAAACAAGAGAAGCCTACAAAATCATGAAATGATTATTTACAATTCAACACATTTTTTATTTTTTAATTGAATATATTAGTAACTCAATTCTCCTAGAAATGGGTTAATTGAACAATAAAAAGTCACAAATTTACAACAAATAAATAAAAAATCAGATTAAAAAACTATCAGAAGCAAGGGATACATCTGGCATTTTAGACTCTTCAAAGTGGGGGCTGTTTCTTTCTGTTTCCTTCAAGTCATCTGTCTTCACAGGATGACTAAAATGTAGGGTAAGGTCACAAAGTAGTAACTGGGAGAGCTCTGTGTAAAAGAAAAAAAAATATATAAGAGACTATATTGTAGCACATATGTCACAGGTAACTATTTTTAAGTTGCTATTTCCTAATTATTAATTTAATTTTTAAATGATTATTGCTTAAACCACAATTTAGATGTGCTAAATTTTGACTTAGAGTCAAATTTATACACTGCAAAATAAACATGATATAGAAGCTTCCTAGAAGGGATCTTTAGCTCAAATTGTCAGATGTTTTACTACACTGCAATTTGATTTATGCAAATTTATGTATTTTTTTTAAATTACTAGTTTTATCTACAATACATGCATATAGTATAAAGAATCAAATAAAGCATGTTACAAAAAAGAGCAGTTCCTATTTCCCAGAGGCAACCGCTTTTGATGTTTTTGGAGCTCATTTTGTTTTCGTGGGTTTTGTGTGTGGGTTGCATTTTTGTTTATTTTGGGAGGGGTGGTATTCAACCTCCATATCTCTAAATGATATTTATATTTTTTCTCCCAACACAGAAGATTAAAATATAGCTCTTTCCATTTATCACTATTCACCCAATATATTTGAGTATAATTTTTCTTAGCTCAGTATTTAATGTTTAATTTTTGATTATATATTCTTTCTAGTTGAGTCTTGTAGGACATTTCCTTTCCTGCAAGCTTCCACCTAACCACAGTTAATAATTGTTTCCTTTTTTCATTGCTTAATTACCATGGATGTATTCCAAATTTCCACAGTTGGGTAAATCTCCTCCCTGTAGAGTCGAGCTTTTACTGTTCTACTGTTGAGGGTCTCTCCACTCCTAGAGCCTTCTCATCAGCTCTAGTTTGGATTGACAGCTCTCTAGAAAGCTGTACAGTTCACATCTTGGGAATTCCCTTCAGTCCAGTCTCCCCTGGACTCCCTTCACCCCTCCCTGGTGTGGAGTATCTTTCTTCCAGAATCTCATGTCTCTCTCTGTTTGTTTGTTTGTTTGTTTTTGGTCTATTCCTTTGGTGGAATACAACCAAGGTAACTTTCTAAGGTAGGGAAATGTGTATGTCTGAAAGTTTCTCTCTCTACACCAATGCTTAATAGATTGACTGGCTATAGCAATCTAGGCTGGACATCACTTTTCTTCAGATTTCCAAAGGCAGTGCTGCACTTTCTCTTAGTTTCCAGCGTTTCTATGGGCAAATTTCATACAATTCTAATTCTTAGTCATTCTTTCTCTTTAAAAGATTTAAGAATCATTTTGTTGTTCTAGTGTTCTGAGATTTTGTAGTATTGCATTTTAGTATAAGACTTTTTATCTACTGTGCTGGGCTCTTTCATTGTAAAAAAATATCCTTCAGCTCTGGAAAATTTTCTCAGATTATTTTTTGAATGAATTCCTCCTCATTCATTGTCTGTGTTCTTTCTTTCTAACACTCTACTTATAGAATGTTAGACTTCTTTGTCCATCTGTTTTTTTGCTCTACACTCAAGGGAATTTTCTTCATTTAATCTTTCAACCATTCTCTAGAGTTTATTTCTATTGTCACACTTTTAATTTTGTTCTCCAAATATTTTTATAATATCCTATTCCTTTTTCATAAATGTAGCATCTTCTTTTACTTCTCTGTGGATATTAATGATAGTTTCTTAGAGTTTTTAATTTCCACTTGTAATCTTTTTCTCCTCACTGATTGAATCTACTTACTGGTTCCTCTCTGCTTTGCATATTAGATGTTTTCCTCAAACATCTTTTTTTCCATAGTTGTCTGTTCATATTTAAGACTATCGTTCCAAAAAGACAATTAGAATTTCTTTCCCATGGCAATTATTGTGTGGTAATCTGCCTGGGTGTTTTGTTGAGGAAACTCAGTTCTGAGTATCTTTAGGTCTTTTCTCGTAGGCTTATCAGATTCCTTTGTTGGAAGTTAGTTAATCCCTTTATATCTATTTCTAGATCTGTAAATGTCAACTGAACTGAAATGTCAATGGTAATATTTCCAACCTCATAACGTTGTTATAGCAATTCAGTCCATTTATGTAGAGCTCTTGGAAGAGTATCTGAATTATGGTAGATGCTGTAAGTGTTAGTTACTGACATTAATACTTCTGGGAGAAAGTGGGGGTAACAGAGTGTTTGTTTACTCTTCCATATTTACCAGAGGTCTACCTTCCTAGTCTGGCTCTATTAGTCCTTAGTATCTTCACTGCCTGCTTATCCCACAACTTTTCAGGAAAACATTGATCATATTTTCTACTTTACTTCATGAAAGAATAATTGCCAAACTAGAACAGTCAATCTAGTTTCAGAAGAATCTAGAGCTTCTCTAATTGTTTTAATAAGTGAAAGCATCCAGAATCAATTATTCATTCAATAAATGTTGGCCAAAAGCCTATTATATAAAGGCACTGGGTTAAGTGTTAGGAATAACCTTAAGAGATGGGATAAGTAAGCAAACATACAATTACAATATAGTATGATAGGTGATATGAGGAAGTAGAAGAAATGACATACTGGCTTAAAAAAAGTTTTCCAATGTAAGTAACTGCGACTATAAGTAGCAGTTAACCTGGTTGACTGTGCCAAAGCCTTTGACTGTGTGGATCACAAGAAACTGTGGAAAATTCTGAAAGAGATGGGAANAAGAATGAGCTAACTAGTCTTACTGTGGTAAACACTTCACAATATATCAGTTCAGTTCAGTGGCTCAGTCGTGTCCGACTCTTTGCGGCCCCATGAACTGCAGCACGCCAGGCCTCCCTGTCCATCACCAACTCCCGGAGATCACTCAAACTCACATCCATTGAGTCCGTGATGCCATCTAGCCATCTCATCCTCAGTTGTCCCCTTCTCCTCCTGCCCCCAATTCACAATATATACATGTATCAAATATCACACTATACACTTTAAACTTACATAATGTTATATGCAAGTATATCTCAATTAAGCTGGGGAAAAAAGAAATTAAAGTTCTGTGCCAACATTTTCCCGTGAAATAGGCAGTTATCCAAATAGAGTTGCCAATAAAATATGGGACATCCAGTTACATTTGAATTTCAGTTAAACAATTTCAGATAATTTTATTATTGTAAGTATGTCCTGAATATTGTTTGGCAGATAATTATATTAAAAATTTATCTAATAATGAAATTTAACTTGGAATTATGCACTTTTATTTGCTAAATCTGGCAATGTTATGCCCCAAACACTTCAACCTTGAAAAGCAAAGCAAATAGTCTGAAGGACTATAGACTCAGTAGGTATGTAAGCCAAGAAAATTCTGAGGCTTTCCAACTTGATGTCTAAAATTTAAAAATGCATACACTTACTGTGCCAGACTTTGGCTTCTTCTTCCCTTCAACATTCTTACAATGCAAGAAAGAGGCTGGGTTTTTGAGAAAGCAGATGGACAAAAGCTGTCAATATTCAACACGGTGCTATTTTTGCAAGCATAACAGTTGCATGCTATGCCTGTTTGCCTGAAAACTCTTTGCACTCGGCTTTTTAGGAAATGCCTTCATCCAGCAAAGGCATATTCATGACACACGTCGTATTTATTTTCAGAGATCCGCCAATCAGAGGAAACCTTCTCTGTCCTTAAATAAGATGTTTCTAATTCTATCATGTCAGCTCTCCATCTCCCAGCAATACTTCCATTGTTTATTAAAAACATAGATCCTGATCAGATGTTTCTCCCTCTAGGCATTGCCCCCAACTCCCACACCTCACCCTCATCAGCTAGCCAAGAAATGACAGGGAGTGCCTTTATGAAAAAAAATACATTATGTTCATGAAGTCGATGACAATAGAATCTAAGTGCATACTCACATTTTAAATGAAAAAAATATGTATGTGAAATATCAGTAACTTCAGATAGGCAGATGACACCACCCTTACGGCAGAAAGTGAAGAGAAATTAAAGAGCCTCTTGATGAAGGCGAAAGAGGAGAGTTAAAAAGCTTGTTTAAAACTGAACATTCGAAAAAAGAAGATCATGGCATCCAGTCCAATCGCTTCCTGGCAAATAGATGGGACCACAATGGAAACAGTGACAGATTTTATTTTCTTGGGCTCCAAGATCATTGTGGATGGTGACAGCTGCCATGAAACTGAAAGGCACTTGCTCGTTGACCTATGGAAGGCGTGGTTACTGATGCCGTCATTTATTTGAAGGCCCTTTCAAGTGAAGCATTTGAGACTTCCGGTTTTTAACAAGTCCACATGGCCCCGTTACAAGAGCACAGCTGAGGCTGACGATTGGAGCAATCCCAGCAGTGAGGCCAGGGACGCTTCCAAATACAAGGCAAAGAGGACAAGATGAAGGCTAAGAGAACTTTGTAAAGAGCTGAATGCTTCAGTCCTCCCCGTGAAGAAAAGATGGCCTTCTGCAAGTCACCCGGAGAGAGCGCCTTTCCTCTGCCGGCTCTGAATGTGGCGCTGTAGATGATCCGGTGCTTGAATGCGTATTTTTCTGCATAGAAGCTGGACCTTTTCCGCAGAAGTCTCCTGTAGCTACTTCATATCTTCCACTAAAGCAGTGACTTGAGTCATTTTTCATAGTACTTTGCTGCGCTTTGGTTGGTGCCTGTCATAAGGGGACACGGAGCCTTATTAGCACCCACACCCTCATACTTCCGTCTGCTTTATCATAGACTGTCTGCAGTCTCCCCAGATGTCTCGCCTCCCTCCCCATTCCAGATACAGCCGATCTCTACTGCTGCTCTTTGTGACCAAACACCATGTTTGTCCCAAACCACCAACTAAGGCCTTGGGGCGTCTGGAAGTTGAAGACGTCAGCTGAGCATGTCTTGATATTCTGGTCCCAGGGCACTTCCTCTCTTACACATCCCTCCTCACTCTTTGCTTTGGACTCTGGCCTTCTTCCATCTGACTGGTTTCTCATCGTGAGCTGTAGGTACTCTCATGTTAGATCTCCCTCTTGGGTGCATTGATTTCATTTTGAAATTCATTTGTATATGTCCATTCTGTTGATTAAAGTGTTTGAAAAGTTGAAAAAAAAAAAGATTTTATCCTTGGAAGAAAAGCAAAGACAAACCTAGATAGTGTATTAAAAAGCAGGGATATTACTTTGCTACAAAGGTCTGTCTAGTCAAGGCTATGGTTTTTCCAGTGGTCATGTCTGGATGTGAGAGTTGAACTGTAAAGAAGGTTGAGCACCGAAGAATTGATGCTTTTGAACTGCAGTGTTAGAGAAGATTCTTGAGAGTCCCTTGGACTGCAAGGAGATCAAACCAGTCAATTCTAAAGGAAAACAAACCTGATTATTCATTGGAAGGGCTGAAGCTGAAGCTGCAATAATTTGGCCACCTGATGCCAAGAGCCAATTCTTCAGAAAGACCCTGATGCTGGGAAGGACTGAAGGTGGGAGGAGATGGGGTGGCTGGGTGGCATCACCGAGTCCGTGGACGTGGGTTTGAGTGAACGCTCGCAGATGGTGAAGGACAGGGAACTCTGGCATGCTACAGTCCATGGGCTCCAAAGAGGCAGACACGACTGAGTGACTCAACAACATCGTATGTGCTTAAGAGCAAGTGTGGAAAATAAACACCTAAATGTTAATGATTATCCCTGAATTGTGAGATTTATGGGTGATTTATTTTCTTTGCATTTACTTATTTATTCTGGCTTACTTGTTTATTCTTTAACACCTTGCCACCTGAGAATCTATAAATCTAAGGTACGGTTCCCTATACCTGCATTTTGGATCCCTCCTCTTCCATTTTAATCTAGGTGAACTGTGGACCATATTTCAAGGAATATGACTTATGGCTTCATTGAACATTTTTTACCTGTCAGTTCAGTTCAGTCACTCAGTTGTGTCCGACTCTTTGCGACCCCATGAATCACAGCACGCCAGGCCTCCCTGTTCATCACCAACTCCCGGAATTCACTCAGATTCACATCCATTGAGTCAGTGATGCCATCCAGCCATCTCATCCTCAGTCGTCCCCTTCTCCTCCTGCCCCCAATCCCTCTCAGCATCAGAGTCTTTTCCAATGAGTCAACTCTTCTCATGAGGTGGCCAAAGTACTGGAGTTTCAGCTTTAGCATCATTCCTTCCATCAAATAGGTATACCTTTTACCTATATCAAATGTGTGATCATAGTTGAAACTTATTTTGGTACTGATGACAGAATTCAGTCACTATATATATATATATATATATATTCTGGAGAAGGAAGTGGCAACCCACTCCAGTATTCTTGCCTGGGAAACCCTGTGGACAAAGGAGCTTGGAGGGCTACTGTCCATGGGGTCACAAAGATTTGGACAACAGCAACTATATATACACACCTACGTGTATGTATATAATTTTCAGCCATATTTCATGTCCACTTAAGGCCCCGTTACACAGCAAACAGAGATGCACAGTGCTGCTTGATTCTTGGAGGTAGGAAAAAGGGGATGGGTAGTCCAGCTTCAGGCTTTTCCTAATTTAGGCCTTTATTTCTTCTCTTTCCCAGCCTTTCTGTTATCTGCTTCCAGTTTCACTTGCAAACTCCAGTACCAAAGTCTGAGATTTCACATGATTTTCTTTTCTTTAATATTTACTTTTTGGGGGGGTGCATCTTGAGGGATCTTAGTTCCTTAGTTCCTTAGTTCAATCGAACCCTTGCACCCTGCAGTGAAAGGGTAGAGTTGTAACTACTGGATTCACATTTTTATGTGTAACATGTTGTGCTAAAAAACAACTCCCTACTGCTAGCTCTGCTGCCGTTCCCCTGGTCTTGGAGACCACCATCCTCTGCCTGTGCTGCCTGCTGTAACATCCCTACTGGCTTCCCACTGCTGCTCTTGCCCTCAGGATCTGCTTACTCTACACACGGCAGCTGGACGTGCGTTTTAAATGTCGATGAGATCGTGTCATCTCCTGCTCAGAGCCCTCCAGCGGTTTCCTATGGTCCACTCCAGGAGAAACACAGAGTCCCTGACCTGGTCTATAAGTCCATGTGAGTTCCGGTCTCCCTATGCCTCCCTCTTCTTTCATTCCTAGAACATACCCACAGCTGTTTTGCAGTTGCTTCCTTCTGACCCTCCCACAGTGGTTTCTCTGCATACTTTAGGGCTCAGAGAAGCCATCTCTGTCCTCTAATATCACCCCATCGTCTCTCCCAGGCCCTTATTTGTTTCTGTGTAATACTCGATTTCATTTGGAATTTTATGTTTTTAATTTTAATTGTTTAAGTTTCTGTTTCTGTTTACTTTTTAAGTTCATTGGGGTGGGCCTCTTTCGCTATTGCCGTATCTCTTTTATAAGGGCAAGAAGCTAACATCTTGTTTACTCTTGTCTACTCATCTCTTATCATCACAGCCTGTGCCTAGCACAATTCCTGGGACATAATGAGGGCACAAACGATCTTTGTCCAGTGACTGAATGAAGGAGTTGGCCTGCTACAGTGGTATCCTTAGACTCAGAGAAGCCAGGGTGTGCATTATACCTGCCAGTGTCCTGGGCCTCAACAAAGCTCTGGCAGCAGAAGTCACACCCTTGCGGCTTCTAAAGCCCTCGGGATGAGGGGCAGCTCCTGTGGTGGCCAAGGAGACAGTGAGTGAGCCACAGAATCTAAACGCTGAGTATTCTCAGCCTCGTGTGCTTTCTGACTCATTCTGGTGCATAGACCAAAGTTCCGAGAGAGCAATGAAAAGCACACTCATGGTGGTTCTAGAAGGCAACAGGCCTGAAAGCCTCACAGCAGCCTCGTGTGGTGTGGGGAGAATTACGAAACTTGTCTCTTATGAAAGAACTCTCTTGGCTGTGGATTGTCATTTAAATAAAAATCAAATGACTTCGGATCTGTCCAAAATGAAGGATGTTTTAATACTTTGTGTGTAAAAACACTGATTTTTTTGCTTCTTTTTTATTAAACAGATTTTATTATTTTTCAGAATCTTGTCAGCATAATCATTTTACGGGTGGATGAAATATTCAGCCCTGTTGCTGCAGGAGTTCTTTCACAGCAATTACCTTGTGGCATTTTCGCTGTAATTAGGTTTTCACCGAGGATTTTTCCCTGGGTCTCTGTAATAAATGAAATATGACCAGAATTTAAATTTGTCAATTACAAGCAAGCATAGTGCATAAACACACAACAGAGCCATGAATTCCAAACCGCAGGCTGCTGCTGGGGAGCAGATGCTCTGAAAATTAAAATGGAAATAAAACTACTGACTGGCAAGTGAAAAGTGGCCCCCAAAGAAAGCAGATCTCCCCTAACACTCATGCATGATTCTACCCAACAGGGCGAGCTCTTGATTACAAATTCTTCACCGTGAAACTGACAAATCAAGCAGCAAGGAGTGAATCTGTGTTAAAATGATTTACACTGGCCTCCGATCTCTTGCTCTGGGTCTTCCTATATTTCTTGAGTCTAGATCAAAAGGATTTTGGGCATGGTTGGCCAGAGTCCCATTGCCTTGTGCAACCTGTTGGTGATCAAGGACAGACAGATTTGGGACAGGGTCTGCTGCCTCCTGCTTGCTCCATTTTCACTGGTCTGCCTTCAGTAAGTGCTCCTGTGGGGCCCTCTGCTGGCCATCCCTTGTACACGGGAAAATTCTAGGAGTATGCACTGTTGAGGACTCTTGACAGATCCTTTATTTCATTAAACAAACCACAAAGCAAGAGCTACTTTTTTGAATTGCATGTGTAAGAAGTCTTAAACAAAAAAAAAAAAAAAGAAACACATTTTTTGGTAAACTTACCGAGTATCATGTGTTTGCTCATGCAACAACTCTTTCCTATGTGTCTCTCCTGTGTCAGTCACACAGCAGTGAGCCCAGACTGACGGGTCTCTCGCTGGTCTGCACGTAGACACGGACAGCTCACAGTCTGGAGGAAGAAACAGACCAGAATTCACAAATGGCAGTTTAATTAGGCACTGTCATACAGGCTGTGTGGTGTGGTTGAGGCAGCTTTCAGGGCGAATGTCCCTGGGGTAGGGACACTTGGGCTAAGGTCAGAGGGAGAGAAGGACATTCCAGGCAGAGGCAACTGCATGTTCAGGATCAGAAGACAATCCTAGTACAACAGAGGGTTTGAAGGAATATCCAGCAAGGCTGGAGTGCCAGGAGCAAGGGGTTGCCTAGGGCAAGAGGAGATGGGAGAAGGGGGCAGAGGCCAGATCATGGAGGTTGTGTGGAGGGATGGCATCTCTCCTGACACCTGTGGGAAGCTACTAAGGGCTCCCAGGTAGAGGATGGGAATGATGGTGGTTGATAGGATCATATTTGTGGTTTGGAAAGATGGCCCTGGCTTCATGATGGGGAGCAGGTTGAAAGAGGAGACAAAGAGGCTCGCAAGTCCAGTTAGGAGTTAGTGGGATAGTCCATGTGACAGTTGGCAATACCTTGTTTAAAATGGTGGCGTCCAGTGGTTAAGATTCTGCCCTCGACTCCAGGGGCACGGGTCAGACCCGTTGTCGGGGAATTAAGATCTTACATGCTGTGTGTGTGCTGTGTGTGTGCTAAGTCGCTTTAGTTGTGCCCGAATCTTTGTGACCCGATGGCTATAGCCCGCCAGGCTTCTCTGTCCATTGGATTCTCCAAGCAAGAATACTAGAGTGGATTTCCATGCCCTCCTCCAGGGGATCTTCCCAACTCAGTGATCGAACCCACATCTCTTACATCTCCTGCATTGGCAGGTGGGTTCTTTACCACTGGGCCACCTGGGAAGCCCATGCTGTCTGAGGAATGGCCAAAAAATACAAAAAAATTTTTTTTCTAAATGGTTTCAGAGAGATGGTAATGAAATCAAAGAACATTTAAGGGGTAGACTCTGCTTGGACTTGGTAATGAGTGAGATATGGTGGGAAGAACAGGGGCAGGGTCTGCATTATCTCATTTAATTGTTAGAACCTTGCAAAATAGCATTATCCCCAATTAACATATGAGGAAAACTGAGGCTCAGAGAGGTTTAGTGTTGGGCTTGAGATCACTCAGCTGGGAAGTGGGCAGGGTCTATGCCTATTAGTCCACCACAGTGTCTCTGAGATCCCTAGGGGTTATTTACCCCAAATTCATCTCCCCTATGTACTCTCAATGTACCTTCAACTTCTTGAGAACACCCTAAAATGCTTGCTGTGTTTGTGTCCTTGTTTTCCTTTCCTTCTAGATTGTCGAAGCTTCGGCCTTGTCCTGACTGTCAGTGATTAGTCCAGTGCCTGGCTCAGAGTGGGAGCTGGGGAGACTTTGCCGAGTGGATAAGAAACTTTCATCAGTCTCCTGTGGAAGGGAGCCAGGGCAGTGTACTCTCACTGATCTAATTCTCTCTTACCCCGGGACCACAGGTGTGGGATTTTTGTTGGATTTGAGGCAGGAGGTAGATGCCCCACTTTAAAGTGATTGGAGATTCACTCCCTGTGGACCAGAAATCTAAGACGAGAACAACAGGAGGATTAGGAGAGGAGGCTGGACCCTCCCCAGACCACATATTCCTCATCTCACAGTCAGGAGACCTCCCTGACCACACACATGCAGAAAGACTCCTTGGATGTCAAAGGAGAGTGAGGCTAATTAGGCCAGGCTTACACACAGGCTTTTGGGGTAGAATCCATCTTGGCTAAGAGACGTGTGTGCGCACATGGGAGGATCCTGAGATACGCCAAATATGGACTGTGAACCAGGCGAATCGAAATGATTGGCCAGAAGAGACCCGGAAGAAACGCCCCTTGTGAGTGATTTCAGCAGCCACGAGGGGTGACTCAGGAACCCGCTCTCTGAGCTAGCTTGTGTGTCTATCCACCCAATAAACACTTTCCTGGTTTCACTACTTTTCATTTTTGTGGGGGTTCTTTTTGGCAAAGCCAAAAGGCCCGGGCCCTTGTGACCAGCCTCTGGTCTAGTGGCGGGGCTTTCCTGCTCACACCTCTGCTACCTGGCCTGCGTCTCTGGCCAGGGAGCCGAAGTCCCTGAAGTCCCCACTCCAAGCTGCGGAGTGGTCTCCAAGACCTCCAGATATCAGAATGCTTAAAATGGATTTTCAAGAGGGATTTAGAAGCTTCTAGTATGGTTAAAAAAAGCACAGGCTTCAAAACCATGTGCCTTTGGACGTCTATCTTTGCTCATCAGTTTATAAGCTGTGCATTCTAGAGTTACCCTTTTTATCCTTTTAAAGTTATGCTCATGTCCTCCTGGGGAAAGTAAGGATAGCTTGAGTATTTACTTCATTGGGTTGTTTGAATATTGCATTTGATCATCTATGCAAAGGGCTTGTCACATTGTTATATAAATTCCTTATTTTTGTAGGAAAAAAGGGTTAAAGTGATATGGCTAGCCAAGAAGGTGGATAAAGCTGTGAATTTCTCTCCATCTGCCTCAAAATTCCTGTCACTTACAAATTCCTCTTCCTGCAGTTTATTCTGGAATAAGGAGGGAAGAAGTTGGCTCTCTGGGGGTCCCTGACAGGCTGACAGATGTACCTTAGGGCAGCTTTCAACAGAGAACTCTTTTTTATTGTTATTATTATTCTTTGTGATTTACAGCATGTGCCTACAAGCCTCTGGGCATAATCGTAGGTTAGGGATTAATAAATCATATCTGGTTCCTGTTTAATTCATGGCTCCCACAAAATTAAACATGGAGACAAGAAGGAGGACCCAAGAAAACAAAGTGTCCCAAAGTCTGGATTCTGGGAAACAGAAGGCTGTGGGAGGAACAATACCTAGCCAGAATTGCAGATGGAGCTAGACAGGTAGATACCAGATGGAGCAAGACAGGTAGATACCAGATGGAGCAATTCAGGTAGATGCCAGATGGAGCTGAGGAGCTCATGCACACGCCAGAGAGCAGCAAGTCCTTCCTTTAGACTCAGGGGATCCAGAAGTCTGGGATCATACATGAAAGCGCAAGTCACTCAGTCATGTCTGACTCTTTTGTGACCCCATGGACTGTAACCTGCCAGGCTCCTCCGTCCATGGGATTTCCCAGGCGAGAATTCTGGAGTGGGTTGTCGTTTTCTTCTCTAGGAGATTACCCAGAGTGAACCCATGTTCCCTGCATTGGCAGGCAGACTCTTTACAGTCTGAACCACCAGGGAAGCTGGGATCATACATGCATGGATTCAAATCCTGGCCACGCGGCTTATTTCTGTTAGCTGAGCCAAGGGCTCAAGGTCTCACAGCCGGTTGTTTGCAGAACTGGATTAAGATGAACCCAAACCTGTGGGTGGTTCTCAGTCATTGTAGGAGAAGAAGAAGAATTTTCCCTCTACTTTTCTAAGTTCTTGGCTAAAACTCCCTGAATATAAAGACGGGCTTCCCTGGTGGCTCAGACGGTAAAGAATCCATCTGAAATGCGGAACACCTGGTTCGATCCCTGGCTTGGGAAGATCCCCTGGAGGAGGGCATGGCAATCCACTCCAGCTCTTACCTGGAGAATTGCCATGGACAGAGGAGCCTGGTGGGCTGCAGTCCACAGGGTCGCATAGAGCATACACGACTGAGTGACTAAGCACAACAATATAAAGACAGATTTCATTACAAGAGAAAAACAAATGGAAGTCTAGTAACACTGTTAGAAAACAAAATTCAACTGAGTAAACTTTAAAGCTCCACTGGCTTTATTCAACAATTCATGAACCAGGCAGCATCTGAGCCAGCAGACAGGAAGGAGTTCTGAGGAGCTGTACAAGATGAAAGACTTTTATAGGGAGGAGGGAGCAGGAGCAAGGATGCTATACTAGAAGTGGACTGATTACCGTACGTTACTTTCCTTTAGGTGCTGGCAGGGGCCTGTCAGGCCGATCTCCCCAGTAGTGCCAATCAGGTGATTCCTGACGGTCTAGTTTAAGATTCCTCTTCCATGGGAATCAAACTAGGATTGTAGTCAGTCTGGGGACTTGGGGCTCAGCATAAGTAACTCCATTTAAAGGCTGCTGCCCTCTTTGTTTCCACACTGCCCTTTCAGACCTCTCTCCCACCAGATCCCCCAGCCCGCCTCCCTAGAGCACTACAGAGCGTGGGGCTGAGCTCTTTGTGCTTTACAGCAGGTTCCCACTAGCTGTGTACTTTACACATCAGTCCCAACCTCCCAACTCACCTCCCCCAGGCCCACCTGTCCGTCCTCTACATCTCTGTCTCTATTCCTGCCCTGCAAACAGTTCATCAGTACCATTTTCCTAGACTTCACGTATTTGCCTTAATAGACAATGGCTCAGATTATAAAGAATCTGCCTGCAATGCAGGAGACCCATGTTCCATCCCCAGGTTGGGAAGGTTCCCTGGAGAAGGGAATGGTAACTGACTCCAGTGTTCTTGCCTGGTGAATTCCATGGTCAGAGGAGCCTGGTAGGCTACAGTTCATGGGATTGCAAAGAGTCGGATACGACCGAGTGACTAACACACACACACACACACACACACACCAACACACGGTATTTATGTCTTTCTGACTTAGCTCACTCAGTATGACAGACTCTAGGTCCAGTCATATCTCCACAAATAACCCAACATTGTTCCTTTCTATGGCTGAGTAATATTCCATTGATCCTGATGCTGGGAAATATTGAAGGCAAAAGAAGGAGGTGGATATGTCTAGATAGCATCACCAACTCAATAGACATGAATTTGAGCAAACCCCGGGAGATAGTGGAGGACAGGGAAGCCTGGTGTGCTATAGTCCACGGGGTTGCAAAGAAACAGACATGACTTAGCCTCTGAACAACAACACTATTCCATTGTGTATGTATATCACGTCTTCTTTATCCATTCATCTGTCAATGAACATCCAGGCTGCTTCCAGGTCCTGGCTACTGTAAATAGTGTTGTAATGTACACTGGAGTGCATGTGTCTTTTTGAATTATGGTTTTCTCAGGGTATATTCCCAGTAGAGGGATTTCTGGATCAAATGGTAGTTCTATTTTTAGTTTCGTAAGGAACCTCTGTACTCTTCTCCATAGTGACGGTATCAATTTACATTCCCAGCAATTCTATTGGTTTTAACAACATGTATACCTTGTACATGGGCTTTCCTGGAGGCTCAGATGGTAAAAGAATCTGCCTGCAATGTGGGAGAACTGGGTTTGATCCCTGGGTTGGGAAGATCCCCTGGAGGAGGGCATGGCTACCCATGCCAGCCAGTATTCTTGCCCTGAAAATCCCCATGGTCAGAGGGGCCTGGTGGGCTATAGTACACTGTAGCTGAGTAGCTCCCTGAGATGGCCCAAGCCTCTACTCTAAATACCAGCTTATCCTAAAGACAAAAGAAAGACAGGGATGCTGGTTAAGGGAGGTTCCCAGAAAGGCATAGTAAATAAGAGTGAGATTTGCTATGAAGATTTAAGTCAGTGCCTTCTTCATTGACCATATATATATATATTTTTTTCTGATTTAGAGTTATCCTTGGGATTCCCTGGTGGCTCAGATGGTAAAGCGTCTACCTGCAATGTGGGAGACACGAGTTTGATCCCTGAGTCAGGAAGATCCCCTGGAGAAGGAAATGGAAACCCACTTTAGTATTGTTGCCTAAAAAATTCCATGGGCGGAGGAGTCTGGTGGGTTACAGTCCATGGTGTTGCAAAAAGTCGGACACAACTAAGCGATTTCACTTTTTTCCTCTTCCTCATACAAAGAAGGAGATGTCTACAAATAGAGATATTCTTTATATAAATGTTAATGTCCTTAACATTAACAACTCTGTTTAAGAGCTTCTCTTGAGTCCGCAGTCTCTCAAAATAATCGGTTCCAAATGATCTTTATGCCAAAAAGTCATAATTTGGGGTGGCATATTCTGCTACCCTTCACCCTCATGTTATACTGTTTATGAGCATAATATGGCATATTTATTATTGTTGTTTAGTTGCTAAGTCCTGTATGACTCTCTTGTGACCCTATGGACTATAGCCCGCCAGGCTCCTCTGTCTATCCATGGGATCTCCCAGGCAAGAATACTGGAGAGTGTTGCCATTTCCTCATTTGGGGGATCTTTCTGACCCAGGGATAGAACTCTCATTCCCTGCATTGGCAAACAGATTCTTTACCACTGAGCCACCAGAGAAGTCCCTTTTTGTTGCTTAAATATTTACTGTATAATGATGAGTTCCTTAAAACAAATGCCTAGTATACAAAAAGAGCTCAATAAATGCATGCGGAATGTTTTACTGCCTTAGACTTTTCACTTCTGAAACTCCCTGCCCCCTCAATACCCTGCTCCCATCCCACAATTACATTGATCACCAGAAAAAACCATTTTAGAGAGAAACATCTTAAGATCTTCACAAATTACCAAATTCACAATATACAAATAAATATCAGCACAGTATGGGGCTGTCTTTCAAACATTAGGTCCCTCCAGTCATGTTTTCCTGGGTAAACTGTCATATCACACATTGATGACTGACATTTTTCTCTACTCCTTGATGGCCACTTTTTGCAATGAAATAACCGTTTTAATCTTAGGAGACTTGCCCCATATGTGCTGCAGAGTCAAGTGGTGATGAAGGGAGAGCTGGACTCCCTTACTCCATTCCAAGAAAGCAGGATTCAAGTTCTCTCCACAGCAAAGCGTTAACCTGTCACACTAACCCCTGGGATGCTCGCCCAGAGTCAAAGCCAGGGACCCTCACACCAGGGGTCAGCGGTGTTCTATGTGGGCCATTCCTGCCCCAAGGCCAGGTCAACCCTCTTTGGGGCCTCTAGCAAAATCTCTCATATTAATCCCAGGTTTTCTAATATTTCCAGGCTTATGTCCTTACCTAGTCAATACACCATTTTTAATGTAAATTTTTCCCAGTTACAAAACCAAAACTATCCTAGAAGACTCAGAAAAGTGCCCCCAAAGAAAAACAAGCGATCAGATCACCAGCAGTTTCTCCACATAGGACGATGCAGCTGGTATTTTTGCACAAAGTCTACTAGTCTTTTCCCTCCTCCTATTCTGTAGCTCTAGAAAAAGAATTTTCCTTCAAATGTCCTCATATTTAAGATAAGGGGAGGAAAAGTTCCTTCTGTTATCCTTTCCAGAAAGAAACCAATAATTCCTATTATGTAACTCTTTCAAAGAAGCAGTCTGTTCAACACTGTTGCTAAGCCATTTGTTGCTATAGCGATGCTTGCCCCTAGAGTGTAATAAACAAGCTTCCTGACCCAGCCTCTGAACAGAAGCCACCATTATCGCCCCCAGAGCTTTCCAGAGGGGCTCATTTTGCCAAAGCCATCCATTTAAATTAGCAGCTCCCTTCTTAGTCCCTACTGTCTCTTTTGCTTCATACCATGCCTTGCCACGGAGCTGAAAAGCAGTGAGGACGATACACTGAGGCTGGAAGGCTGGTTCCCACTGTCCTTGGTTGGCGGGCTCTGGGGATCTGAGGCACATGCAGAGGCTTTTCTTCTGGTGCTGTCTTTGCTGGGCACACGCTCCACTGCCTTAGATGCATGTCACCCAGGGCAAAGCAAGGCAGGCTTCAGGCTTATGGGTTCGATTTAATTATATCGAAAAGTCTGATGATACCATATTTAACCAACCCCATGTAACTTTGTTTGAACTAAACACATTGAGACAATCTCACACAGAACATATTGGAAAGCTCTTTGGAATGTTATGTACAGCAGCAAAATATTACAGCTGAAGGGATGTCGATTGGTGATGGGGAAGATATTCAAAGTAGAAAACATACATTATTTCATTTGATTCTGGCAACACCCCTTAAGGGCAGGCAATATCTTTTCTTTCCTCTTTTAAAGATGTGGAAGCAGAAGCTTAAAAAGATTAAATGATTTGCCCAAGATCCCGGAGCAGAAAGTGGTAGAGTTGGTTTCAAACCGATGCTGTCTACCTTGGGGTCTGCTCTCGTGGCCCTTGTGACATTGCCTTGAAGGATAGCAATAGATATATGTATGGAGCTCCTATTCTTTGCACAAAACACTGCTGGTTTTACATGTTCCATTTAAGTGTCATGATTGGCCTGAGTAGACACTGTCACACCTGTTTGCCAGACAGTGAAGCTGAGGCCCAGATATATGGTGTGGGCAAGGTTGTCTAGCCAGGAGTAGAGGGAAACTTGAACTCATTCTACCTTGGCTTCAAAGCCTGGGCTGCTTCTGTACAGCCTTGCCTAGTACCTAAAAACTATGGTACCTCCGTGTACCAATGAGGAAACTGAGGCCTGGAAATACAGTGGCCTGCCCAAGGTCATTGTTCAAGGTTTAGAGACCACCTCCCTCTGGCTTGACAGCTCCTTTGCTGGTCTGATATGCAAAAAACTAGTTGGAGGCTAATTACTTTACAGTATTGAAGTGGTTTTTGCAAAAACCTTTTTAAATTGGCCAAATCCCAGGTGACTCCCAAGCAACTGCTCTTGAAGAGTGGTTTATTACAGGATTACAGTGAAGTGGTGAGCTATTTCTGCTCTGCGCTTGGTCACCTCTTCTCCCTAAACTGCCTTTGTCAAGCCTCACATTCATGGAAATTCATCTTGGAAGTGAAGTTTCTGATATCAGGTCTTGTTTATTATCCCCGCTCCCCCTCTGCTGGGCCATCAAAGGTGGTGGTGCCACTTCCGCTTCCAAAGAACACACCTCCTATTGATCATGCTCTCAAATGATGCCTTTTTCCGGGTTCTGGTAACTGTCTTCTCCCCGTACCACTTCAGGCTGTGGACAGAAATGGTGCCAGACTGTTTTTAGCCATGGTGTCAGTATCCCACAGCCTCCTTCCTCCAGTCTTGCCCACATCTTTGTAACTGTCTCTCCTTCTTCACCCAGTTTGAGTGTCTCCCACCTGGACTCTAACTGATTCACTCAGCCATTTATCCTCTGACTCATCCTCCACTTTATTTCCTTCCCTAAATTTACCACAGCCAGTGATTATTTCACATATTATGAATTTGATCTCTTAATGTTTTTCTTCCTTCTACAATATCAGCTTCAAGAAGACCAAGACTTTACTGATTTACTATCAAATATTTTCTCCTAACCTCAGGATGGCCATCTTTTCAGCCCAACTGTCAGTTTTTCAGGGAGTTTTCAGGGAGACCTCTGGAATGATTCGTTGCAACTGAAGGTAATGTTGGTGGCCACCTCCATTGAAAAGACCCTCTGAGGGTCTTTTTTTAGGTGGGAGCAAAGGTGGCATTTCAGAGCTCTGTCTGACCCTGATTGCGTCTTTGGATTTGTCCTGGATGATTCCCACTGCCGTGATGCTGACAGTCAGGAGCATAGATATCATTGTGCCAAGATAAAATTACTCTCAACCAAGTTGAGTATGTGCACCAAATAGGGCTGTGGTGCTCTGGCAATGCCCTCTAGAAAAGGAAATCCACCCGTGCAGAACATGATCTGCCTTCAGCTGCTGTCCTGGGATGTTCATTGTCTGGCTGAACACTGTTTGAGGAGTCACGTGAAAAGAAATGGAAACCTCACCCACGAGTCCATCCAGATGATCAATCCAAGGCCATTCAGGAGACACCATGGGACCCCCATTTATTTGGTTCCAGGAGGACTCCCACTTCAGACACACAGTGACCAGCACTCCCAGCGTCAGGCTATCCAGGGACTTCCCCAGCTTCTTTCTGAGGATAGTCTAGCCTCCACTTCACTGCCCAAGGCTTGCAGACTCTCATCAGCATGAGGGACAGGCCATGTTGAGTTTGAGAGTTTAGGCCCTGGAGTGTGGTAACCTGGTTCAAATTTGGGATTCTCCATTTACTAGCTCTGGGACTCTGAGCAACTCACTTAACTTTCCTGAACCTCTGTTTTTTCATGTGTATAATGCGAATACCATCAGCCTTCTGAACATACACATGTGGAATCCACAGTTATGGAGGGCCAATTGTACTATTTCTTTTTATATAAAAAACTTGAACATCTTTGGATTTCAGTATCTGTAGGGGTTTCTGGGACCAATCCTTCCTGGATACCATAGGAAGACTGTACTCAAACCTACATCCTAGGGTCATGGTGAAGATTAAACCAAACAAGATAAACAGGGTAAGGCACTGGGTGCATGCTCAGTGAAGTGTTACTCTAGCAATTTTAAGGAAATGTCAGATTTTCCTTTGAAAGGTCTGCTGGGTAATTTTTAAACAACCTAGTTTTATAGCCTTTACACCCCTTCTCTATCATCTTTCCTTTGCATTTCACTGTTTCCCTAAAACAGGAATTTAGGTTGTTTTCCAGTTCTGCTCCAACCCAACATTTAAAAAGCTTCCTTGTCACTGCTTGTGAACCCCACCCCGTGGCCACCAGTGGCCCAGCTAAGGGAAATGTGTTAGCGACACAGAATATTTCCCCAGAAGCTTTCCCCGTCCTATCCTGGGGCTCTTGGACCTGCCATTGCGCCCACCAGGCCCCTCCTCTCCCACTCCACTGCCCAGGCAGTGCGGGTGAGCCAAGGGCTGTGTGGACAACCGGGAGCAAGGGCAGGATCTGTGCTGGAATATTGTATCTGCCATTTATTTAGTTGTGTGAATTCCAGGACCCTAAGGAATTGCCCTGTGCCCTAGTATTCTCATTTGTAAATGTAGTGTGAAAAACATCTATACCCAGGGCTTGGAAACGGAAGTCATTTCTATTAAATTTAGAATTTTATTTTCTTTTCTGGAGGAACTCTTAATACACCTGGGATGATTAAATGAATATTTCTAATACCTGAGATTGCATCAAATGGTATCAAGTATAGGCCAATCCTTCTGGTTAAAGTGATTGCATTTCTAAGATTGCATTTCTTCTTTTTTATCTAACTATGGCTCCCAAATCACTGCAGATGGTGATTGCAGCCATGAAATTAAAAGACACTTACTCATTGGAAGGAAAGTTATGACCAACCTAGATAGCATATTCAAAAGCAGAGACATTACTTTGCCAACAAAGGTCCATCTAGTCAAGGCTATGTTTTTTCCAGTGGTCATGTATGGATGTGGGAGTTGGACTATGAAGAAGGCTGAGCGCCAAAGAATTGATGCTTTTGAACTGTGGTGTTGGAGAAGACTCTTGAGAGTCCCTTGGACTGCAAGGAGATCCAACCAGTCCATTCTGAAGGAAATCAGTCCTGGGTGTTCTTTGGAAGGACTGATGTTGAAGCTGCAANTGACAGAGGATGAGATGGCTGGATGGCATCACCGACTTGATGGACGTGAGTCTGAGTGAACTCTGGGAGTTGGTGATGGACAGGGAGGCCTGGCGTGCTGCGATTCATGGGGTCACGAAGAGTCGGACACGACTGAGCGACTGAACTGAACTGAACTGAACTGAGAGGGCTGCCTTTGACTTTTAAGTACTGATGTAATCAGATGCTTTTTTCCCCCTTCCTTCCTCCCTTCCTTCCTTCTCTACTTTTGGTGGGGGGACGATGCCGAGGTTGGCAATCAGATGGACACCATGGCAGTTCTTGCACTGAGAGCTGCCGTGTCCACTTCACTGCACTCAAAGAGCAGTAACTGTGGAGCTGCTGCTGCTTAGGGTCTTCTCAGCAACGTTCTCACTGCTCATCTCTTCACCAAAGCTGAGAACGCCCCCAAGACCTGCGTCCGCTTGCCAGCCTCACTTCTCAGCCCTTTGGCCCCCCTACCCTATACTCAGCCATTCCCCAGACTCGTCAGATTGCTCTCCATGGCACTGTCTCTGCCCTTGATGCCCCCTGGAGGAATGTTGCTTGTCTTTCCAGAAACAGATACAGTAGCTCCCTGAGGCTGTAAGTGGTGCTTCTCAAAGAATAGCCTTTGACCGATACCAGTTTGCAAACAGTAACTGGTCCGCAAGAAGACGAGTACAAAAAATCGCAATATGACAGAGCAATTTTAAGTCTGCTGGATCCTAAGTTTATGCTGTAATTGTGTCTATCTTTGCTTTTTCAATTTTTAATTTACAGAAGTGTTGGTATATGAGGGAGCAGGGGAGCAGGCGGCGTTTTTGTTTCCTGCAGCTAGTTTGAGAAGCTCTGGTCCAGACTAACATGCCTAACCCTCAAGTTGGCTTGCTTTCCTGTGAACACCCACCTCCACCTTGCCCAGCCTCACCTTCCTCCCCATTCCCCTTTTCCCAACCTGCCCATTCCCAGCTGCTTGCCTGCCTTGAGTCTTCCGATGTATTCTACCTTCTGCCTGGTAGCTCTCGCACCCTCTCTCTGTTTGGCCTCTGCTTCAGGACCCCTGGGGCAGCTCAAGCGTGGCTTCCTCAGCCACGCTTCCCAACACGCTGCAGTCTCCCTTAGGGCAGCCCTCGTACTTATGGGACACTTGCTTTTCCTCTTTCATCCTAGCACCTGATCCCTACTGGAGAGTTTGCTGAGAGCTCCATTGCTTAGGAACATGATATCCCATCCCTACGAAGCAAGGAATATCATACTAGTTGTCCATCATCTGCCTGGTTTCCAGCAAAATGCCTGGACATAGTATATGCTCAGTAAACATTGTCTGGCTCTTTGGATAACTGAGTAAACGAATGCTCAACAGAACCCAAAGATCACTAACTATTTTAGTGAATTATCTGCTTGCTCTTGGGCAGAGCTGTGCATTTCACCTTCCAACACGCCCTTTATGCCTTAATAAACTTTTTTTTTTAAAAAAACAGCATTTCTTTAAATATATATGATCAAAAAGTAGGGCTTTAGGATCAGGGAGAAAGGAGTTTAACGCCTACCTCTTCCACCAGTCAGCTGTACAACCACAGGCAAGTCATCGGGCTCAGTGCAAACTCAGTTTTTCTCATCTGAAAAATAGGTGCATAAGCACTTACCTCACGGGATTGTTAGACAACTAGGTGAGATGGTGCAGATAAAATCACGGAGCGGAGTGGCGCAAGGTGGATGTCTGATCAGCATGCGCTCTTCTCTCCTCTTGTCCCCACTCCTTATTCGGTCATGACTTCACGAGGGGCACACGCTGTGCCTTATTCATCGCGCTGCCGCTGGAGCCTGGGGTACAGGAGGCACTAAACACAAATGTACGGAGTGCATAGAGTTATTAAGTTACTACTCAATTGCTAAACTAAAGGCCTCCCTGTGGCTCAGACGGTGAAGAATCTGCCTGCAGTGTGAGAGATCCAGGTTCTATCCCTGTTTGGGAATATTCCCTGGAGAAGAGAAAGGCAACCCCCTCCAGTATTTTTGCCTGCAGAATTCCATGAACAGGAACACCTGATGGGCTATATAGTCCATGGGGTCGCAAACAGTCAGACACGACTGAGCAACAGACACTTTCACTTTCACAGACATCAGATAATTGTACCGAGATCAATATTTTCAGTTTCTTAATATGCAAAGTGAAGATAATAACCTTTACTGTTGAGACAATTAAAATAATCCATGTATGTGTATAACATATAAAGTGTTCGATAACCGGTCATTGATAGTATTATAATTATTAATAGGTCAGTTTGTATCTCCAAATTCTCAGCCCAAGTGCATCTGAAATAAAGCAAGCAAGCCAACAAATAAAAGCAGTGGACAGTGGTTTGGCTGGACTTCTTTCCAGAAATGTTGTGAGTAGATAACCCACCTCCACCCCACAGCTCAGGTCATAAGGTCGAAAGCAAATTGGCTTGTAATCAGGAGTGACGGCAGGGGATGCTGTTTCCTTAATAAAGAGATGGCCAACTGCGTGCAGCTTTGATGCAGAACTTGTCAGTTTAGGAAGTCAGGAGCAGTAAGCTCTGTGGGGCTGGAATCGTGTAGGTTCTGAGGAGAAATCTGTTGACTGATACTCCCAAACCCAGGGCCCTGAATGTTAGCCCCTTTGGCTGGCATGGGGACTGGGCTGGCCCCACGCCCTCTCTGTCACCAGCTTAAAGCAGAGCGTCAGTGTGCGTGGATGGAAGAAAAGCAGAGGGCGAGGCCCACACAGCTCGGGCTGTGCTCACCTCACCGGGCCTCAGCGGGGTGGGTGGAGAGAAGGAGCAGGCCCGAGGCTGCGGGGGCTGCCCTTTCTGAATTCTTGCTTGCACATAGGCCCCACGTGAGCTCACAGCAGCCTCTTAAAGCACACAGCTGTTCATCAGGGTGACTTTCTCTCAGGTGGAAGTGATTTCCTGGTTGCAACAAGGCTTAACCTTGGTCCTGTCCCCAAGGTCACTAATAACTTGAAGGAAGATGTAGAAGGCTTATGTATCGGATCCAGTGATACACAGCATCTGGTTATCCTCTCCAATCTCAAACCATGCTCTCTCTTCCAGAAGCCTTCCCTGGCCTCTTTGTCCAGTCTAATAGCCCCTCTATGCACGCAGCACCACTATTCTTCTCCACCACCACACTCAGCCCATTGAATTGTCATCAGCTGTTTAACTGCCTGTTTCTTCCTTTGGACTCTGCCAGAGAGTCCCATGGACTGCAAGGAGATCAAATCCATCAATCCTAAAGGAAATCAACCCTGAATATTCATCAGAAGAACTGTTGGTGAAGCTGAAGCTCTAATACTTTGGCCACCTGATGTGAAGAGCTAATTTATTGGAAAAGACGCTGATGCTGGGAAAGGCTGAAGGCAAAAGGAGAAGGTGGTGGCAGAGGATGAGATGGTTAGATATCATCACCAACTCAGTGGACATGAATTTGAGCAAAGTCCGGGAGATAATGGAGGACAGAGGAGCCTGGCCTGCGGGTCCATGGGGTTGCTAAGAGTTGGACACAACTTAGTGACTGAACAATATAAGAGATTATCAAGGGCAGGAACAAGTCACTCATTTCTGTGCCCCCAGCACAGGGCTTGGCTCAGAACAGGTGCTCAGGGAATATATGATGAATGAACGAAAACAAGACTTGGGGAAATTCAGCTAATAGACTGGATAATAGACAAGGACCTAAGAAAAGATGATTCTCAATGGAAGGAGTTGCTGAAAGAAACAAGGCTAAATTTATTCAGATTGAGTGTAAAGGTCTGTTCCTAGTCTTAAGACATAAACTGCAGAGAGAGAGGATGGCCCAGTGCTGGCTTGATAGAACCCTTGCATGTATGTGGTAGGGGATGGAGGGTCAGAGACAGACCTCAGGTGAAGAGGGTAGGTGTTAAGAGCCTAGAGGTGGAACCTTAGAGTTAACAGTATGGTGTGCAGAGTTGGAAATGGCAACCTTTTCCATAGTCTGCTGTTTGGGTTTGACCACATCTGGAGTTCAGGGATGTGAAAGAGGCAGTTACTTTCTGGGCAGTGGGTAAGATGAGGCAAGAGAGGTGCCTAGAGTGCAAAATGCTAAGAGGCCCTCACTCCCAGGCTCATGCTAGTACAGAATGGGCACCTGAGAGCTGGGGTTTCTTCAGCATTGCAACTGGGTATGTCTCATCTTCATGCTGGTCTTGACCCTGGGGGCTATCAAGAAGGCTCCGGGAAGTAAAGATGTTTACCCTGGAGAAGAGAAAACTTCATGGAGATCCAGTCTCAGTATATAGTTTCTCCTGAACAGCAGAAGGAATCGGCCATACATATACTACCCCTTCCCTTAACCATAACCCTACTGCCACTATCATACCTAGAAATTTAACTATTAGCCTTTAAATAGAATCCCATTTAAAATAATGTGCAATTTTCAAGGGACTTCCTCTTAACTTTCACATTCTATTCTCATAATCTAATTTTCATACTTTGTTGTGTGAGGCAATAAACACTAACAATATATGCCAGTTGCTGTGCAGTGGACTTCACACATCTTACTCACTTAAAACTTGCAACACACCACGAAGTGACATTATCCTCACTTTGCAGGCACGAAAACTGAGGCCTAGAAAACCAAAATCACTTGCTTATGAATAGAAGCTCATACAGAATCATGTAAGTCACTGCTCCTTCTGTGGTTCAGAAAGAATGGGCCATATGTAGAGAGCAGATAAGATATGCAAATATGTTTTGAGATCTTTAAAATGCCCTTTAAATCTATAATACTTGTTGCTGGTTATTATGAGTAGTGCTAACTTATTATATACTTGAACAAATCCTCATAAAATAAATTACCTTTGACTTGGGTGTAACTGGTCTTTAAAAAAATTTTTTTTTTAGTTGGAAATAACAAAAATTTACCGCCTAGCTTAGACAAAAGCCTGTATTTATTTTTTGCCTCCTCTATAGAGGACTTAAAACTCAAAGACCTTAGTGGAATCAATTTTAGGTTTCACCAGACAAGGTTGCAAAAGGTTTATCAAATTCTCATTGATTTCTCCCCCTAGGAATTGCCAGCTATACAGGCAGAGCAAAAAGGATTCCCTTCCTGCCCTCCTGAGCAGGTATCTTTGAAACAAAAATGCAGAAATAAATACAGGCATCCATAGTCTCCAAGGCTCTGAAGTTACAGTCTATAATTTTCTCTCTTGTTTGAGTTGACCACAAAGTACTGGTATTCACTTTATTTAACAAACAGTATGAGGCCCTGTTAAAAGCCCTTTACAAATACCTAGTCGTTTAATCCTCTTATGAAACCCTCTGAGCTAGAGTCTCTGGCTGGCATTCATCTTGCAGATGAAGAAGATGGGGCACAGAAGAAAGACAGATGAAAGAGGAAAGACATTTTTTGTCCCAGGTGGCTGTTCTTCAGCCACTCAGTCCTGTCCAACATCCTTGTGACCTCACAGACTGCAGCCCTCCAGGCCTCCCTGTCCTTCACCACCCCCTGGAGTTGGCTCCAACTCATGTCCATTGAATTGGTGATGCCATCCAGCCATCTCATCCTCTGTCATCCCCTTCTCCTCCTGCCTTTCCCAGCATCAGGGCCTTTTCCAGTTAGTTAGCATCTCACATCAAGTGGCCAAATTATTGGCGCTTCAGCTTCAACTCAGTTTTTCCACTGAATATTCAGGATTGATTTTCTTTAGGACTGACAAGTCTGATCTTGCTTTCCAAGGGACTCATGCCTAACCATGATGCATTGTTGCCTTTTCAACCTCAACCTCTGTAGCTGCAACATTCATGCTCGCAGGACTGAAGTCTCTTGAGCTGGTAGTTTTTATTTTTTATTACTAAATGTACCTGAAAAAATGTACCAACAACAACCAAGAATTACCTTGCCTGTCTCAAGGTTGCAGACCAGATTTAGCAGAACACATCTGTCTTGGCGGGGGACACCAGAGACCAGGAATTTGAAGCAACATATTTTCTTTTTCCTAGTTAAGTCTGAGTTTGACAAAGGAAACAGAAATCTTGTTTGCAAATGTAGATCCTGCTTGAGGCAAAGCCCCCAGATGCTGTAGTACCTCCAACATCTGGATTAAGAGTCCATTACAGTTCTGGGTGTTTAGCCTGGTTTCCATGGCAGCAGTCAGCTAAAGGGCTTTGTCTGCTTCTTTTATTTTGATAGAGCTTTAACAATAATGATCATGATAATACTTATAATAACATTACAAACCACAATCATGACCAATACTTACCCAGTGTTTGCTAGGGTCAGGACTGTGATAACAAGCTCTATGGGCTATGGGTCTGATGTTTGATGCTGAGAACAGAACTGCAAGACAGAGGTGATGCTGATGAGCAGTTTACAGATGAGGGAACAGATCTAGAGAAGTTAGTTTCCTCACTTAAAGGCACAAAGAGTTGCAGATATGAGCTCGCAAACAAGGTCTGTTTGACCAGGGCCTGAGGCAGTTTTCCAAACTGCTTCTCACATTATAGAATCCTGTGCGTGAGCTTGCTAAGGTCACTTCAGTTGTGTTTGACTCTTTGTGACCTATGGGCCATAGCCTGCTGGGCTCCTCTGTCCATGAGGTTCTCCAGGCAGAACTCTGGAGTGGGTTGCTGTGTCCTCCTCTAGGGGATCTTCCCGACTCAGGGACTGACCCTGCGTCTCTTATGTTCACCTGCATTGGCAGGCTGGTTCTTTACTCCTAGAGCTACCTGGGAAGCCCATAAAACCTTGGCCTTAATTCCAAACCCTCATATGGCACATGGAAATTCAGTTTAAGAGTATTCTCAGAACTCCCCTGGTGGTTCAGTGGTTAAGAATCCACCAGCCAACGCTGGGGACATAGGTTCGATCCCCGATCCGGGAAGACCTCCTATGGTGCAGGGCAACTAAGTCTATGCACACAGTTACTGAGCCCACCTCCCAGAGCCCGTGCGCTGCAGCTACTGAAGCCTGCACGCCCTAGAGCCCATGCTCGCAGCAAGGCAAGCCACAGCAATAAGAAGGCCGCCTACGACAGCTAGAGAAGTCTCACAGGCCGCGATGAAGACCCAGCGAAGCCAAAAATTAAAATGTAAGTAAATAAAAGAAAACACATGCAAAGGGTCATGCTTCAGCTTTCCTCCCTTTATTTGTGTGTGCTTAGTCTTTCAGTTGTGTTTGACTCTTTGTGACACCATGGACTGTAGCCCACCATGCTCCTCTGTCCATGGCATTTTCTAGGCAAGAATATTGGGGTGGGTTGCCATTTCCTACTCCAGGGGATCTTCCTGGAGGAAGATCTGTATCAATCAATTAACAATAATGATCAAGAATCAAACCTGTATCTCTTACATCTTCCGCATTGGCAGGCAAATTATTTTCCATTGTGCCATCTGGAAAGTTTCATTCATTTACTCGAAGACAAAATATTTCCTGAGTCATTATCCTGCACTAAACTGGGGCAAGAAAGCTTAGCTTTGGCCACTAAGTGGGGAAAGAAAACATATCCCCTGCTTCATGGAGGAAACATATAATATAAAGAGCTAATAAAGGATGAGAGATGGGCTTTTACCAAGAGAAAAATAGGCAACAAAACAAAGTTAACACCTGGGGTCTGGAGACCCTGAAGGAGGGGCATCTACACTGGTCTAGAATTCAGGGAAGGCTTCCTGGGGGAAGTGATATCTAGGCTGGGACAAAAACAACAAACCAGAGCTTTTCGGGAAAATTGGAGTTAAGACAAGGGGCATTCTGGGCATGGGAAAGAGCATTTGCCCAATGGTGAGAAACATTAGACACTTTCATGTCTGTGGAAGAAATTTAGCATGATCTGAACTGGGGTGAAGGAGGAGGCAGACACGGAACTAGAAACTTAAGGATTGATTTTTCAGGAGCCTGTATGCTCTGTAAGAGCTACTGCTTGATTCCTGGGGTGGTGGAGAGCCTCCCAAAGGGGGATTCTCATGAGCCGTCAGTCACAGAGGTCAGCCTCCATCTACTCACTGCCGTCTGACAGTGGGACAGGCCATTTGACAAGGAGATGCCCCCCAGATGCTTAGAGACGGAGATGACTGCACATGGTGAGTTGCCAGTGATTTCTAACCCCCCTGTGGCTACTCAGAGGCCAGCTGATATCCTATGGCAGAGAACCACTCATGAGACCTTCCTAGCGATCTTCTCCAGAAAATGAAGATTACAGTCTCAGCACAGAAAAGCAGTGCCTAGCACACTGAGCAGAGATTAGGAAGTCAGCTCTGCCTCTGGAGAAGAAAGCAAGCTTGGGTATTAATTGCCATCTGGTTTCCTCTGCTGCTGTTAAAGCAAACTGTTTACTTATTTGGATGATTGCACTTTTATAGATGAGAAGAGCTTTGGCTTTGGATTCCAACATGTCTCAATTCAAACCTCAGTTTTGTTGCTTAGTTGCTGAGGGGCTTGGGGCCAGTTGTGACTATCTCTGTTCCCAGGTTTCTGGGTCTCTAAAATGAAGGGAGTAAGAGTGCCTACCTTTTATGATGTTTGGGGCTATTTGTGCTTATCACCACACCTGGCATGTAACACTCAACAAATGATGGTTCCTATTAACAGTTCCATGGGCAAACTTTTGGAGACAGTGAGGGTCAGGGAGGCCTTGCACGCTGCAGTCCATGGGGTCGCAAAGAATTGGACACAATTGAGTGACTGAATGTGACAACATTAACATTTCCAGTTCGGTCTCCTTAAGATCTGAACAAGTAACTCCTCCTCCTTCTCCTCCAATTTAAAAATTCGACATGTAAAGCTGAAGGAATGAATTAGTAATGGTGAAATTTCAGACAGAGGGGAAGAATTAGGACACAGAAAACAGTTGAAAATCCATGGAGGAGGACTCTAGAAAAACTCACAAGGTTTTGTGACATCTGGCAATTCTCTTTCTCTCTGTTTTTATATTTGGAGATAATTTCAAACTTACAGGCAAGTAAACACACCTATAAGATTCATCTATTGTTAACATCTTGCCTCATTTGTTTTTTCTGTCTTTACGCATGCACGCACACACACACACACACACACACACACGTGCCTGTACTCACATACACATGCACTCACATATAATTTTTTTTCTGAACCATATAAATAAACTGCATACATCATAGCCTTTCATCACTGAGTACTGTGCTGGGTGTTTTCTAAGGATGAAGATATTCTCTTACATGATCATAGCAGAGTCACCAACGTCGTAAATTCAAGATTGAATTTTTATCTGATCTACCATCCACATGTTAATTTTGTCAGGTGACCACAAAATAGTACTTTTCTCTCAGTACAGTTTCCAGCCTTTGCATCTGTTTGTCATATCTCTTTGGTCTCTTTTAATATGGAATATTTCCATCTTTCCCTCACTTGACATAAGCCTCTCTGAAAAAAAAAAAGCGGGGGGAGGATGTTTTTGTCAATCAGAGATAACAGGGTCTGAACCCCACTTTTTCATTTAGGAGCTGAGTGACCCGGCTAAGCAATCCTTCTGCCCTGAGATTCAATCTTCTCATCAGCTTAATGTGAAAAGTAATTCTATGTGGTGAGAATTCAGTGAAATGATCTGTGCTCCTGGGCATCTAACAAGGATCCTGGAACCTAGTAAATGATCAGCGCATTAGATTAATGCAATAAACATAATGTAATCAGTAATGCATTAGTAATTGATGTAATACAGTGGGATCATTTCCGGTTCTGACACTTTCTTGCTATGTGACCTTGAAGAATTCGCTTTGCCTCTCAGAGACTGAATATCCCAGGCTGCAAGACTGCGTCTTTTAATATCTTCCTCCTGGGATCGAAGGAGACAACACAGGTGGAGTATCCAGCTCAACGTTGGTGCTCAAGGTGTTCTGTTAATGCCAGTAACTTCTCTTTGAAAATGCCAACTGGACTCTATCAGCAAATAGAAACTTCCACCTCCATTTCCCTTATCAGCACTCCTTTCCTGCAGAACCCTCCAAAGGCAGGTATGGAAACTAACTTTGTGGACGTTGACTCCAGGTCCTTATAGCAGGAGGCATCCGGTGAGATGCTCCGAATCCCCAAGATGCCCACTGTTGAAGGTGAAACTGGAGGGAGTTCCCTGGTGATCTAGTGGTTAGGGCTCGGCGCTTTNCTGCAGTGGAGAGGAATCCTCAGGTGTCAGACGAGGACTTAGGAGCTGGAACCGACTGCCAAGGAATCCCTAGAGGCCCCTGTCAACTCGCATGGAGACTGGCCTTTCCAGAGGACCCAGGAGTGGGTCCCTGGGGTCCCCGTCGAAAGTCGAGAGGAACCTGCCTTAACTCGAGAAAAACCAGGAGGATCTCCCCTCCAGGCGAGATGAGGCGTTTTTCCTCTGCAGCACCTCATGGGAAGTCACCCCATCCCTCATGAACCTCGATGGGTTCCTCACACTCTTGCAACGACTCAAGAATATCCCGACTTACAGGTCTCCATGTGAGAGGAACACCGAGGGTCCGGCCACAACTAAAGAGGACCCCTGTGTCTCCCTGCTCATCTCGAGATCAGGCTTTCTTTCCCGGACTCGTCAGCGAAGGGTTCCCAACCGTCCCGTCGCATGTCAAGAGGAGGCACGTGCCACAGGAATGTCCAGAGGAACTCCGGGGGTTGACACATGTAATCCCAGATACACCCAGATGTCTGGTTCCATTCCAGAGGAAACTGATGGCCGTGCACCGCCTCGACTGTAACCCCAAAGATTGTCTCTAACCACGGTGGAACGTGTTTCAACCCTGTGGGAAAGCCTCTAGGGGAAGCCCCAGACCCCTGTGTCACCTCGACGGGAAACCTGACCCTGCAGCTACTGCTCAGGAAGAAAGTGGATGTGCATGTCTCCAATGGAGACGAAACCTGACTCCATTGGGGAGCCTCCAGAAAAACCTGACGGTCCAAGTAAGCAGTGAAGGGAATCCTCAGGCTCCAGACGAGGACTTAGGAGCAGGCCCCGACTCCCAAGAAATCTCCAGAGGCCCCTAGCAACTCGGGTGGAGGCTGGTCTTTCCAGAGGACACATGGGCGGGTCCCTGGGGTACCCGTGGTAAGTAGAGAAAAACCTACTGCAACTCGAGAATAACCAGGAGGATCTTCCCTCCAGGCGAAATGAGGCCCTTGTCCTCTGCAGCACCTCACAGGAAGTCATCCCATCCGTCATGAACCTAGACGGGTTCCTTCACACCCTTGCAGTGACTCAAGAATATCCTGGCATTCAGGTCTCCACGCGAGAGGAACACCGAGGTTCCCAGGTAAACTCAAGAGGAGCCCCGTGTTCCCCTGCTCCGTTCAAGACCAGGGTTCCTTTCACTGATTCGTCAGTGAAGGATTCCCGCCAGTCCTGTGGCATATCTAGAGGAGGCGCTCTCCACAGAAGTGTGCAGAGCAAATCCGGGGGTCATGCCACCTTATCCTCGAGACGCGCAGATGTCTCTGTCCACTCCATCAGAACCTGGTGGCCCTGAGCTGCCTCGACAGTCACCCCAATGATTTGATCCCACCACGTTGGCACGTGTTTCAACCCTGTGAGAAAGCCTCCAGGGGATGACCATAGACCCCTGTGTCACCTCGATGGGAAGCCTGACCTTGTAGCTATAGCATGGGAGGAAAGCGGAGGTGCACGTCTCCACTCAAGAAGAGACCTGACTCCTCTGGGGAACCTCCAGAAAAACCCCACAGTCCATGTCTGCAGTGGAGAAGAATCCTCAGGTGCCAGATGAGGACTTAGGAGCCAGAACCGACTGCCAAGAAATCCCCAGTGGCCTCTGGCAACTCGCTTGGAGCCTGGCCTTTCCGGAGGCTTCAGGGGCGGTTCCCTGGGGTCCACATCGTAAGTCGAGAGGAACCTGCCGCAACTCGAGAAAAACCAGGAGGATCTCCCCTCCAAGGGAGATGAGGCGCTTGTCCTCTGCAGCACCTCACTGGAAATCACCCCATCCCTCATGAACCTCAATGGGTTCCTTGACATCATTGCAGTGACTCAAGAATACTCTGATATACACGTCTCCACTCAAGAGGAACATCGAGTGTTCCCCCACAACTCAAGAGATACTCCGTGCTCCCCTGCTCCGCACGAAATCAGGGTTCCTTTCCCTGCTTCTTCATGGATGGATTTCCTACGGTCCCATCGCATCTCAAGAGCAGATGCTCTCCACAATAGTGTCCAGAGGAATGCCGGGGGTCGTGCCACCTCTTCCACGAGAACCCCAGATGTCTCTGTCCACTCCATCAGAACCTGGTGGCCCTGAGGTGCCTCGACTGTCACCGCGAGAATTGGCTCACACTACGGTGGCACGTGTTTCAACCCTGTGGGTAAGCCTCGAGGTGAAGCCCCAGATCCCTGTGTCACCTCAACGGAAAGCCTGAGCCTGCAGCTACAGCTCGAGAGGAAAGCAGAGGTGCACGTCTCCACTGAAAAGAGACCTGGCTCCCCTGGGTAGCCTCAAGAGGAACCCCACGGTACTAGTCTGCAGTGGAGAGGAATTCTCAGGTGCCAGTCAAGGGCTTAGGAGCCAAAACCGACTGACAAGGAATCCCCAGAGGCCCCTGGCAACTCGCGTGGTGCCTGGCCTTTCTGGAGGGCCCAGGAGCGGGTTCCTGGGGTCCCCATCGTAAGTTGAGAGGAACCTGCCATACCTCAAGAAAAACTAGGAGGATCTCCCCTCCAAGCGAGATGAGGCCATTTACCTCTGCAGATCCTCATGGAAAGTCACCACATCCCTCATGAACCTCGGCAGGTTTCTTCACACACTTACAGCAACTCAAAAATATCCCGACACACAGGTCTCCACGCGAGAGAAACACCGAGGGTCCCGCCACAGCTCTAGAAGACCCCCATGTCCCTCTGCTCAGCTCAGGCTTCCTTTCCCGGCATCCTTGGGGAAGGATTCCTGACGTTCCTGTCACATGTCAAGAGGAGGCGCTTGCCACAGGAGTGTCCAGAGTAACACCGTGGTTCGAGCCACGTGATCCATGATACCCCCAGATTTCTCTCTCCACTCCAGAGGAACCTGGTGGCCATTCAACGCCTCGACTGTCACCCCAAAGATTGCCTCCCACCACAGTGGCATGCGTTTCAACCCTGTGGGAAAGCCTCGAGCGGAAGCCCCAGTCCCCTTTGTCACCTCGGCAGGAAGGCTGATACTCCGGCTACAGCTCGGGAGGAAAGGGGACAGGCATGTCTCGCCTGGAGACGAGACCTGACTCCATTGAGGAGCCTCCAGAGAAACCCCATCGTCCAAGTAAGAAGTGGAGGGAATCCTCAGGCTCCAGACGAGGACTTAGANCGTCTGCTGCCCGGAGCCAGGGGTGCAAGCTTCTGCTGGATGGTCTCCGCGCGGCTTGGCTGGGCCACCGCCCTCTGGAGGGCCAGGACCCAGAGCGGAGCCTTAGGGAGGGGCCTGGTTTGCAGACGCGGAGCCTGGGGGCGCCGCCTGGGGCGGGGAAGCTGCGTAGAGGTGGCGAAGGTGGGGCAGGATAGTTAACGGAAGAGCAGGTTTGTGCGCTCGAGGGAGGCAGTGAAAGGAGGCCTGTGATGGAAGGATTCTGGATCTAGGGACGAAGAAAGTGATGGGAATAGGGTGATGCTCAGAAAAGGGAGTCCTCGGAGGAGGTGCGGAGCCAGGGCGCGTGTTTGGCCTCTCGGAAGTAGGCATTAGACAGAAACTGGGGGGAAATCAACTGGAAGTGAAGGGAGGAGAGGCTTGGGACACGTGGGTCTGGAGTAAGAGGCACTTCCTAAAGCCGGCAGATGACTGAGATGCGAGGGTTTTACGTGAGGTGTGGGTGCACGCTATTTGACTAGAAGGTGTCAGCAGGCCAGTTAGGAGAAAGTATACAGGCAGCAAAGGAGATAGGTTTATGTGTGGTAGCTGAAGGGTGTGGATCTTTTATGAGTAAGTCAGCAAGAATAACTCCATTTGGTTAGGTAGAAGTCAGAAAGCCAGGGCAATAGGTTCATTCACAGCTCACTTCAGTTCAATTCAGTCTTATGTCATTCAGTTATTGACGTGTCCGACTCTTTGCGACCCCATGGCTGCAGCATGCCAGGCTTTCCTGTCCATCCCCAACTCCCGGAGCTTACTCAAACTCGTGTCCNGGCGCCGCGCCATGCGCCTGCGTGTTGGCGGCTCTGACCCAGGGGCCCCCCAGCTGCTGTGGAGAAGCATCGCCCTGGACATGTTCCTCCTTGACACCCCGGGTGTTTGCCATGCAGCTCTCGCAGCTGCTCTAAGGACCTCCGTGCTCATCGGCCCCTCCGGAAAGCCTCCCGGCTAGAGCACCTGTCTTGCCCAGCGATGACCAGCCCAGCAGCCCTGTCCCTCAGGCCAGTCCGGGCCCCTCGGCTGGCTGATGGGGCTGCTTTGAGAGCCCTCCAGGAAAAGGTCTGGAAGAACGCGGCGTCCCCTTTAACAGGTAACACTGCCCCCTAGAAGGGGAGTGGTGCTAGGGGAGACAGACTATCTTACTTGGTCCTCTGATTTTTTAATTCTGAGAAAATGTTTATACCTCGTTTAATAATACGGAGGCTTCCCAGGTGGCCCTAGTGGTAAAGAAGCTGCCTGCCAAAGCAGTAGACGTAGAAGACGAAGGTTCAGTCTCCCTTCAGGAAGATCCCCTGGAGAAGGAAACGAAAACCCACTCCAGTATTTTTGCCTGGAGAATCCCATGCACAGAGGAGCCTGGCAGGCTACAGTCCACGAGGTCACACAGTCAGACATGACCGAAGTGACTTAGCATGCATCCAATAACAAGGAAGACTTTCCTGAGACAGTCTGGCATCCCAGTGCACTGTCCTACTATTTAAGTTATTGGGTATTAAATATTCACAGCAGCTGTATTTTAGAGATGAGAAAACTAAGGCCTAGAGAAGGTAAATAACTAGCCTCAGGTCATACAAAGATGAATGAGAGAGATGGGGCTTGAACTCACACCGTCTGGTTCTGTGTGTGTGTTCATTTTATCATGCTGCCTCTCAGTCCGAGAGCCAAGGACTGTGCCGGATGCTGGGGAGAGAGACGGAGGCAGACTGAGACTCCCAGGGTTCTCTCTGCAGGGTCTCCCCGACTTTGCTTTGCTGGGGAGGTGAGGGCTGACCTTGCACTGACTGTCTCACTCTGGCGCCCATCCAGCCAGACACTGCCTGGATGGAGTGTGCAGAGCGCACTGGAGGCGGACGAAGCCAAGCCCCTTCTTTCCCCCGACAGCAGCCCCGGCCCAGGCTGGCTCCCAGCTGGCCCTGGGCGAACCCCCGGGGGCATGAGGAGCGCTGCCCTCACTCTCTGTTGTAGCTTGGCAGAGGTGCACGCCAGCCTCCCCAGGCGCTCCGGCCCTCCTGTTTACCCTGCAAACAGTCAAGCGCTCCCCGCCGCAGTTCAGAGGCCAGGGGGCAGCCGCCTCGGGGCTCCGGGCGGTCCAGGCCTGTCTGAGCGTCCCTGGGCCTGCGCCTGCACACGCGCCCAGGGGCCGTCTGCCCAGGAATTAATGGCCCACACCCTCTGTAGGTGTGGACACGAGCCAGGGAGGCGGTCAGGGCAGGAGGAGGGGAGGGGACACAGGAAGGATGGCGGCTGCTCTGGGCTCTGCCGACTCGGCCTCTCAGGAACTCTGNTGCCCAGGAATTAATGGCCCACACCCTCTGTAGGTGTGGACACGAGCCAGGGAGGCGGTCAGGGCAGGAGGAGGGGAGGGGACACAGGAAGGACGGCGGCTGCTCTGGGCTCTGCCGACTCGGCCTCTCAGGAACTCTGTGACCTTGAGCCTCTGGGGCCTGAGGCCTCAGTTTCCCCGTCGTACCTGCCCTTTCAGAGCCGGGGAAACAGCAAACTCACAAACTCACAAGATTCTGGAGATGTATCTGCTGGGGGCATGGCAATGGAAGGAGATCACCAAATTTTTTTTTTTTAATTTTTTGGCTGTGCCACGTGGCAAGTGAGGTATTAGTTTCCTGGCAAGGGGTCCTCTGCATTGGAAGCACAGAGGCTTAAACACTGGACCTCTAGGGAAGTCCCAAGAGCACTGATATTGAACAATAGTATGATAGTTAGAAGGTGTTCGACACCTGGCGTTGAACGCAATCTTGAAAACCTGGCGTTGAAAGCATAAAATATTTTCAGAAGAGTACTAGTTATAAATGTCCCCTGAATGAATTTTAGCACATTGAACAGAACTGCAAATAGCACCCAGATCAATAAGCAGAATATCCCCAACACTCCTGACAAAGTCCTCAGATGCCCATCTGGCCACTAACTACCATCCAACACGCATCATCTCTTTTGATTCTCCCAGAATTCCCAGGAGGTGGTGAGCAGGGTGATGGCTACAGCATCCTCTGCTCTGATGTTCCAATTCTCCTGCCGCTTCTTTGCTTTATGGACCTAGCCCCCTCTCCCCCACCTGAAGATGTGTCTAACTCTTAATTAAAATGAACTTTATCACAAGAGTTTTCTGAGACTTTCATAGAGAAGATTTCAAGAAGACTGGAGATCTCCGAACTGTAACAAGACCACTAATGGCAATAGAAATAGCTCTTATTTATGGAGTATTTGCTTGTGCCAGGAACTTGCATAGCTAAGGGCAGTGAATTCTGGTAATGTTCTGTAGATGCTGTGTGTCCTCATTTAAAGGCATGGACACTGAGGCTGGGAGAAAAAAATAATTTTTCCAGGGCTTTACCATCCATAACTGGCAGAGCCAGTATTCCAAAGCAGGTCTGCTCAGTTTCAGAGCGTGTGACCTTAATGATGAAGCTGGACCCCAATCTATACCCACCTGCCTTTTGGAAGCTTCTTAGAATCATGACTGCTGGTTAATCCTTGGTCAGAACCGGTGGGGCTTTCGAGGTGGTCAACAGTACAGAATCCGCTTGCCCATGCAGAGATTCAGGTTTGGTAGCTGGTTTGGAATATCTCCTGGAGGAGGAAATGGCAACCCACTCCAGGATTCTTGCTTGGAAAATCCCACGGACAGAGGAGCCTGGTGGGCTACAGTCCATGGGGTCATGGAGCAGGACACAACTGAGCGAGCACGCATGCAGAACCAGTGAGACAGCAGAACCAGTGAGACAGCCAGGGGAGAAAACAGCCCCAGAGGGCTCGGGACTCGCATAATACGGCAGTTCCCAACACTTCTGTGTTCACGGATCGGTATTAGAATCTGAGGGGCATTCTCTAAAGGATTGCAAAGGAAATACCAGATTTATAAAAATAAATTGAGCAATATTGAGGATCTGGATGTTTATTAAACACGTGAATGAAGGGGTGAGTGGAGATGTGTAGCTCCAGCTCTGCATGCATCTTCATTGCCTCCTACAGGGACGGCTACTGTGTAGACCTCGGTGTCTGCACTGTTGGCTGAAGGGGTGTTCACACTGAGTGACACTAGAGGCCTCAGTAACACACCACAGCCCTGCATCTCAGGCCCCCCGTGTGGCCTCAGATCCAGCATGTGTGTCTCACTCTTTGTGACCTCGAGGACTCCAGTTTGTCTGTCCATAGAACTTTTCAGGCAAGAATACTGGAGTGGGTTGTCATTTCCTCCTTCAGGAGACCTTCCTGACCCAGGGATTGAACTTGGGTCTCCTGCATCTCCTGCACTGGCAGGGGGATTCTTTACCACTAGCGCCTCCTGGGAAGCCCCCTCAGATCTAGCAACCTCCCTGATTTCTCAGTGTCTGCCATTTTCATTCAGGTCAGAGAAGGGCAGTAGGAAGCTCTAGGAGTAGCTAGTGTATTATATATATATATGTATATATATACATATGCATATATATTCTCCAGATTCACATTGGTTCAAGATGTTTCCTTCAAGCTTAAAAAGGCTGGTGCTTATTGATTCTCCCATTATAAGAACTCCAGAGCCATGACAGTTCCAGAAAGTTCCTCCCATCTCTCTAATCCTTTGCACACTGGTCTTGGGACTGTCCCCTCATGATTGCCACACGCAGTGGTAGCTCCTAGCATCACAGCTACCTACCCACACCAGCATCCAGCCAAAGAAGTGTGTTTCCTTCCACTGATGGGTTATACGCTCACGTGCAAGGAAGCCTTGGAAACACAGTGTCTAGCACTTCCAGTTTCTACTATGATGGAAAGTGGCTCTGCCTGTAAGGAAGAAGTGGGCCTAGTTTTTGGAGACTGGCTATTGAAAGGGTAATCAATAGAACTTACCACGACTGGCAAAGAGGAACTGCATTTTACCAATATGGCTCTGCAGCTGTCTCCCACACAGGGCAGGAACTCATGCAGCCAAGCTCACTGCACCAGTGTGGACCTGCTCCCCAGAATGCACACTTCAACCATGTCCCTTCCCTGTGTGAGGATGGGGAACGTAAACATGGAGAATGTCTTCCGACAAAAACCAGTTGCCTTGAGCATCCACAGTATGCCAGGTTCTGTGCTAGAGGACTAATCTATTATTTCATTTGTCCTCCCATTTTACAGATGAGGAAGTTGAGGCTCAGAGAGACAAGGGGCTTGTCTCAGGTGGCACAGGTGCTATGATAAGAAACTGGAGGTGAACCCAGTTCTCTGACTCCAGGCCTGCCCTCTTGGAAGCTATTATAAAATTGCCCTGACCTGAAGTCTCTGGGGCTTCAACATGAATTTCCATTCTGGTAGCATCTCCTTGGCTTAAGGCCAAGCCAGAAGTGCCTCTTTTCCCACCTGGCCTCAGCTGATCCCTAATCTAGGTTCTGTCTCCTGCTGGACTCCTTGCTCCTACTAATTACTTCCTTGTGTGTGTGTGTTTGGGAGGGGGTTGGTCTGGGGCAGCAGGGTCACTTTCACTTGCCACTTCAAGAATGCCTCTTTCCACCTACCTCAGGCCACGGCTACAGAAGGCACGTGGGCAATCAGATTGGATCTTGAAATCACAGACAGGGAAAATCCAAGGGAATAGATCCTGTTGGCTCTGGGTAGGTACAGCTGTAGTTGTCCCCAGCCTCAAGTTATGGCTGCCGCCCCTCCCCTGGGCCATGGGCAGAGGGCGGGGTGCTGCAGGAGCATCAGGAAGCAGGGTGAGGGTGTGCTCCATGTGGACACGCGCGCACCGGCCCCGCAGCCCCTCTGCTGGAGCAAACATGCGTCCCATCCTGTCAAGAGAACCCACTGGACATTGTGAGTTTGCCCCTGCCAAATAAACACAGTTAAGCTTGTTGTGCGTTTTCCCCAAAATAAAGGTTGTCAGACACCCTCAAACTCCAGGGTCAGGCTCTTTAGGAAGTGACCTGCCTCCTCTAGCTAGTCCCTGTGAGAGAATTCCGGTGCAAGGGAGAACCATCAGACCAACAGCCAACCATCTGCTTCGTCTTGTCCATCTCACTCTTCCGTCCTCTTCTCTGGATCTGAAATGCCCCTACTAGGAAGGACAGTCATTTTGCATAATGGAGTTCTACTTGAGAGCAGAAAGTTGATCATCCCACCAATATTTTTGGAGGCCCAGCAAGGGGCTCATGCTGGGCTCCCCATCTTAGAGCGCTGCACATGCCTGGATCTCTGTCCATCCGCCTGTCCATCCAAGCCCTCATCCATCCAACAAGCGTTTGGAGAGTGCTGGCTACATGGCAGGCACTGAGGGTCAGGGAATGGGATACCCTGCCCATGCAGAGTTCACCGTGTGGTGGAGGAGACAGACAGGTCAGCCCTGTGATGCGCTCACATGCAGGGAGCTACATACCTCGATGGGGGTCCATCTCTGCCTCATCCCAAAGCGTTCGGTTTCAGTGGGCCCTGTCATCATTTCACCTCTTTCAGGAGTGGAGGACGCTCTCAGGAAACAAGGCAAGTGGTCAGATGAAGGAAGACCACCCTGGATTGGAGTGGGTGAGATAGGAGGCAGACACAGGCAGGGAGGCTGACCCAGAGGTGAGGGGATGGCTCTGAAGCAGGTGAGGAGGGTATGGAGAGGGCGGGGAGGGAGTTGAGCACTGTAGGAGGTGATGTCAATAGGACTGCGTGAAGGATAAGGTGGGGTGGTGAGGGAGGGAGAGTCAAAGTGATGCCCATACTTCTTTCTGGCGAAACTGGGTGGATGTTGGGGATCCTTCCTGAGGACAAAGAAATGCTGAAAGAGGGGCTGATCATCAGGTCACACACAAGGCAGTGGAGCTGGACTAGCACTCAGCTTTCTATCAAGGCACTGCGTCCAGGAGACATGGCCTCGGGGTACCAGTGGGGAGAAGCTGCTGTGGCTTTAGGAGAGGGGAAAGCTGCTGCTCCCTTAGAGCAGTGGTTTCAGCTGGGGGTCCTCCACCCAGGGGACTTTTATCAATGTCAGGAGGCAATTTTGTTTGTCCCAATGTGGCATCTAGTGGGTAGAGGAAGGTATACTGCTGAACATCCTATAGTGCCCCAGACTGGAGAGCGATCTGGCCCCAAAGGCCCACAATGTTGAGGTCTTGAAACACCTCATTAGAGAAGCTGAACAGTGGAGTTCCATCATGGCAGCTTGGGAGCCCAAAGCTTAGGTTCAAAGCTCAGCTCTCAGCTCTCCCTCTCGCTCTCCTGTGTCACAGGCAAGTTGCTCAGTTGCTCTGTGCCTTGGGCTAAAGGAGCTATCGCTTGTTAAGCATCAAGCCTTTCACACAGAGCCTAGTGTCTAGGAGATGAGCGTTAATAAAGGGGAGCAGTCTCTAAGCCTGTCCCCAGCCACCTCAGACGGTCACGCCCTGGGAGTGTGAGGGAGCTCACCTCTGCACCTGCTCACCTCCGGCTGTGCCACCTGTGTATAAGCTGGGCATGGTCACAGCTGGGCTCTCACATGATGCCAGGCACCATGCAAAACGTCTTACATGCCTTAGTTCATGTTATCCTCAGAAAACCCTATCAAGTAGGGAAGTTATTCCCATTTTACAGGTGAAATGACTGAGACTCAGAGAGATTATGTGCTAGGCACTGTGACTACATAGAGGAATAAGGCTTATCTGTAATCTCTTAAACTTCTGTTTAGTTAGGGAGACAGGAAAATAAATTGGCACTATAACAAAACAACAGCAAGTGTAATTTCCCCTGTACCTCACCTGCCGCGCATTCAACAGATGATTCCTGAGCATCTACTATGGACCAGGCCCTGTCTCGGTCACCTGGATTCTTGTCTCTAAGTAGTTCACAGTCTAGTGGGCAAGACAGATTACAGGATAACAGAAGCTACCAGCATCCATATTACTCGGCATCTCCCTAGTGCCGGGTATTAACATGCTCTGGCTCATTCAACCTTAACATTTGTCATGACAAGGTATTGCTGCTACCCTCACTTTACAGTTTGGGGCCTGAGGTTGTGAAAGGTTATTAAGGAATTTGCCCAAAATTTTACAGCTGCTCTGTGGTGGAGCCAAGTGGCGAAGCATTGGTCTTTCTAACCCCAGAGCTCAAAGTCATAATCTCTCAGATAAATTCCATATTTTATAGGTATCACCTGCTCATACCTGGCACCCTGTTCCTACCTCCTTCTCCGTTTGCCTCAGACATCCCTTTGAACTTCACTTTTTGGAGGTGGTCAGCAGTCAGCCCTGGGCTTGCTCAGCATTGGGAGAAGATCCCATTCACAGTTTTAAGGTAGTGGGATCCTGGGTGTTGGCAAGCTGAAGCTTGTTCCTGCGAAGCCCAGACGGCAATAGACAAAGCAGGGCAGTCCTGGGGCACCACCTAGAATTCAGACAGCCTCCTGAGGGCACTACTTCCTCGTCAGACAGGATGTCCTTGCACTGACAGGGCCAGGAGAATGTAAGCTCAGCCCATTCTCTGAGAGAGGCTGAGGGCATGTGAGTTTTAAAGGAAGAGGAAGAAGGACCCTGCAGGGTTATCTCATCAAAGGGGTTCCCTGTAAGGACCCAGGGAGGGTCATCATCTTCCCTAACTTCCTTTCCAAGTTTCCCACAATGGAGCACAGTCAGATGGCTCAAGGCAACTCACACACTGACTAAATGCAAGCCAGTGGATTCCCCTCTTCCGGGCACAGGTCCCAGATGTCCCTGCTGTTACTGCAGGATGCCAGGGTACCAGCTGGAGTCCTGTCTATTGCCTGCACAGCTACCAATCAGTAAATCATGCATTTGTGGACAAATTTTTTGTGGTTCCATTTATTCCCCAGATATCATTGAGGATCTCTAAGAGGCCTGGCACTGGCATCTGAAAGTCATGATGCAAATCGGTCATGGTGAGCCAAGCAGATGTGGCCTGTCCTCAAGGACACATGGGATGGAAGCTGTTTCCATGGCTACTGTCATGCTGGGGCTGTGGTCTGCTGTCCCCAGCAACAGGCAGTCTTTCTAGAAGAGCCGAAGAGCAGGCACATCTACCTAGAATGTTCTGACATGAAAGTGTCCAGAGGCTTCCACATCCATCTGGGGGACTCCAGAGACCTCCCAGAGGTGGTGACCTCTGATAAGACAGAAGTTTCACAAGTGGAGCTGGAGAAATCCTTTAGGTGGAGGAAAAATGATCAGAAAAACAACAAAAAATTCTCAAAAAAAAATTATCAGAAAGTTTGCCATGTTCCAGACTCAGAATACCTGGTTTGCTCAGTCATGTCTGACTCTTTTGTGACTCCATGGACTGTAGACCACCGGGCTCCTCTGTCCATTGAGTTTTACAGGCAAGAATATTGGACTGGGTCGCCATTTCCTACTCCAGGAGAGCTTCCAAACTTTGGGACAGAACCCGTGTGTGTCTCTTGTGTCTCCTGCCTTGGCAGGCAGATTCTTTACCACTGGCACCACCTGGGAAGCCCACGAATCACAGGTGAGCAACAGGGATCTAAATAAGGCCGAAGCTGAATTGCTCCCCTCCCCCAATCATCGATTCTTTCTTTCACTCACTTGCTCATTCAAGATACATTTATCATATACCTGGCACTGTGCCACAGGCTTTGCAGGGTGATCTTATTTAAGCCTCACAGCACCTCCCTGAGGTAGGAACTCTTCTCACTTGGTACACTGTACGGACATGGAAGCAAAGCTCAGAGAGGGCAAGGTCAATGTTGCACAGCCAGTAGGTTGACTTAGGTCAAATTCTGATTCTGCCACCTTCAACTGTGTGACCTCAAACTTCACAAACATTGGTTTCCTCATGTACAAAATGGCTGTGATGATCCCTAACCCGCAGCTGCTGTCGGGGTTAAATGTTCCCAAAAGATCTGGTCTGCAGATGCCTTTGGTATACTTCAATTCGCCAGCCCTGNCTCTCCTGTGTCACAGGCAAGTTGCTCAGTTGCTCTGTGCCTTGGGCTAAAGGAGCTATCGCTTGTCAAGCATCAAGCCTTTCACACAGAGCCTAGTGTCTAGGAGATGAGCGTTAATAAAGGGGAGCAGTCTCTAAGCCTGTCCCCAGCCACCTCAGACGGTCACGCCCTGGGAGTGTGAGGGAGCTCACCTCTGCACCTGCTCACCTCCGGCTGTGCCACCTGTGTATAAGCTGGGCATGGTCACAGCTGGGCTCTCACATGATGCCAGGCACCATGCAAAACGTCTTACATGCCTTAGTTCATGTTATCCTCAGAAAACCCTATCAAGTAGGGAAGTTATTTCCATTTTACAGGTGAAATGACTGAGACTCAGAGAGATTATGTGCTAGGCACTGTGACTACATAGAGGAATAAGGTTTATCTGTAATCTCTTAAACTTCTGTTTAGTTAGGGAGACAGGAAAATAAATTGGCACGATAACAAAACAACAGCAAGTGTAATTTCCCCTGTACCTCACCTGCCGCGCATTCAACAGATGATTCCTGAGCATCTACTATGGACCAGGCCCTGTCTCGGTCACCTGGATTCTTGTCTCTAAGTAGTTCACAGTCTAGTGGGCAAGACAGATTACAGGATAACACAAGCTACCAGCATCCATATTACTCGGCATCTCCCTAGTGCCGGGTATTAACATGCTCTGGCTCATTCAACCTTAACATTTGTCATGACAAGGTATTGCTGCTACCCTCACTTTACAGTTTGGGGCCTGAGGTTGTGAAAGGTTATTAAGGAATTTGCCCAAAATTTTACAGCTGCTCTGTGGTGGAGCCAAGTGGCGAAGCATTGGTCTTTCTAACCCCAGAGCTCAAAGTCATAATCTCTCAGATAAATTCCATATTTTATAGGTATCACCTGCTCATACCTGGCACCCTGTTCCTACCTCCTTCTCCGTTTGCCTCAGACATCCCTTTGAACTTCACTTTTTGGAGGTGGTCAGCAGTCAGCCCTGGGCTTGCTCAGCATTGGGAGAAGATCCCATTCACAGTTTTAAGGTAGTGGGATCCTGGGTGTTGGCAAGCTGAAGCTTGTTCCTGCGAAGCCCAGACGGCAATAGACAAAGCAGGGCAGTCCTGGGGCACCACCTAGAATTCAGACAGCCTCCTGAGGGCACTACTTCCTCGTCAGACAGGATGTCCTTGCACTGACAGGGCCAGGAGAATGTAAGCTCAGCCCATTCTCTGAGAGAGGCTGAGGGCATGTGAGTTTTAAAGGAAGAGGAAGAAGGACCCTGCAGGGTTATCTCATCAAAGGGGTTCCCTGTAAGGACCCAGGGAGGGTCATCATCTTCCCTAACTTCCTTTCCAAGTTTCCCACAATGGAGCACAGTCAGATGGCTCAAGGCAACTCACACACTGACTAAATGCAAGCCAGTGGATTCCCCTCTTCCGGGCACAGGTCCCAGATGTCCCTGCTGTTACTGCAGGATGCCAGGGTACCAGCTGGAGTCCTGTCTATTGCCTGCACAGCTACCAATCAGTAAATCATGCATTTGTGGACAAATTTTTTGTGGTTCCATTTATTCCCCAGATATCATTGAGGATCTCTAAGAGGCCTGGCACTGGCATCTGAAAGTCATGATGCAAATGGGTCATGGTGAGCCAAGCAGATGTGGCCTGTCCTCAAGGACACATGGGATGGAAGCTGTTTCCATGGCTACTGTCATGCTGGGGCTGTGGTCTGCTGTCTCCAGCAACAGGCAGTCTTTCTAGAAGAGCCGAAGAGCAGGCACATCTACCTAGAATGTTCTGACATGAAAGTGTCCAGAGGCTTCCACATCCATCTGGGGGACTCCAGAGACCTCCCAGAGGTGGTGACCTCTGATAAGACAGAAGTTTCACAAGTGGAGCTGGAGAAATCCTTTAGGTGGAGGAAAAATGATCAGAAAAACAACAAAAAATTCTCAAAAAAAAATTATCAGAAAGTTTGCCATGTTCCAGACTCAGAATACCTGGTTTGCTCAGTCATGTCTGACTCTTTTGTGACTCCATGGACTGTAGACCACCGGGCTCCTCTGTCCATTGAGTTTTACAGGCAAGAATATTGGACTGGGTCGCCATTTCCTACTCCAGGAGAGCTTCCAAACTTTGGGACAGAACCCGTGTGTGTCTCTTGTGTCTCCTGCCTTGGCAGGCAGATTCTTTACCACTGGCACCACCTGGGAAGCCCACGAATCACAGGTGAGCAACAGGGATCTAAATAAGGCCGAAGCTGAATTGCTCCCCTCCCCCAATCATCGATTCTTTCTTTCACTCACTTGCTCATTCAAGATACATTTATCATATACCTGGCACTGTGCCACAGGCTTTGCAGGGTGATCTTATTTAAGCCTCACAGCACCTCCCTGAGGTAGGAACTCTTCTCACTTGGTACACTGTACGGACATGGAAGCAAAGCTCAGAGAGGGCAAGGTCAATGTTGCACAGCCAGTAGGTTGACTTAGGTCAAATTCTGATTCTGCCACCTTCAGCTGTGTGACCTCAAACTTCACAAACATTGGTTTCCTCATGTACAAAATGGCTGTGATGATCCCTAACCCGCAGCTGCTGTCGGGGTTAAATGTTCCCAAAAGATCTGGTCTGCAGATGCCTTTGGTATACTTCAATTCGCCAGCCCTGTCTCGGCTCCCAGGGTTCTGGGCTGTGACTCTTCTTAGAACCAGGCAAGCTTTGTTCTGTCCATGAAAATCTGCCCCCTCAGCCCTCAGGCCACCCATTCCTGACCTTCTGGAAGCATCTATGGCAGCTGAGTGGTGGTGTTCAGGTCCAGATCTCCAGTGCGTGTGTCCTGGGGATGCCACCCTGCAGGGAGGGTGTGGGGAGGGTGAACATTCCCCTCAGTGGAGAATGAGGATTCAGCAGTCCTGTTTCTCATATCTCTGTGCCTGAGCATTGCTGCCAGAAACTAGCAAGGCAGTAAGTGCTTTAAATGTAAGGGAATAAAAGTCTGGAAAAATAAAACTGAAATCTTGCCCAAGTGCTAACTCCTGAAAGGGCCCGTTTGTCTTATTGGGAGCCAGCTAAATAAATATGACTGGAAACGCTGGTGGCAGTCAAAGTCCTGCCTCAGCCAGGGAGAGAGAGCCCCACTGGCCCCAACTCCTAGGGCCTCGGGGTCCTGATGCTGGTTTGGGGGAAAATGAAAGTGAAAGTGTGAGTCACTCAGTCATGTCCAACACTTTGAGACAATCATGAACTGTAGCCCACCAGACTCCTCTGTCCATGGGATTCTCCAGGCAAGAATACTGCAGTGGGTAGCCATGCTCTCCTCCAGGGGGTCTTCCCAACCCAGGGCTCCTGCACTGCAGGCACATTCTTTACCATCTGAGCCACCAGGGGTTTTGGGGAGGGGCCACCCTATAAAACCTCCATGGGCTCCGCTGAGCTGGAAGACACAGAAACCCAGTTTGAAAAAGAGTCAGATGATGGGGGAAGAGAAGAAGATGGAAGGCAAACCTGGGACAGTAATCCCAGTTCAGCTCCACACTTCTGAGCACTGTCTCTTGCCAGGTTTGTGCAGGGCGCTTTGGTAAATGCATCCTCTCCAAGCCACACAGCAGCCCTAGGAGGTGAGAGGTGCACTAGGGTAGCAGATACACTTGACTGTATTTGCTCTGGGATGGGCTGGCACTAGAGAAAGGCAGGGAGATAGCAGGGCCCTCCATTTAAGGAAGCTCCCACTCTCAGGGTTGCGAAGGTGCAGGGTTGGCATCTGAGAATGAGAGCCTCCTTAAATGGTAGGGTGGTGGGGAAGGGAAGTTGGGAAAGCAGGGGTCTCAGCTCACCTTGGCCTTGTCTCGCTCTGTGACCTCAGGACAGCTACTTTTCTAGACCTGAATTTCCCCAGATGTGAACCTGGGTTCAAGAGCACCTACCCCTCAGGGTCATGTGAGGCTGATATGAGATGAGCTGGGTGAAGGTGCTCAGATGACCATGAACACTTCTTAAATGAGAACTGATATTATTACCAGATCATTTTACAGAGTAGGAAACTGAGGCTTAGAAAGATCGCACACCTAGGAGGCAAGGTTGGACTGAACCTAGGCTGGGGAGGGGGTTTAGATTGAGGTGAGGGATGAGAGGAGGCATTCAGATTTGAGGCCTGGAGATAAGGTGAAGAAGTAGGATTGTTGCCAAGGGCCTGCCTTGAACTTGGGTGGCATCAGCATTGGGGTGTTGCTGTGAGATTATGGATCTATCATGAATCTGTAGCTGGCTTCCTAGAGAAACTGACGGAAGCTGGCAACCATCTCCCTCAAAACTACCCACCCCATTCCCCACAACCTGTCATACCCCTGGACTGTACAGGAAGGAGGCTCTTGATTTTCAGACAGTGCATGGGTGCAGCATGAGTCCTGGGGCCGATTTTGCCATGGCCCCTCCTCCCTTCCCTTTCCCCTCACCCTTTACCTCTTTGGATAGGGCCTTCTTGAAAAGTTGAGGCACCGGGGTTCCCAAAGGTTTCCCATCTCTCCCTGTTCCCGGCTTGGGACCTTGCTTGGGTAGACACAAGTAGCCCAGACTGAATCCCCGTGTCGTGATCTACCTGCTGGCAGCAACTCCTGCTTCGGGTGCTGCACGCAGTATTGAGGCTCAGGTTACAGAAATGGAGGAGGGGAGCGTGGACCTGGCATCTACCAGGCACCCAATAAACGTCTGAAGAATCCATAGGCAATTTTGCTGTAGCTCTAATCATAAAATGTCACCACTATTGGTATATGGCCAATTCTTCCCTGTTGGGTTGTAAGATCTTTGAGGATGTAGGATAGCAACCTTATTTTATTCATGTCTGAATAAAAGATGAAGGCAGGGGTGGAAGGGACGGGAGAGAAGGGAAGGAGTGAGGGCATCCTAGTTTTTGTCGGCCTGGTGGAATCTCTTTTTCTGCACACTAAATAGGCTGAGAAAATATAAAGTTGGAGCTGTAGATTGTCAGAAGTGATCTGATGGGAGAGAACGATTATGACCCACAGGGATGAAGAAAACAAGCCTTGACAATATCAGTTGAGTCTCTGAATCCAGCCAGACCTAGAAGTGCCTCCTGGCTGTATGAATCAATGGTTTTCTGTTTTGTTCTTTTCTTTACTTTTTACCCCCCAAGCTAACATGCATAGGGTATCCATCACTTGTAACTAAGGACCCTAACTAATACAAAAATGAGGAAGATGTCCTCGATGAAGCAAGTGAGGATGAAGGGGAGGGCGGAGGGAGGGATGTCTGCCGTGTGCAGGGAGTGTGCGCTGTGCCTTTTCCGGTACGATGGGCTCTGGGCTTCTCTTGCTGTGGATCGAGGGCTAGAATACCGCCTCCAGGTCCTTCAGAGAAGAAGGATTAGGGACAGAGGGAGGTCGCAGGTGGGGTGGGGTGGACAGAAGTCCTGGGAGGCAGGGAGAAAGGATTAATGAAAGCCTGAGCAGCAGCTTCTGGTGTTTACAGCAAACAGAAGACTGGTGCCCAACTGCCCCTGGACCTTGGAGGGGAAGGAAGGGCTATAAACAGGGGAGGGAGTGATGGATGGGGACCGCGGAGGCCGATGGGAGGGAGGGGGTCATGGTTCCTGGGGCTGTGGCCCCTCTTCTCAGTAACCCAGGCTTCTTCCAGGAGCTGGGTTTCTGCTTGCCCCAGCCTCCCCACCCCGACCTCCTGGCTGACCCTGCTCTGAGCACTCTCTACCCACCTTCCCACTGAGACAGAGATCTGAGATGGGGCCAGGGTCAGGATTTTATCAAACTTTCTAGATGAAGCTCATGACCCTGCATGTTTGAAAGCCAGTGACCTAATTCAAAACTCCATTTTTATGAATGTAAAGACTGAGGACCAAGAAGCAAAAGGGCTCTCTCGCCATCTCATACTCAGTCGGTGTCAGAGGCTGGGCCTCAGGTGCCCCCGCAGAGTGAGCAGTGCTGGCTTTCTGTCTCAGGGCACGCGCTTTTTAATCCCAGCAGGGCCCAGAGTGGTGGCTGGAAGCAGACAAGAACACAGGCCTCCCTTTGCTTTTTCACACTTTCAGACCCTAGAAGCAGGGGAAGGTCCAGAGCCAGCCCTCTGAGCTGAGGTATCAACTGTATGTTGAGAGCCGCTTGGCTCTGAGTGAGGCCTAAAAGCACCCACAACCTGCAGGGACTCACGGCAGCCACAGAGTGCTTGTCAATGTGCTTTCTTCCTCTGGCCATTTCAGGTTCTAGGGAAGCCCGGCCTCCAAGTAAGACAAAGTTGTGAGCACGCTCACTCAGTCGTGTTTGACTGTGCAAACTCACGGACTGTAGCCCTCCAGGTGCCTCTGTCCATGGGATTTCCCAGGCAAGAACACTGGAGTGGGCTGCCGTTTCCTCCTCCAGGGGATCTTCCCGACCCAGGGATCGAACCTGCAGGCTCCTGCATGGCCGGCAGCTTCTTTATCGCTGAGCCACCAGAGAAGCCCAAGACCATATTTTAATCTCCTGCTACTCGAAAGATGAACTCTGCGCCAGTGGCATCACCCTGAAGCTTCTAGTGGAGAATCTCAAGCCCCACACCGCATCTACCGAATCAGAATCTGTACTCTAACCCCAGGGTGTGATTCCTACACACGTGGAAGTGTGAGGGGCACTGTTACACGCCACAGTGTAGCTTGAAATAAATGGCTGAGTATTTCAGCCACACGTGGCTGATTCTACAGCAAGGCAAATTGGCCTCGTTGATGTATGAGGATGGGCTGTGAAAGATTTGGTGCTGAACGCTTTTTTGTAAATCAGGTCTTGCTGGAAACCCACCAAAGAATTAACAATTTAAAACAAACAGCAGTAGCAAAGGAATTAGCAATTTAAAACAACCAACAAGCATGGATGCCTTGCTTTATAGTGTGAAGCATTGCAGCTTCCCTTAGGAAGTTTGTATTTTTTCTTACTAAACAACCTGGATAGCATATTGAAAAGCAGGGACATTACTTTGCTGGCTAAGGTCCATCTAGTCAAGGCTATGGTTTTTCCTGTGGTCATGTATGGATGTNACGTGAGTCTGAGTGAACTCCAGGGGTTGGTGATGGACAGGGAAGCCTGGCGTGCTGCGATTCATGGGGTTGCAAAGAGTCGGACACGACTGAGCGACTGAACTGAAATAAACTTAAGTTGAAGCATGACTGTCCACCCAGCTCGTTGCCTGTTACGAAGTTTGCATTCGATGAGCCGTCGGTTGCCCCAGGAGCCATACCAAGCATTTGAGACCCTTGACCTTATGGAATCTTTACCACAAATGGTGAGGGAGGTGTCACTTTTTAAAAATTAGTTTGTGGCTGCACTGGGCCTTCACTGCTGTGTGCTGGCTCTCTCTAGTTGTGGTAGGCAGGCTTCTCATCATGAAGCACAGGCTCTAGGGTGCTCCAGTCTCAGTGGTTGAGTTGTACGAGCTCAGTTGCCCTGAGGCATGTGGAATCTTCCTGGACCAGGGATCGAACCTGTGTCCCCTGCATCTGCAGGTAGGCGCTCAACCACTGGGCCATAAGGGAAGTCCAAGAGGGGTGTTACGTTTACTTCCAGTTAGCTAAAGAGAAAAATAAGGAACTTACAGGGCCAGTCACTCTGATTGGGGCATTTAGCTTGCCTTTTACTTTGTTTTATGATCTTTTTCTTACCATCTCCCACTCCCCACAATTTCATGTTTTCTTCCATTCTATGTGTCTACTTGGCCTCCATTCATTGCAGGGCCCTGTTATGGGTGGTACTGGCCTACCTGCAGGCTGGCTGATTCAAGACTGAGTCCTGATCCACCATCTTTCTCACACACCAGGCTGATGTCTCCTCTGTCCTCAATTATCCCAAGGCCAGGTATTACAACTAGGATCACACCCTGAAGCCCAAAGCCCACCAGAATCATTCACACTAGCCCACCTTAAGCTGTTTACCCAGCCATGCCTTGCCTTTTCTGTGGACACCCCAATAAAGGCTGTCATTTAGGCCTTCTGCTTCTTCCTGCTTGCCTTCTGACCCAAACCTGATTCTTCCCAGGGGCTGGCATAGCATGACCTCCCCTTTCAGGAAATGCAAATAATAGAAATCTTCTTTCAATGGCATAGACCTCTCTGTGCTGCCAGTCAGTAACCTCCATAAATCAGAACCCCTTGGGTACCAATAAAACGCCCATTCCCATCACTGCCAAACCCTGACATTTAAGACTTTGAGCCTCCTGGCCTCTAGCTTCTAGCAGGTAACAAAGACGGGATTGTGCAGTGCTTCCCACGTGTCTCCTGGAATAGATGTCAAGACTATTGCAGTAGAGGAGAGAGACCAGTGTCCACTCTGAGTACAATGAAGACAGCTGGAGATTTTTAGTCAACCAACAGAGTAGGGGGTCAGTGAATGGAAAATTACCAAGAGGAGACCTCACCGTAGAAGAAGTCTTACTAAAATGAGTTAACAGGATTCATACTGAAGGCAGCCCAAAGACTTGGATGCCAAAGGTGGGGACTGCAAAATTCAATCAGGTATCAGAGGTGATCAAATATCTGTGTGGGAATTCATGCTAAAGAGACTCCGCAGAATTGTTAGGCAAGCCAATGACAGGGTCCAAGGATGAGGCCTTGTCAAAAGAGAGAGCCTATCAGCTACTGGGATGCTAGTCACAGTGCAAATTAAGTCAGCTGGTGAGTAAGCAATGTATCCACTTAAATTTTCTATTTTAAAAATCTTGCTTAAAGTTATTTAAAATATTTGTTCACAGGATGATACTTGATGGAAAAGATGAGAGGAAATGATCACTTTCAGACTCTGCTACAAAAGAGTGGAAATGAGTGCATTTATGCTGAAAAGGAATTTGGCAATATGCACCAACAGTTTTAAGATGATTTATCTCCTTTGATCCAGTAATTCTATTTCAAAATAATAATAAGTACTGTAGAAAAAGGGGGAAAAGAAGAGGCTCAGAGGAGTCCATCTAAAGTTTGATCAAGGAGAGACTCCTGATGAGTTTTGCAGGAGACCTTTTCTCCCCCCACCTTGCTCATGTCATCATATCAGCTCTGTTTGCATTTGTTTTAATTTGGATTCTGGTTCTTCAGGATAAAAACAAGTTGAGTAAATAGAGATATTCCATTTTCAAGGATAGGAGGACCCGATATTGTCAAAATGTCCATTCGCTGCAACTTAATGTGTAGATTTAATGTCACCCCAATCACAATCCCAGTTATTTTGTAAATATATACATAAGAAGCTGATTTCAAATTTATATGGAGAGGCAAAAGACCCAAAATAGCTGATGCCATATCAGAGAAGAACAAATTCAGAAACTGACACTCTCTGTGTTCAAGACTTCCTATAAAGCTATAGGTATCAAGACAGTGTGGTACTGGTGCAAGAACACACTAATAAATCCATGCAATGGTTCATTGCAGTGAACTATTCAAAGTAGCCAGGACTGGGAAGCAACCTAAATGTCCATCAGCAGAGGAATGTATTAAGAAAATATGGTGTGTGTGTGTGTGTGTGTGTGTGTGTATATATATATATATATATATATATGTATGTATATACTCTTCATGTATATATATATATATATATATATATATATATATATGTATGTATATACTCTTCATGCGAAGAGTTAACACACTGGAAAAGACTGATGCTGGGAGGGATTGAGGGCAGGAGGAGAAGGGGACGACCGAGGATGAGATGGCTGGATGGCATCACGGACTCAATGGACGTGAGACTGATTGAACTCCGAGAGATGGTGATGAACAGGAAGGCCTGGAGTGCTGCGATTCATGGAGTCGCAAAGAGTCAGACACGACTGAGTGACTGAACTGAACTGAACTGATGATGGAATATTACTCAGCCATAAAAAAGAATAAAATAATATCATTTGCAGCAACATGGATAGCCCTAGAGATTCTCATTCTGAGTGAAGTAGGTCAGGCAAAGAAAAATATAGGATATTGCTTATATGTGGAATCTAAGAAAAGTTTCTACAAAATGAAATATCAATAGAGTTACAGATGCAGAAAATAAATTTACGGTTACTTACTTGGGTGGATTAGGGGGGAGAGATAAATTGGGAGATTGGGATTGACATATATACATTACTGTATATACAGTAGATAACTAATAAGGACCCACTTACAACACAGGGGAGTCTACTCAACTCTCTGTAATGGTCTATATGGGAAAAGAATCTAAAAAAGAGTGGCTATATGTATTTGTATAACAGATTCACTTTGCTGTAACCCGAAACCAACACAACATTGTAAATCTATTATTCTGCCATAAATTTAAAAATAAATAAATAATAGTTTTACACATTAATGCAAACTAAAGTACACACAAGGCTTCCCAGATAGTGCTGGTGGTAAAGAACCCATCTGCCAATGCAGGCGATGTAAGAGACGGGTTTGATCCCCAGGTCAAGAGGATCCCCTGGAGGAGGATACTGTAACCCTCTCTAGTATTCGTGCCTGCAGAGTTTCATGGAGAGAGGAGCCTGGCGGGTTACAGTCTGTAGGGGCACAAAGAGTCAGATACGACTACAGTGATTTAGCACACATGCACAAAGTACATACACAAGATCCGTAAAACAGATTAGAGAGTTCAGAAATAGACCCACGTGAATACAGCCAATTGATTATTGGCAAAGGACCATAGCAACACAATGGAAAAAAGGTTTTTGAACAAATGGTGCTGGAGAAACCTAGTAACCACATGCAAAAGCGGGAATCTAGAAACAGGCTTTACACCTGTATTATACAAGTATTTAACTCAAAATATAGAACTAAATGTGAAATGCAAAACTACAGTACTCATAGAAGATAATGTAGGAGAAAATCTCTACATAACTTTGGGTTTGGTAATGCAATACCAAAGGCCCAATCCATTTAACAAGCATTCAGCAAACGTTAACTATTCCTATGGTAAAATTTGTGTGTGTGTGTGGACAAAGATTAAAGAGGGTCTATTTGCTGTTGTGATGGAATTGCAGGCAAATCATTTTGCTGTTGTTATTAAGGTTTAAACTATGTCAGTGTTGCCAAAAGTGTTGTATTTTAAATCAAAACAGTCCATTTTTCCCTCCTTCTTTTCTTTCTCACTCCCATCTTTCCTTCTTTTCTTTCTTTCTTCCTTCCTTCTTTTTTAAAGGAGCAAAGCCAAAAGTCTCCTCTAAAAGAGTGCTATGGCCTGCCTGGAGTCAAGGAACTAACCAGAGAATGTGTCTGAGCCTGGGGCTATGTCTGGAAAAGCTTGATTCTGTTGGCTTTCCAAATAAGAAAATGAGGGCTGCTGTTTAGGAGGAAGAAATCACCCTGAAAAATATATATCCAGTCAACATAGAGGTCACCGGTGAAATTGCTGTCTCCACTCCAGGGGACTCAGTGTTGCAGGGGACAGATACATCTGGTTTCAGGACACCGTGTTCTAGGCAAGGGAGAGGTGGATGAGTTGTTCAGTGCAAGCAGTTGAGGCTCATTTGAGAAGTTCGGGGCCGGAAAGCAGAAAGTGACTTAGGTGTCTGAGGTATCACAGAGGCGAGTGGGTGACCTGTCTAAGTCACACGGGGAGGGAGGTGACACGCTGGGCCGGCACTGTGGCAGGCCTGGCAGCTGACATCCGGGTCCACACTGTGGCAGGCCTGGCAGGGGACGTCCGGCTGGCACTGTGGCAAGCCTGGCAGGGGACGTCTGGGTCTGTACTCCAGGAGGCCTGGAGGGTGACATGCACAACATAAGCAGACCTGGGAGGCATACACGTCCCCAGGGGCCAGCTGCTACTCAGAGGCTCAGAATTGTGGCCTAGTGTTTCTAATCTGGAAGATTTTTCCAGCCCTTTTCAAATGGATGCAGGAAGTGTGTTATTGTAGGGAATGTCTCAGGATTTGAGGGATGGCGATTCACTGACTATCTTTAAAGGACTGAATACAGACAGGGGTCTGCCATCACATTTCAGGGTGCCTTCTGACAACTTGAAGAGATTTTAATTATGCTGGAGAGTTAAATGAACAATCTTGAAGAGTATGAAGATCTCAGTAACTGAAGAACCTTCAGACCAAAGTCAATGTTGTCTTCTCCTTCTCTCAAACTAACATTCAAAGATTTTGTTTGAAACAGATTGAGCAAGGTTGGATACACCCAAGTGACATCTTTCAATATGTAGTTTACAAACTTAAATACAAATATTTAGGCTATAATACTTAGGCTTTGATCTAGATGGAAACAGGGAGAGCTTGGGGGAAAAATCAAGGGAAAATTAGCGGGCCTGACAATGTGTAGGGCTGGACTGTGACTCACGTTTGGAGGCCTTTCCTCTCACACCGTAACAAAGCAGGTGAACGGCAGTAATCAGACAATTTCTGAAAAATGCTGAGTAAACATTCAGAAATTTAAAGAAAAAGCTGAGCTGATGTCTTTTTCTCTATGATTTAGCCGAGAGACTCTGGCAAAGCTGTCATAACAACTCATCTTAATTCTTGGGGAACCCGGGTTCCAATCTCAGCTTACCCACTTGCTATGCTACTGTGATCTATTGTAGGATGTGGACCTCACTGAGCTTCAGGGCTCTCATATATAAAGTGGGAAACATAATACTTTAGAAGAAAGAAGGAAGATAAACGTAATNAGGCTCCTGGCAGGGCCTGGGTTAGCCTTTTGCTGGCTGGATCCTGGGAATCAGGGGCCTTTGGGATCCGGGGCAGAGGCAGTTCGCCAGCCATTGAGGAGGACTTCAACCTTTTTCAAGGCAAGTACTGCTGGCCTGGTCCATCCCTGGCTGATGAGCAACCCCAAGAGCTCCCACTGGCATATGCGCTTTCAGCAGGGGTTGATAAGAGCATCTCTCCATCCAGGTGTTCAGGACACAGCTTGGCTCTGAAAAAGAGGATGGGAAGGTGTGGGGAAAGGCAGGATGGTGTATAACAGCCTGGGTCTAGGCATCCTCCTCAGGGAAGAGGGAATAAAGAACCTGCTCTGAAATCAGGGGATATCACCTAACTGGCTTTCTGCTAAGGACCCTCTGCAGATAGTGAGTCCAGCATATTGCAGAGTATCCTGCAGAGACTGGGAGAAAATGAAAGAAGAAAGAAGTAGTCCCAGGATATATGCATCCACACAAGACACAGAAACACTCACACACCAACACACACACAGAAATGCTCAGTATGTGTGCACATCACCAAACGCATGTCTCTCCCACACACCCCATGGTCCCAAATATGCCGCCATATCCCTAGATCCAGGAATGGCCCATAGAAACCAGGGTGTGGCCAAGGCGGCGTCTCTGCTGGGTCAGGGGGATGGCCAGAGAGCGGCGCTGCCCAGATGCTCTGCAGGGAGGGTGACCCGGGTGCTGGGAGGGTTTGGAGAGGCAGAGAGAGGGAGGCAGGGGGCGTGGGGGAAGGAAGGGGCAGACCAGGAGCCTATGGAAAGGAGCTGTGGAGTCAGGAGGGAGGAGGGGGCATGGGTGGAGGACTCCCATGCTCCAGGCAGACACTAGGTCCTCCGCCAGTGCTATCACCTCTCATGTTCACACCTAGCCTGCCTGGTGTCAGTGGTGAGCTCATTTCACAGATCAGGCTCAGATCCTTGAAACAGCTTGCCCAACTTGGCTTTGTGTGGATCCAGGTCTGCTGGATTTGGAATCATCTTTTGTGTCTTTCCACCTTGTACCAGCTGGTGCAGTGATAAAGGATCCACCTGCCAATACAGGAGACATAAGCGACTCATTTGATCCCTGGTTGGGAAAAATCCACTGGAGGAGGAAATGGCAACCCAGTCCAGTATTCTTGCCTGGAGAACCCCATGGACAGAGGAGCCTGGCGGGCTACATACAGTCCATAGGGTCACAAAGAATCAGACATGACTGAGCAGGTGAGGTGACCTTGTACCCATTGGGTATGGGGCTGTGGATACTGATCTTTATTCCCCACCGTACAAGCCTCTCCCTCCTAAAGGAGGCGCCTGGGTGACCGCGCATCCTCCCCTTCTTCCACCCCCATGAATTCTAAACAGGAAAGAGTAGACAAGAGCTACAGTGGCCGTTTTCGCTGGGGGTGTCCTGTGTCTTGTGGGACGTTGGGCAGCCTCCTTGATAGGTAGCATCCATTCCTCCTCCTCCACCTTCAGTCGTGGCAACCACAGAGGTCTGCAGACATTTCCAACTGTCCTCTAGGAGCTAAAATCACCCCCTAGCTGAGATCCTGACTTAGACAACTAGTCTGCGAGGGTCTGAAGGTGATTTCTCAAGCCTCCTGGCCACTTTTGCAAAGCAGAGTAGATGCCTATTCTTCTGGCCCAGGGGCTGACAAGCCAGGCGAGGGACAGGGGGATGGGCCTCCAGAGGGCTTCGTGGGCAGAGCCGGCCCCGCCCTCCGCCATGGGCAGCTGAGCGCCCACAGAGACACTTTGTCCCGCAGCTCCCTTCCACCTGCACCCTCAGGACGTGCAGACCCAACGGCCAATTATGAAAATGAAAAATCCGGGTCTGGGCCTCAAATGAGTATTTTCCTTCGGTGTTTGAGTCTGTTGTAATAAGTGCTTGGTTCACCCAGGAATCTCAGGAATGTGGGTCTGATAATGAAAATAGGTGTTGGGCCCCGAGGGGCCCCACTTGCTAGGCTGGCACAGAGGCCATCTCAAGGCAGCCCTCCCCTCCTGAGCCAGGGCACTTGGATGAAACCGGCTGTCCTCACTTGGCCCTGGGCGTGTTTCCGTATCCCGCTTCCAGCCGCCTAGTTGCAGCACTTGCCTCCTGAAGAAAGCAAGAGTCCTTATGAATGTCTGGCTTCATTTCAGGAGAAACAGCACACACCTCCACCTCCAAATGAACATTTTTTGAGAAGTTTGCTTTCTCATTTATTGTCACAGTCATACTAATATTATTCCCATTTTACAGGTGAAGATGTCGAGGCACAGAGAGATCCCGTCCCTGCCCAAGGGCTCGTAGCTGGCAAGTGGCGTTGCTGGGATTTGAATTAAGGCAGCTGTTACCTGGGGCCTTCCCAGATGGCGCTAGTGGTAAAGAACCTGCCCACCAGCACAGGGGTTTGATCCCTGCGTCAGGAAGGTTTCCTGGAGGAGGAAATGGCAACCCACTCCAGTAATTTTTGCCTGGAGAATTCCATGGACAGAGCAGCCTGGTGGGCTTCAGTCCATGGGATTGCAAGGAGTTGGATGTGACTGAAGCAGCTTAGCACGCAGCTGTCCCCTGAGCTGGACTCTAAGGATCTGAGTTTGAACGGCAAAGTGACCAAATTGTCTGGGGTCATCGGGGCTGAGACCTCGGGACAGAAGGCCTTGGCTTTGAGTGTCCACTGGCTGGGCGAGATGGAAGAAGTTCTGCAGGAGACTGAGAGCTCCGTGATGTTCCCATCACGTCTCCCGGGTGCCAGCCATCTAACTGTACCCTCTGAATGACGATGGAAGGGTTGACAGGGAGGAAAGTCTGCTTGTCTGGGTTGGCCAGGGAAGTCCCCCTTCCTCAGGGCTCCTGCTGAGGTCCTCACCCTTTGATGTTTCACCCTAAAAGAGCATGTTCCCAATTCAGGATGATAGTCAAGATTATTTACCCAGGAATCAGTACAGTGAGGTGGTTGCATTGCCAGGGGCTAGGATTGTGGAGCATTCTGCCATCTGATGCCACATGATCTCAGGCGAGTGACTGAAGTTGGGCTTCTTCACCTGTAAGCTGGAGAGAATAAAACTGACCTGAGAGTGAGTCGCGAGCATGGAGCCTGGTGCCCCAGGCTCTCTGGAGATGTGCGGAGGAGGCCAGCTAAGGCCAGCTAAGACCTGTGGGAGTTGGAACTCCTGGGTCATCTGGGGCTCAGCTGGTTCACCTGTAAAATAAGGGAAATGATAAAACCCCATTTCAGAGCCGAGGGCCGTAGGTGGAATGCGCAGGGAGCATCAGCTGGCAGGGGCAGGGTGAGAGCCCACTGGTGGCAAGAGCCTTGGCTGGGCTGGCATTCCAGGGAGACAAATGCTCAGACAGGGACGCGGGGAGGGCACTCGAGAGAGATGAGGCTGCCAGGTGGGCGGGCTGTGGTCCTGAGGCTGGTCTCCTCCCCTGGCTTCTGAAGTCCAGGGACTCGAAGGTGCGAGAAATGGTGACACAGCTGAAAAGATTGTTGACCGTGGCCCTTTATCCCCAGCATTCCTGGGGCCCAGAGCTGCGATCAGGAGTGAAGGAAGTAGCTTGGCTGGGCTGGGGGAAGAGAAGTCTGTGGTGGAGACCCCGGGGCAGGTGCCCCGCCTCCTGCCCTGCTCCCTGGCTGCGCCCCACACGCACGCCCCACCATGCGCTGCTCACAGTGGACTGACTGTGGGCCCAGAGGACCAAGGCCAGGCCTGGGCTGGTGCTTAGTCCTGCTAATAGAGCCACTCTTTAGCAAGGGCCTGCTGCCTGCCAGGCACTGAGCTAAGTGCTTCCCAGTTGTTATCTAACTGAATCCTTACCAGGGTTCTGCGGGTAGGGATCACACATCCCATTTCATGAGAAAACTGTTGGCTTGAAAACACGCACCACCTCAAAGCTGAGAGTTGGGTTTGATTTAGTGGGGATTTTTAGGACTTCACACCTGGGAGGCAGCATCTCAGGTAACCCTGAGAGAGCTGCTCCAAGCAGATGAGGCATTTGTTGTTCGGTTACTCGGTTGCATCTGACTCTTTGCGACCCCATGGACTGCAGCACACCAGGCTTCCCTATCCTTCACCACCTCCCGGAGCTTGCTCTAACTCATGTCCGAGAGGCAGGGAGCCAGGTTATATAGAAGCTTTGCAACAAAGGGCAGGTAGTCTGAACATCAAAAGAGTATTGCTAATTAAAGGAAAACCAAGTATTTGAAGTTAAGGAATTTAGCACTTTTCTATGTATGAGAAGGTACAACAGTCTGGGCTCATTGAAATAATTTCTTTGATGTGCATCTAAGCTTTCTGGGGCTGTTATCTTGTGTTTTGACATCCCGAGTTTCCTCACGGCTCATCGAAGGGAGTGGCTACAACTGATGACTGCTAGACGGCAGGTATTCCTTCCTTCCTGAGTCCCCTCAGGGCTCACCAGCTCACCAACAGTGCTGGTGCAATCATTGATGACTGTGACATCCTTTGTTTAATGATATGGCAGGAAATATTTCATTTCTCAAAACTAAGGTTCAGAGTGGTTAGGCGCTCTGCTTAAGGTCACACAGCTGGCAAGCAGTAAAGCCCAGATTCATCTGCAGGTGATCCAGTCCCAAGGCCTTAATCATATACTCTTTGCAGCTCTTCAAGAGACCTGTTCCTCTTAAACAGGTGAATAAGACAAATACCCTGTAAACCTTTTTCTTATCTTCTTAATAGTTTATCCTGTTGAATTTCAAGTCATCAGTTCAACATTTAGTGAGTGATTTATATAAACTGTTTTCTATGTTCAATATTCTAAATCATCTATTTGATGACTTTCCGAGAGGAAGTATAAAGGAAGACCACATTAATGGAATGGGATCTGAGTTTGGCCACTTTATGTCATCGAGATGGAAGAAGTATTAAGCCAGGCTCTGTGTGAAACATGGGTGATGCAAATGCAAATAATAAGGTACATAGGCAAATTCATGCACTATCTCTTATTAATTTTAATGCATTCTACATACATTTTGTATGCATTTTTTATTTATGTGAACTTATACATGGTAAAATGCACATTGAGTGAATTCCCTCATACATGTATACTCATATAACCACTAGTTCTTCAATGAATATTTATGAATCACGATTCTTCGAAGAGAGAGTCTACAATGGTGAGCATCATCAGCAAGTCCTCCTTTCTGCATGAAGTCAAAAGTCCAGCAGACAGGAAGATGACAACATGATAAACAAAGAAGTCCGTGAAATTATTGCAGTTGTGTTTGTATTATGAGAAAACTGAGCAGGGTGCAAGGATAAAGAAGAAAGAGGAACAGATTTCAATAGGGTGGCAGAGGAGACTCTTTTGTAGGCAGCTGAAACCCCAAATATTAAGGGTTGTGGTTTCTTGGGAAAAAACATTACAGGCAGAGAAAACAGAAAGTATGAAGTCCCTGAGATGGCAAACAGCTGGCATTTAAGAAGACCAAGGTGGGACATCCTGGTGGTCCAGTGGTTAAGACTCTGTCTTTCCACTGGAGGGAACACGGGTTCAATCCCTGGTCAGGGAACTAAGATCCTGCAAGTCATGTGGGATGGCCAAAAAATAAAAATTTTTTAAAAAAGAAGACTAAGGTAACTAGTAAGATGTGGGTGATGGGGTGTGTGGTCATTGGCCATGACATGCCAAGCTGTTACCAAATTCAAGTTTGTGTGCCTGATGCACTGTGCGGCCACACAAAATGAAATATCAGAGTTTGGAGCAGAGAAAGGCTTATTTCAGGGCCAAGAAAAGGAGAATAATTGGCTGTGCTCAAAATACCCTGAACTTCTAGAAGGGTTTCAACAAAGTATTTTTAAGGCCAGGTAATGGAGGTGGGTCACAGGGTATGTGATCAGCTTGTGCACATTTCTTTGATTAGTTTACGTTAAAGTAATCAGGTGGTTGCAGAGAAGGCAACGGCAACCCACTCCAGCACTCTTGCCTGGAAAATCCCATGGATGGAGGAGCCTGGTGCACTGCAGTCCATGGGTTCGTTGAGTTGGACACAACTTCATTTTCACTTTTCACTCTCATGCATTGGAGAAGGAAATGGCAACCCACTTCAGCGTTCTTGCCTGGATAATCCCAGGGATGGGGGAGCCTGGTGGGCTGCCATCTCTGGGGTCGCACAGAGTCGGACACAACTGAAGCGACTTAGCAGCAGCAGCAATCAGGTGACTGAGTTTGTCAGTCCTGAGTTGACAGCAGGTCTAGGGGCTCATGATCAGGTAGTAAGCAGTTTCCATTTGGTGGTGGTTTTAGCATCTATAAAACAACTCAGGAAGTATTCATCAGATACTATTATCTATGTACTTAAGTGAGGAGCTGGAGCAGAGGATGCAAGGGAGGTGTCTGTCCCAGGAAGGCCCCACAGGGTCCTGATCAGTCCTCACCAATCAGCCCAACGTGGTGGGGAACCGGGAATTGCTTTTATAGACAGAGACATACCATCTGGGGCATTGGCGTTGTGGTTGAGAGGTCAGAGAAGACTTTGCCAGGTGGGCAAAGCAGGGGAAGGGCATTCCAGCCAGGACACTGTGAGCCTAAAGGCTGTGTGGTGTGAAGCAAGAGTGCTAGTTCAAGTGTCTCCGCCAAGCCTGCTTGGTTGAAGCCCAGGGGAAAGTGAGGAGCAGGGAAGGAGGTGCAGTGAGGGGACAGGAGGGACATCCAGAGGCCAGCCTCAGTAGACACTGAAAAGAAAAGTGTTAGCCACTCGGTCGTGTCCGACTCTTTGTGACCCCATGGACTGTAGCCCGCCAGGCTCCTCTGTCCATGGGATTCTCCAGGCAAGAATACTGGAGAGAGTTGCTGTTTCCTCCTCCAGGGGATCTTCCTGATGAACCCGGGTCTCCCACACTGCAGACAGACTCCTTACCACCTGAGCCACCAGGGAGGAATTTGACTCAATCCAGAAAACAATGCTGGAGAGAGATCGTCCGGGCAGCATGTAAGGGGAATTGGAGACATCATGGATGTGGTTCATGACGAGTTCCCAGAGGCAGCGAGGGCTCTGAAAACCTCAGCGGGTAGCCTCCTGCAAGCCTCCTCGTGTGTACAGAGCCCCTGAAGCACTGAGGTCTCTCTCACAAGTCTACCTGTGGAAAGTGCTGTGTTTGATTTTGAGGTCCATGGTGCCTGGACACAGCAGGTGCTCGGGAACGGCTGATTTTAAATGAACTCCCATCTCACACGCATCTCTTGCTACCACCCCAGCAGGAGTCCTCATGGGCAGGGGATTCCAAAAGCTTTTCTTGGAAGGGATCTCTCATGGTGAAATGGCTGTTATAGCTCTAGCAGTCTGCTACCCCCCGACCAGGATGAGATCTGAGGCCCCGTCCACATTCTAGGGGAAGCCAGTGATCTCTAAACCATGGTGGGAGGCTGGGCTTCAGCGGGATGGGGGTTTCCGGTGGGAAAGACATCAGCCTCGGTTGGATCCCTGGGTAGGGAAGATCCTCTGGAGAAGGGCATGGTAACCCACTCCAGTGTTCTTGCCTGACACATCCCATGGACAGAGGAGCCCACAGGATTGCAAAGAGTTGGACATGACTGAAGTGACTTAGCATGCATGCACAGCCTAAGCCTTGTGTGATATCACTGTGTTTTACTTTTTCACAGTTACCACCAGTGGGTGCCCATCTGGTGCTAGGGCTACGGCTGGGGTTCCGGGTTGGCCAAGACACCCAGAAAGAACCACAAGTGCTCAGGGGCCTTGCACCTGCCAGAGCCAAGGAAGCCAAGCCAAGGAGCTCTGCCAAACCCGGCTCCAGCTCTGTCCACAGGGAGGGACTGGTGAAAACAGGCGTCCTCCTGCCTTTCCCTGATCTCTGGACACTCAGACCCTCTGACTGCATCCACAGGGCCCAGGATTGCAGCTGTGGCCTAGGATGTCCTAGAAGACCTGCTCAGTGGTACTTAGAGGGACGGCAGGGATGCAGAGAGAGAGGTCGGCTCTGCGAGTCTTTCCCTGCGCTCCTGTGCTCATTGTCTCCCTGCTGCTCAGAACACCAGGAGGAGAGGGGAGAGGAGATTCCTGGGGACTGGGAAAATGGAGGCTAAAAGTCGATCAGGATTCCCCCCTCGGAGGGGTGTTTCCCGGGCAGCACAGCGGTAAAGAATCCACCTATGATGCAGGAGATGCAAGAGATGAGGGCTCAATACCAGGGTTGGGCAGACACCCCCAGAGTAGGAAATGGCACCCCGCTGCAGTATGCTTGCCTGGGGAAATCCCATGGACAGAGGAGCCTGGCGGTCTATGGAGTCGCAAAGAGTCAGACAGGACTGAGCGACTAACTGCACACACACTCATGCACACACACACACACACACACACACACACACCCTCAGAAGTCACCTGGGAGGATCTGTATTTTAATCCAGAGTATGGGATAAGTTTAAGCAGAAGTGGGACACCACTCAACTTGTGTTCTAGAAAGGTCTCTGGAGCACTGTAGAGATGGATACCAAAATCCATCAGGGTTCTCCAGAGAGATAAAACTAATTAGATATATATATCTCTATCTCTCTATATATGAGATATATGTACATATACAATATAGATTTATCTTAAGATGCATAACAATACATAGAGAAAGATGTAAGGACTTGCCCCACCTGGCAGGTCTGCAATCTGCTGTGCCAGCTTAGAGGCAGGAAACTCAGGCAGGAGTTGGTGCCACAGTCTCCGGCAGGGAGACAGCACTTGTCCCATGACGGGCATCCAGAGGGCTCTGGGGGATCTAGGGTAGGTCACACTCCTGAGCTGGGGTCCAATTTCTACCCAAAGTGGAACTTGATCTGGGCTTGTCTTCTCCTGCATCAAAATCCCCTGCACACCTCCCACCACCTGTCAGTGTATCTGCCCAATCTGACTGTGAACTCCTTGAGGGCAGAGGTCAGGTCTTACATCGGGGTTCACTGCATTAACACAGTGCCAGATGCACAGGAAGTGTTCAGTAGCGGAAGAATAAGTGGCTTTCCATCCAGCATCCAACCCACCCCCCATCCCCTTATACCCTCCTCTCCTGCCCCAGACTTACTGGGCACTCCAGTAGCCCACATGCCCCTAAAGGACAGAGGTACCTACAGACTTTGGGGGCAAGATGAGGCATGCCTGGGAACAAATTGTGGCTCTGATACTTACATGTAGCCTGTTTACACATTAATTTTGATTGATAGATTGTTGATTTTTTTTTTTTTTTTTTCCCTTCATGTGCCTATTTGTCACGATTTTGTCGGGTACTTATGAAAGCCAGATTCAGTCCGGGTTCACACAATAGAGGGCTATGATCTGTGATCTTAACAAGGTCATCATCTGGCCGGGGGGAGTTTACCAAGAAAATAACAAGACAGTACATCTTGCAGGCAGTGTAGGAGAGGAGATCACAGGGTATCAAGAGAGCCTGGAGAGGGTGCCTAACCCAATGCGGGGAGCTGAGTCTGAATGGTGTGCAAGTCAATGAGGTAGACGGCAGAGTGAGGGCTGACCAGGCAAAGACGCCCCAGGGGAAAGGGTCTGTCTGGCAGGGCCTGCGTGCGGCAGGGACATTTCCCAACAGCCGGCCTTTGGCGCTTCTGCTGGGAACCGGCATGTTTCCTGCAGTTTTCGGCATCCCAGGCCACTTGCTCATCTGGTTCTTGCCATAAAGTGCTCACTTTGTGCCAGGTTGAAATGAAGCCTCCTTGTCCTCCTGCTCTTCCCCTCACCCTGCTTTGACACGTATCTCCTTCAGGGAGCCTGAGCCAATGGGAGAGCCTGGGAAGAGGGGTCCCAGGGGACGCAGGCAGGCCAGCAGGGGCCATCTCTGCAAGCTGGCAGTCAACACATGCCAGGCTGTCATCATCCCCAGAACCCCAGGCCCTCAGTGCAGGCTTAGGTGTTCTGCCTTGCTCTTCCCATCTCTAAAATGGGTCAGACAATCGCCTTTCCATTAAATGTGATTCTGTGTCTCCTTAGTGGCTCTTGCAGTACAGAGGTGGCCAGCGTAGGTGCAGTCTCAGCCCCACCGGGCTCTCAGTCTGTCTTTCCTCAGCTCGTGTCTTGGCTAAACCTTGTCATCTTTATCTTTCCTCCTTAGAGGGACTTCCCCGACCTCCCATCTGAAGTAGAGCCTCGAAACTTTTTCAGTACACCTCCCCCTGCGCAGCCCTGAATGCAATCTGTAGTCACAGCTTTATTTCCACCCAATACCTGTTCCAGCCTGTCTCCTTCTGTGGGCTCCATCCATAGGGCTTATCAGCCATCTTATTTGTGAACCCAGCACAGGACTGAGCCAGAGAAACGGCTAAAACACATTTGTTAAATAAAAGCAAGGTTTGGGGAAGGCAGCTGTAAAATGCGTGATTACAGTGGGAGGAAACACTTGGGGGTGGGCGGCGCTCCCCTTTAGGGTCTCCTGAGGTTTAGCTCTTAACAGGGTCTTTCCCTCGGGGTAGAGACTGTATCTTATGGGACACAGCAAGGTGCCTGGGAGGGCCAATGAACATTTACTAAACAGTCCATCCTGTGCCAGCCACATGTTTTTTGATATATATCTCTCTTAGTTCGCACCACCACTCCTTGCACAGCTCAGAGTATTGAGGCTCTTACATAAATGGCACCCCACAAACATTTATAGTTATATCAAAGCACTAGATTTGATTTAGACTAGAGATCATAAAAAGACTTCATTGCATGGGCCAACATTGCCTAGGGTGGATCAGTTCATTTGAACACTATACTGGGAAATGGTCTGTGGCTGTAGTGGGTTGAATGGTGACCACTCCCCAGAAGGTTCACATCTGAACCCCTGGAGCCTATGAGTGGGATTTCATTAGAAAATAAGGATGAGAAAATCTGGAAAACTGCATTTGCTGATGTAATTAAGTTAAGGGTCTTGCAATGAGCTTATCCCAAATTTTCCAGTGGGTCCTAAAATCATTGGTAAGTGTCCTTATAGGAAGGAGAAGAGCAGAAACATGACACACAGAAGGGAGAGCTAAGAGTGATGCAACCACAAGCCAAGGAAAGCCTTGACGTACTGGAAACTGGAAGGGACAGAGAAAGGTTCTGTCTTAGAGCCCTGGAAAGAAAGCTGAGCGCCGAAGAATTCACGCTGTTGAACTGTGGTGCTGGAGAAGACTCTTGAGAGTCCCTTCGACTGCAAGGAGATCAGACCAGTCCATCCTACAGATTAGTTCTGAATATTCATTGGAAGAACTGTTGCTGAAGCTGAAACTCCAATACTTTGGCCACCTGATGTGAAAAACTGACTCACTGGAAAAGACCCTGGTGCTGGAAAGATTGAAGGCGGGAGAAGGGGACTACAGAAGATGAGATGGTTGGATGGCATCACTAACTCAGTGGACATGGGTTTGAGTAAGCTCCGGGATGAACAGGGAAGCCTGGTGTGCTGCAGTCTGTGGGTCACAAAGAGTCAGACACGACTGAGCAACTGAACTGAACTGAGCTGAGAATCCTCAGAGGGAGTGAGGGCCTGCTGATGCTGTACACTTGGTTTCCAGCCCCTGGAACTGTGAGAGAATACATTCCTGCCATCTGCAGCCACCCAGTATGTGGCAGTTTGTTGAGGCAGCGCCAGGATATGAGTACTGGCCTTCTCAGATCTTAGAGGAAGGGGCACCGTGATCAGTGTGTGATGTCTGCACGGTCGAGGAAGGAAGGGTGGCAGGCACAGAAGTCATCAGCCAACGTTGACTTAGATCAGCCAGATCTCTTGGTTGGGGGATTCCTCTGTGTCAGCAGATACCAGATCATTCTATCACAGTCATTCAGTGAGGCAGGTGGAGGTGCGGGAAGCAACAGTAGATTCATTGTCAGCGACTGGAGGGGGTCATCCTGAAAGTGGCAAACAGTTTGGGAACTTGGGAGAAGTGAAGCATCCCACATTTCCCCTCCTGCCTCCTCTCAGTGGGACCTCAGAGAATCTTTCGGAGAACACAGGCCTGACGGGGGACGTCAGCCTGCATCCCACCCCGACTCCCGAGAATCTTCCTGGAGTTCTGCTTTTGTTGACGTCACTCCTTCTGCATCTAACAATCCCCCTGCCGGTGCCTCCTCAACCCCTTCGAGCCCTTCATGCCACCATTGAAACCTTGGTTGGTTTGTTCTGTCCACAGCAAAATGATAGCCAGACTCCCTCCTCCATGTAATGAAGGGGCAGGTCAGTGCGGGGAGGATCATCTGGGGACCCAGTCTTCTATCCTTTCTTGCTGTGTGATCTTGAAGAACTTACTATCACTGGCTCTCAGTTTGCTCATCTGCAAAATGGGAAGAAAATAACAATACCCGTTTCAAGATTTTGTTTCAAGGTGTTGTTTTGTGCCCACTACAGACGCTGTACAGAAATATTTAAAAACAAAACATTGAGACAGACACACAAAATCCATTGTCCTACTGAATTCTAGACACTTATTTGTGGAGTGCTGACTGTGCCGGGCACCAAGTCATCTTATTCAGCCCTCACAGCAGTCCACTGAAGCGGGTACTGATATGCCCATTTAACAGATGAGGAGACTAAGGCTCATGAGCACAGCAGCTTGCATCATGAACGGAAGGTCTGTCTCCAGACCGTCCTAGGTCTGAGCTTCTGCACTGAAGGGCACTTCATGTACTCCATCACTGTGCCCGGACCGGCTGGGGAGCCCACAGACTCTTTAAGGAGAGAGAATGAGCTCCCTGTCTTTCCATCCCAGGTACTCCATGCTGAGTCTGGGGCAGGGCTGCAATCACGAAGCATGTCAGACCAAGTAAATAATGGAGGGTTTGGAAAAACTGTCTTGTGTTTTAATAAAGTGGAAACTTCATGCTCTGACAAAGGAGATCTGAGTTATCACCCACATTCAGCCCTCGTGTACTCTTTGGAAGCACATATACTAAAATTGGATGATACAGAGAAGGTTAGCATGGCACCTGCATAGGGAGGACACCCAAATTCGTGACGCATTCCTTATTTGGGGGCTTCCCTTGTGGCTCAGCTGGTAAAGAATCTGCCTGCAATGTGGGAGACCTGGGTTCCATCCCTGGGTTGGGAAGATCCCGTGGAGAAGGGAAGGGCTACCCACTCCAGTGTTCTGGCCTGGAGAATCCCATGGACTGTATAGGCCATGGGGTTGCAAAGAGTCGGACACGACTGAGTGACTTTCATACTTTTCGACTCTTGTATTGTGGGTCACCTTGTGTGTGTGTGTCAGTTGTTTATTTTGTAAAATGGGGACAATCTTGGACTCTCTTCCTTGGCCTGGAGGGGTCAGTAAAGAACCTTGAGCTGGAGTACAGCTGGAGGATGTGGATCTTGTTCACACAGTCCAGCTCCAACAGCGCCCAGCATACAGTAGGTGCAGTGTGAATGACTTAGCACTTTTCTCAGCCATTTTATTAAAATCTGCAAAACCAACTTGACATCGATAAGACCATGTTAGAGCTGAATTGTCTTGGTTTAGAGCAGGGCTGTGCCATCTTCTGTAGGAATCAGCTGAAAATATGGAGGTTGGTTAGGGCTGGTCCTTTAATTGAGGGTGTGTTTACATTAGGTTGGTGCAAACGTAATTGCAATTTTGGACCATGAATTTTAAATCGTTATAGCTAGGCTCAAACACATCTTTATTAACCAAAATAGGAACCGTTACATTCAACACATTTTTGCCAATTAGAAATGTTTGTTTATTCCTATACTGTAAAAACCCGCCCCTCAGGATTCAATAAACTCTTGGAAAGCATTTTCTGCCTCCTGCTGGTTATGGAAGTGTTTTCCCTGCAAAATGTTGTCGAGATGCTTGAAGAAGCGGTAGTCGGTTGGTGAGATGTCAGGTGAACAATGGCAGGTGATGTAAAACTTCATAGCCCAACTCATTCAACTTTTGAAGTGTTGGTGGTATGACATGCTGTCGGGCATTGTCGTGGAGAAGAACTGGGCTCTTCCTGTTGACCAATGACGGCTGCAGGTGTTGTAGCTTTTGGTGCATCTCATTGATTTGCTGAGCATGCTTCTTACATGTAACGGTCTTGCCAGGATTCAGAAAACTGTAGTGGAACAGATCAGCAGCAGGCCACCAAACAGTGACGTTTTTGTTGCAAATTTGGCTTTGGGAAGAGCTTTGGAGTTTCTTCTTGGTCCAGCTACTGACCTGGTCATTGCCAGTTGTTGTACGAAACTCATTTTCATTGCATGTCATAATCTGATCGAGAAATGGTTCGTTGTTGCATAGAATAAGAGACGATGACACTTCACAAAAGATGATTTTTTGATTGCAGTCAGCTCCCGAGGCACCCACTTCTTGAGCTTTTTCACCTTTCCAGTTTGTTTCAAATGCCAAACAACCATAGAGCGGTTGGCTTTGTGCTTCAGCAACATTCATTGTTCTCATTTGGTTGTTGTCAACTTCCGATGGCTGGTCACTGCATTTTCATCTTCAAGGGTCTCATCTCCTTTGCAAAACTGCTTAAACCATCACTGCACATTAGCAGTTCCTGGGCCAAGGCATTGTTGATGCTGCGAGTTGTCCCCACTCTTTTACAACCCATTTTGAACTTGAATAAGAAAATCGCTCAGATTTGCTTTTTGTTTAACATCATTTCCCTAGTCTAAAATGAATATAAAATAAACAGCAAATAATGGCTCAGATTGTAAAGAATCTTCCTGTAATGCAGGAGACCTGGGTTCAGTCCCTGGGTCAGGAAGATCCCCTGGAGAAGGGAATGGCAGTGCACTCTAGTGTTCTTGCCTGGAGAATCCCATGGACGGAGGAGCCTGGCTGAGTGAAAACAGTACTTCTACTCCAGCATCAAACAATGAAGTTCAGTAATGCAAAGCCGCAATTACTTTTGCACCAACCTAATATATTTACCCTCTGCTTTCCTAGAAAGGGTTAAACCTCAGGCGGCCTGGCCTGGGTGTTCTCCAATTCTGCTTTGCCCCATTACCTTGCCTCCAGCTGAGCTAGGCCCTGCGTTTACCCATAAACAGGTGCCACACTCCCCTTAGAAGCTAGAGATAAGGGCTATCTCCACGCCCAGGCACTTCATGTGTTCTCCATGTCCCAACCGACCCTCTTGCCTGGGTCTCAGCTGTCTGGGAAGTTATCCTTTTTAGGCAACTTGGCCCCATCCTGTGGAAATCCCTGTGTTAAGTCTTAAGACTGTGGAGGCCTGGAGTGACCACACAGACACATGGAATCGATGATCAGGCTTCCAGAATCAGTCTTGGGCCAAGCAAACACTAGCAGGTCTCACCAAACCCACCAAGTGTGGGACGATCTGGAGAACCTTCATTTCAGATCTGAGGCAGATATCCTCCCGAGGCTCCAGGAGCTTCAGTAACTCTTTATTTCTAGTTCCATCTACACTATCAGATACTTCCTCCCAGCCAGTCAGTAATTAGGGATAACATCAGAGACGTCCTTCGGCCGTTCTGCTCATGAACAGCTGAATTTGTCAGGCTAAGCCTGACTCATGAACCGGAGTCACTCACCATTTGTCTTGTATCCCCACCGCCCTGCCACTTCCCCAACCCAGAGCTAGGAAAGGAAAAAAAAAATCAAAAAAAGAAGATTGTGACATGTGAAAATTATATGACATTAAATTTTAAGTGTCATAAATAAAGTTTTATTGGAGTAGACCCGTTCATTTGTTTGCCCCCCATCTCCAGGGCTTCTGTGCTTGGCAGAGCTGAGCAGCTTCTGGCCTCTCAGGGCTGAGCACTGCTGTTTGGTACACTAGCAATCAAAGGGATAGTGTAAGTGTCACCTCTCTGCATAAAAGACAGTCAAACATGAAGCGGATGGGGACTTCCCTGGTGGTACAGTGGTTAAGACTCCACACTCCCAGCGCAGGGGCATAGGTTCGATCCCTGGTCGGGAAACTAGATCCCACAGGCTGTGGGGCCGAAAAGTAAAACAACAGACAACAACAAAAATATATGTAAGGAACAAATTGGGAAGAAATATTTGTAAAATATATAACAAAAAACATGTAGCATATAAAATCCACAACAGATCAGCATTAACAGACAAACATTTGCGATTCTGAGGACACATGACACCCACTTTGAGCCCCAGTTAAATGAAACAGTACGCCCCCAGCAGACTCCCATCTTCTCTTTACTAGAACTGGGTTTCAAAACGTGGGACTCTATTATTTTATTTTTACTGCATTTTTCATTCGTAAAAGGTTGCACCTTCATCGTACCCTGGGTTTTGCCTCTTGGCCTGGAGAGCAAAACATAGAAGTTTGCTGACCTTTGACCTAAACCACTGGACTGCGCCAGAAATTTTATTATTTTGGTCTCCCAGCTTCACATCTTTGGTTGTCTTACCTCCATACAGAGCCTAGGAATCCTTACAGACCATAGTTAAGTTTGGCTTCAAATTTAACCTTCAAATCTCACCAGCCTTGCTGCTGCTGCTGCTGCTAAGTCGCTTCAGTCGTGTCCGACTCTGTGCGACCCCAGAGACGGCAGCCCACCAGGCTCCCCCGTCCCTGGGATTCTCCAGGCAAGAACACTGGAGTGGGTTGCCATTTCCCTCTCCAGTGCATGAAAGTGAAAGGGAAGTCGCTCAGTCGTGTCCAACTCCTAGTGACCCCATGACTGCAGCCCACCAGGCTCCTCTGCCCATGGGATTTGCCAGGCAAGAGTACTGGGGTGGGGTGCCATTGCCCTCTCACCACCCTTACGGGAGCATTAAAAATCAATGGGAGGACCTGTTAAGATGCATCCAATGTCCTGCCCTCCTGGATGACTCTTCTCCCCTCCGGGTATATCCATTCCCTCCACCCCTCTCCTTTCTACTCTCAGGGAAGACTCTGGCTTGTTAAGACTTCATTGATTTTCTTCTCCTCTGCTCAGAATCCCCATAGGAAATATTCAATTCATCCTGGTGACTTGATAGATCAACTGATACCAAACGAAAAATTAATGTGTGTGTGTGTGTTAGTAACACAGTCGTATCCAGCTCTTTGCGACCCCATGGACCGTAGCCCACCCGACTCCTCTGTCCATGGGATTCTCCAGGCCAGAATACTGGAGTGGGTTGCCATTCCCTTCTCCAAGGGATCTTCTTGATTCAGGGATCGAACCTGGGTCTCCTGCATTGCAGCACATTTTTTACCGTCTGAGTCACCAGGGAAAACGAATTCCTTCCGATTATTAGCAAACACAATGCTAGCGGCTACATCACTGGGAGAGTCTCCCAGCCATAAATCGCCACTCCAGGATGAGTGGCTCCGGGCCCCAGGGCCCCACCGGCAGTCAGGAACCTTGAGGCCCATTTAGCTTGTGCTCCATCACTTCCTAACAGCATGACCTTTTTCAGCTGCCCCAACTTTTGCGGTCTGCATTTCCTCGTCTGCAAAAGATGGGACTCAGGTTGGGTGCCCTTCAGGCTAGCCGGAAGATGTATTTAAAACCAAGTAAGTTGGCAAGAGGGCTCATCTGCAGGGACAATGCTGAGTCCTGCCAACATCTTCCTCCCTTCCAAGTGGTAAAACCCAGTCCTCTCAATTTCCCCAGCCCCAGGCCGGGACAAAACGTCTCTTTAAACATTGGTGGCCCCATTCCTCCCCTCCTTCCTTCTCACCCCTCAGCCACATGCCCCCGAGGAATTCTGGAGCAGACTTACCTCCCGAAGCCCCAGGCTCAGCCAAGCCCAGTTTCTTCATCTAGGATCAATTATTTTTTTCCTTCTTACCTTAAAGAATAATAATGAATCACCCTGTCAAACACAGAGTCCTTTCTATTATTCTCTTTGTCTGCCTTTGGATTTCCTCTTTGGTTGTGCAATTTGGCCTTTACAATATCCTTCCCTTGCTAACAAAAATGAAGCACTTAGGCAGAGCTGTTTGGAGATGTTTGGTCCCCTCTGGCAGGAATTCAGTGAGTTCTTGATTCTTACTTCTCCCTCTCCCACCACGTCCCTGTAGCTTCAAATCCTGCTGCCTTCTTCTCTTAAGAATGTCTCAAGTCCGTCTCCTCCATCCAAACCCCACCCTACTGTCTGATTCGCCACCTCGCTCATCTCTCTCTGGTTCTGTGTGCCCTCCACCCGAGCTTAAATCCTTCTGTGGCTTCCCATCACCCAGAGGATAAAGTCTTAAGTTTCCTTCCACGTGGGTAGCTCACAACTGAATCTGACATACATGCATGTGTGCAAAGTCACTTCATTCGTGTCCAACTCTGTGCAACAACTATGGACTGAAGCCTGCAAGCTTTTCTGTCCATGAGGAATCTTCAGGCAAGATTTCTGTAGTGGGTAGCCATGCTCTCCTCCAGGGGGTCTTCATGACTCAGGGATTGAACCTACATCTCCTGCATTGGCAGATGGGTTCTTTAACACTAGCGTCAACTGGGAAGCCCAATCTGACATAGTTTGTCCAGGAGAGTAATTTCTAAAACTGCATTTGGATGCCTTTAGTATAGACTTTGGAGAAGGAAATGGCAACCCACTCCAGTGTTCTTGCCTGGAGAATCCCAGGGACAGAGGAGCCTGNCAATCTGACATAGTTTGTCCAGGAGAGTAATTTCTAAAACTGCATTTGGATGCCTTTAGTATAGACTTTGGAGAAGGAAATGGCAACCCACTCCAGTGTTCTTGCCTGGAGAATCCCAGGGACAGAGGAGCCTGGTGGGCTGCCATATATGTGGTTGCACAGAGTCAGGCATGACTGAAGTGACTTAGCAGCAGCAGCAGTACAGACTTGGGGCTTCCTTGATAGCTCAGCTAGTAAAAAATCCACCTGCAATGCAGGAGACCCCAATTCAATTCCTGGGTCAGGAAGATCTGCTAGAGAAAGGACAGGTTACCCACTCCAGTATTCTTGGGCTTCCCTCTGGCTCAGATGGTAAAGAATCCACCTGCAGTGTGGGAGACCTGGGTTCTATCCCTGAATCGGGAAGATCCCCTGGAGAAGGGAAAGACTACCCACTCCAGTGTTCTGGCCTGGAGAATTCCATGGACTGTATAGTACAGACTTGTGATTAGCTGGCACCCAAAGCATCAATACTCTTGCCTGGAAAACCCCACGGACGGAGGAGCCTGGTGGGCTGCAGTGCATGGGGTGGCAGAGTCAGACACGACTGAGCAACTTTATTTTCACTTTTCACTTTCATGCATTGGAGAAGGAAATGGCAACCCACTNGCCTGGAAAACCCCACGGACGGAGGAGCCTGGTGGGCTGCAGTGCATGGGGTGGCAGAGTCAGACACGACTGAGCAACTTTATTTTCACTTTTCACTTTCATGCATTGGAGAAGGAAATGGCAACCCACTTCAGTGTCTTGCCTGGAGAATCCCAGGGACGGCGGAGCCTGGTGGGCCGCCGTCTATGGGGTCACACAGAGTCGGACATGACTGAAGTGACTTAGCAGCAGCAGCAAAGCCTCAGAATGTGTGAACTCCCACAAGGTTCTTACTCTGCTTGCCTCTTCAAATGTTACGTTGCTTTTTTCCAGTCAGCATCTGAGCCCCCACCTTAAAAAAAATTAATTAATTAATTGCATTTTTGTGGTGCTGGCTCTTCATGGCTGCGCTTGGGCTTTGTCTAGCTGCGCTGCTATAGCTTCACTTGCTGCCGAGCACAGACTCTATGGTCCAGGCTCAATAGTTGTGGCAAAGGGCCTTGGTTGCTCTGCAGCATGTGGAAGCTTCCTGGACTAGGAATTGAACTTGTGTCCCCTGCATTGGCAGGCAAATTTCTATCCACTGGACCACTCTAGAAGTCCTGAGCCCCTTTTTATTAGGGAAGAATTTTGTTAGTCTTGGATGGCAGAGCCCAGATGCCACCCCTCCCTACTCAGACAGAGTGGGGATACAGGACCTCAGCGTGATCATTCGCACGTTTCCCTTGGGCTTTGGGTCTTGAGGAGTGGGCCAGGTGAGAGCTGCTCCAGTGGAGCACTGTGGTCCTCACTACCGGGCCCAGGGGTGGGCCTGGACTGTCATTCCTGCACTTGGTCCTCCTTGGCATCTGTCTTCCTTGGGCACCTGGTTCCCCAGTCCTGTGTTTGATCCATGAGCCACTCAAGACCCTTCCCCTGTGTCCTTTCTCAACTATTGTTACCCAGAATGAGTTTCTGTGGCAGCAGTGCAGCCAAAAATAAATAAACAAAATTTAAAAATTGAGACATTAAGAAAAAACAAAACTGATCTTGCTCAATGACCATGAGCCACTCTGGAAATGAGGCACACATAACCCCCTTGTACAGAGCAGAGAAATGACTCACCCAGCTCACCTAGGGGTAAGAGGTTGGCAGGGCTGGGGTCTGTTCACCTCCTCACTCAGGGACACTGTTTCCCTCTTTGTCTGGCACATGCTACACCCAGATACTCAGGTGGAAAGGGTCAGAGGCTTTGGTGACTGAGATGGAGCTGGAATTTTGCATAAGAAGATTTACTGAAACCAGAGCAGGTGCCATCGCCATCCCGCTGGAAGCCAGGCTCTCGACACCTGTATTTTGGAAAAAGCCATCACAATGAGAAGCGCTGCTGGGCACACTTTAATTGACAGACACGTTCAG